>ML677348.1:33549060-33851072 GCA_007922305.1 Dermatemys mawii | reverse complement strand
GGGCTAATACCCACTTCGTCGGATGCAATGCAGTGCAGTGCAGTGCACGAAGTGGGTATTAGCCCACGAAAGCTTATGCTCTAAAAATTTTACTTAGTCTTTAAGGTGCCACAGGACTCTTTGTCACTTCTGCAATTCCAGACTAACACGGCTACCCCTCTGATTCTTCAGTATACTAGTTATGACTACAGTAGCTGCTGTTATTAATCCTTTTATTATATAATAATTGAAATTCTCAATGTCATCACTCAAATAATGACTATTCACAAATTCAGTACATTTACTTGTAAATAGCCCCCAGTTAATGTTCTTAAAATTGCAAGTGCATAATTTCCCATTACTTTCAACCTTTCCTTGGCCTTGAAAAGTAATAAATATAAGGAACTGATCACTCCCCATTTATTCTTCCTTATATATTTCCAGTTTCATTTATTTGCAATAGCTGCTGTTATAATTAAGAACATAAGAATGGACATACTGGTTCAGATCAAAGGTCCATCTAGCTCAGTATCCTGTCTTCTGACAGTGGACAATGCCGGATGCTTCAGAGGAAACGAACAGAACAGGTAATCATCAAGTGATCCATCCCCTGTCACTCATTCCCAGCTCCTGACTGGAAACAACATTACTGCCCATCCTGGCTAATAGCCATTGATGGATCTATCCTCCATAAATGTATCTAGTTCTTTTTTGAACTCTGTTATTGGGCATTCATAACATCCTCCATCAGATTTCCACAGGTTTACTGTGCATTGTGTGAAGAAATAATTCTCCAAAGCAGAAAAACTACTGCTGCATTAAATCTAGTTGGGGTGACAACATTTAAAACTACTAGATTGTTATAATCAATGAACTTTTTAAACATGCACCGTTTTTATCAGTTGCCTTACTTCACCACAATTTATTATGACTATTTAGGTTACCACATATGATACATGGTCTTCTAGCATTCTTCACTGTTGCCTGTAATGCCAAAGTTTCTAATTTCTCACATCCATTATACATATTATAAATTCTTTAAGAAATATTACTCTTCTGCACTGGGATCTCAACAGCATTATATTATACGCTCACTTCTTTATTCTCTACTGCTATGTCATTTAATCTCTCCCTTATGAAAGTATGCATGCCTTTGTCTCTTCCTTGTTTTCAGTTTTGCCGAAAGGCAATATACCCTGGAATTCTAAAAGCAAGCTTATTAACCAGTCATATTTCCTGGCTACATCTGACACCTGGTTTAGTTTTCATTTCTAGGATATTTTCTTCTAGCTCTTGACCATGTGCTATTAGGCTGTGTGCATTCAACAAAAGATTGAGATCCCCATATTAGTCATATTTTATTATTAACTTCATTAAAAATTCCATGAATATGGTCTATTGACAAGTTGCTAATATACAAGTCTTTTTCTGCTGCACTTGCTATAATTTTCATTTATTCTGATTTTTGCTGAGTTTGCCACATACAATTTTTCAGTGCTATCATAAATGCATTAAATCTTTTTTCATTACTAATATATCATTCTCTATTCTTTTTGCAGTGTTTACCATACTCTCTATAGAATGGGACTGTGTCTGCAGTTCCCTTTTTCCTGTTCTGATTATCTCTTCCTTCTCCAACTGATGCTTTGAGTTGCCCTACATCTTCCACATAAGCTATGTAATTAACCATTTTTATCTTTTGTATCTCTTTAGCTTGCTTTGCCACAATACACCCTTTGTATGCTATACTGTGATACCAGCAAATTTACTACATTTGACCTCTGTTCTTTCTATACAATTTTCATGGGAATGCTTTCCTGCACATTTACAATGTCTTATTTTTCCTTCAAAAACAGCTGCTACGTGCACATACCGTTGGCACTTATAACACTTTAGGGAAAGAGAGATGTTTGGCATGGTTCTATCCAATTCTAGAAAAATATTCTGCAACTTCCCGGACATGGGTACCTGGGCCCCAAATACTCCTCAGAAACCTTTTCTGATATGTCAAAAACACTTTTGAGACTTTCTTAGGCCCCTGGAATATAACTTGTGAGCAGAAGGAACAATCATTTGAGGAATCATTCAAGGAACAAACAATTGATACTCCTGTT
Organism: Dermatemys mawii; assembly: GCA_007922305.1. Classification (NCBI taxonomy): domain Eukaryota; kingdom Metazoa; phylum Chordata; order Testudines; family Dermatemydidae; genus Dermatemys; species Dermatemys mawii. Next base: position 33,848,979 of record ML677348.1, on the reverse strand, counting down.
GGTGTAATAGGAACTAAGGGTAGAGAATGCCCAGATGAGTTTCTTGGGATTGTCATGGGAGCAGTGGTTCAACACAGTTGCTCCTCAAAGAGGCAGATGAGGTGTCTCCAGCACCTCCATAATACTATAGAAGAGATGGGATGTCCACCCACTCAAGGCCTGAACAGGTAAAACAGGTGAATTAACTTTATAGGCTGCACCTGGAGGAGAGCTATGGACTGATAAGGCCTAATTGATGATGAAGCCCAACTTGGCAGAGTAGGCTGATCTTGTATAAAGACATCAAGATGAAAGCAGAAAGGGGCCAAGCTGGTTGGAGTTGGAGGATTTTCTGGACCTAAATGAAATAAATCACTCCAGAAACTCAATGAAATAAAGAAAAACTGAGGAAGGAAATAAACCAAAATGTTATAAGTGTAAAATCCCAGTGAAAAAAAAATAAGATTAAATGACATTAACCCTGTGAAAGTAGCTGATTAGATTGAAAATAGGATAGGAGATATTGTAGGAGCTAGAAGGTTGTGAGATGATATATTCTAGGGGATTCCTGAATAGCTTAATTGGAAAGAGGACATCAGAACCTTCTGAAGATGTCAAGAAGGAGAGGAGGGCAAAAGAAATCACACTTTCTCCAAAGACAAAACCATGTAATTAGGCAGGTGTGGGGATTGAAGCCCTGAAGAGGTTGAGAAGTTGAGTCCCAGGGTACATTAGGAATAGTCCCAGAAATGAGAGAGAGAGAATGTTCAGGAGGGGGAGAGATGAGGGTAGTCCCAGGAGTGGAGAGGGTAGTGGGATAGTAAGGAACTTGTATGCTTCCAGAAGAGCCAGGAGGTGAGTGAAAGAGAAACCTCTGCACCCTAAGGTCAGCAGCAGGAGGGCTTTAGAAGTCTTGTTAATGGGAAAGCTACTGTGACGGGATCAAGGGCTCCTGTGGCTATTATGATGCTCAATCATCTTAATGGGACACATAATTGTTAAAATATTAGTTTGTGGGGAGTTTGTGTGCTATTTGCTATGTTAATAGAGAGATTTTGCATGCTCTGATTTGTATCTAGCAGTGTTGATGGTGTAGCCCTTATATATGTTTCAGCGGTATCCATGCTGGCTTATTGTATTTTAATATTTTACATGTTCTCAAGAAAGTCAAATGAAGCTGGTGAGAACCACAGTGGTTCTCAAAATCACATATCATCATTCCCATTTTCTAAAACACCCCATCGGCAGAATGATTTTTAAGCAGTTAGTCAAGAAACAGTCTTCTGCTTTTTGTTGTTGTGGTCTTGTTTTGTTTTTTTCCTATAATATCATCATTAGATTTTTTAAAAATATAATAATGAATAAGGAATGATTAATGTCTTGGAAGAGATTGTTGTAAGGCCAGTTAAGAAAATGGAGCTGAAAATCAGATGAAAAGTATTAATGATTTGTAATGATTTTTAAAAGTGTTATTAGGTAAGAAAGCATTAAATCAGCCAACTGATTTTACAAATACCTATTAACCTTTTTCCCCTCAAAACATGCTATTAAGGAAAGAATGTAATCATGGAGAAAGAAGCAATGTACTGTTAGGGATCGGAAATAGGCTGGGAAAGAAACAAAGTCTAGGAGTAAATGATCGGTTTCCAAGATGACAAAGGTTAACAATCATCCGACCCAAGTTTCTGTACTAGGACTCCTATTGTTTAATATACTTAATGATCTGGAAAATGGGGTGAGCACTTCTGTGGTAAAATTTGCTGATTATGCAAAAATATGTAGATTAGTCCAGACTGAAGCATATTGGAAGACACATCTGAGGAACTTAACAAAACTAGGTAAATCGGCAACACTGTGGCTACTCAGTCACTTTGTAGGTTCCTAAATCAACCAAGACAGCTCAGAAAAGAGACTTGTCCATTATTCTGGACAGCACAATTCAAACCGTGGCTCACTGTACATCAACAGTCAAAACATCAAAAACACAGTAGACTCCTTTTGTGGGCAAAAGGAGTCTACTAAATGGCTTCAGAATTATTGTATTATCCCTACAATCTATTAAATGAATGTGTAAATTATATATCATTATGTATCATACATACTCAGAGTGACTTTCAGTTTCCATGGTAATATTCTATGGGCCACTCAGAAGATTTCACCTGAGCCAAATGTGCTCATCACACTATGTAATAAATTGCAATGTCATATGATAAATTTACTTATCATACCTCATCTGCCCTCCACCTGAGGATACTTCCAACATTACAAGCTCCCAAGAAGGTTCAGATATCTGTGATTTTTTTTAAAGAAAACCCATCAGTCATAAAACTTCTTTCCTCCAAATTGGAAATTTCCATCCAAAATTACTTTGGCCTCAAGGAAGTGGAAACCTAAGTCCCTTAAAGTCTTAGAAGATCCTAGTCTGTACATTTACTTTATTTTAGGGCCTCGTACCACTGGGCTCAAAAACCCACTGGGGTTGATAGGTGTGAACTCATCTTCAATTTCTGTAACTTTAAATATAAAACAGAATGGGAGTGTGTGAACCTTTTGGACTGTGTATTGTTTAGGGTAGATTTCAGTGTGAGAGAGCACACACTTTCTAAGCTCACAGACAACAAAGAGAAAAAGAAAAGAAGCAATTAAATCAAGCAGGAGCCTGTAAGTACAGTTTGGACCATAGAAAAAGCTAGAGAGCTTTTTGGGGCAGGTGTTGCTAAAGAGGCCTAGGGGCTGTAAGCTAAGAAATTCCTTCTTTTGCTCTTGATTCTTCCTGCATTCAGAGACACAGGACCTTGTGCTTTTTTTGGGGGGGGGGGGTAGTGAGGGGGTAAATAAACAAAACTGAATCAAAGGAATACCCATCTATCACTAATTTTTACTTTCAGCTAGAACATCCCCAGAACTCCAAATTTTGACTAGCTGCTTGGGTCAATAAAGTCATAACTCTGTCTCTCTTTCTGTGTGTGTTTCTCAGAAATGTTATTTTATATATATTTATCATATGAAAAACACCAATAATTTCCTGGGGTAAACAGTTCTGTATATTAGGGAGACATTTGTGAACAGCCACACAGAGTCCATTCTAGTAGCAGGAGTTGCAGTACATAAGCAGAACCAAATGTATGTTGGCTTCTAGTGGATAAAACCCTCATGCTGTGAGGCAAAATCTGAGGGCATACAATTCTTCCAGCTCTACATACCAGTCAATGATTCTCCAGGGAATACTCCAGGTATAGGATAGCCAACTTTAATGCTATTTTGTGCACCGTGCAGTTTCCCGCATCCCCCATTGGACCGGAACGGTGAACTTCGGCCAGTGGGAGCCGCAATTGGCCGAATCTGTGGACACAGCAGGTAAACAAACTGGCTGGTCCTGCTAAGGGTGCTTACCCTGGGGGGCCGTGTGCCAAGACTGACGATCCCTGTTATATAGGCTCCTATTACCGCCTACCCCCAGTCCTGATTTTTCACATTTGCTGTCTGGTCGCCCTATCCTCTCTAAATCATCCAGACTGTGGCTGAAAATCTATCCATATAAGAGGAGAAATAAGGAGGAAAATGAAAAAGTATTTATGTGTTATTCATTGGGGTTAAAAGTCAAAACCTTTTGGTCTCATAACCTCGGCACCTCACACTCCTTGATATCCGCCAACAATGAATACCCTTCTCGCTCTTCAAAAGTCTTTTTGAACTAATCTTTTTTCCCTGGGTCTGAAAGATCATGTAACTTGGCCATTTCATCTTCCAAGAAGAACTGAATTCCCAGGACTTACTATTGAGACTATTCCAGCAGGTGCCCCCAGAGTTTAGCACTCATGGCATCGCCACTGGTTACAAGTGCTGCAGTAAGTAATGGGGAAAATGTTATCTCTGGAACAGCTGAGTCCCAGTCATTTTTGGAGCTCTGAACATTTTTCTATAAGTATATTGCTGAAGAATGATAATATCCACATTAGCTGCACTGTGTTGATTACCCTTCATTATGTTGTACAGTGCCTGTACTCATAGTGATAATTCCTAAAATGCTGTATTTTCATATACTTTGAGATTAAAAAAACACATTCATTTTCAGTGCTAAAATGAAAAACAAAACCATGTTATCTTCTGGTAAATAAAATGAGCTAGAAATGTGTAGATTTGTGAGTGTGCCTTAGAGTAAACAAAAATTGTTAACTTCACCTAACAGTATTTTTCTTTTTCTCCAATATTATATCGTATTAGCTGGGAGTGAGGGAAACTGTAGACAAGAAAAACAAAGCTGAGGTAAATTTCTGAAGGCAGAAAATGAAGGTCACTGTTCTCTCCATGTAAACAAGTGTTTAAAACCAGCTGCATCTCATATACACTGATATTTTTTTGAGCGAGAGAGAGTTTTATTAATATTGTTCCTCTGAAGCTTCTGCAATTCTGATTTATGTGAGGCTCGGCAGGAAACAATCTTTTCAATGGCATTAGTTTTGACATGCACTTATCTGCATGACAAGCTTTAATAAATCTTCAGTTTCCTAAGATATTTGTTTACACTAAGCATTATTTGCAGAAATAAAGTAAATAACACACACTCACTGAAGTTAGACCACCCACACAAGAATCTAACCTTTGAGAGGCAATAGAGGAAAAATGGTCACTTGGCAGAAAGTCCCAGTAGGGTAAAGATGCCAGCATTTACAGCTGAATCCAAATGTTCAACAGATGGTAAAGTGAATAAGGTACAGCTGGAATGATAGCATTATGTGTGTGGGGGGAAAGTACCCAATGGACAGTGGAAGTTAAAATGCAAAAGAAGAATATTAACAAGGTATCCTGGAATAATAGTGAAACAAGGTCAGCCGAAGTCATATTATTAAAGTTTCCAGCTGCGGAAGATAATAGGACCCTTCTGGACTAATTTTGGCCGTAATTTATGACATGACCTTTGGGTGCAAATTCTGACATTATAATACAAGACATTTCTTTGCCATAAGTTGGATTCGTTCTGCAGCAAATTGTCTCAAAATTGAGTTTGCATGAATATGTATTTCCCATTCCTACTTTCATACAAAACCCAAGACACCAAAATATGTACTATTTACAATCACTTGATCTTTGAAGCTGATGCATGTAAAATTATATTCATATTTTTTAAAAAAAGAAAACAACCCATGATTTCCTGCAGATTTTATATTTATCAACAAGGAGTAGTAACTTGAAATTATAAATAGAGCTGAAACAAGTTGTTTCACAGAGATTAATGCTGCTGACTCATGCAGGGAGGGAAGTAGGTCCCTATGGTATACTACCTCCTCTGGTCCTTTAAGAGTTCCCCCACAATCTTGCAACACCATACATCAGGCATAGGGACAATGCAGGGGTTTGAAACAGGGATGATGGGACAGAGAGGGTGTGGGTCAGGGAGTAGCCATTCTACATAAAATGCCTCCCTTTCCGCTAGGCCAAAAATCCCCAGGAGATGTGGCCAGTAACTCCCCTATCATGGCACTACATTCCCAGAGCAGGGGTAGCTTTCAGCAGCCAGAAAGCCAATGGCAATTTGGATGGGAGTGGTCATGTTGTCTGTGAAGAAGGGCTGCAATAATGTTCATGGAGTTGCTCCATCTTGGTCAGTCACAGTAGAAATGACTGGAGGGACTGTTTCCCCCCATGGATTATTATACTAGATAATGAAGCTTGCCTAAAGAAGGGGACAATAAGATGGAAGCACTTGGCCAGATCCTGGTGTAAATCAGTATAGTGTGATTGGAACTATACTGATTTACACCAACTGAATATCTGGCCCACTCATTCAAATTCCCACAATTTATTGTTATTTAAATGGTGTACCAGTGCTGATCCCAGATTTTTAGAGAGACAATGTGTGTGAGTTAATCTTTAATTCAACCAACTTCTGTTGGTGAAAGAGAAAAACTTTCAAGCATACACAAAGCTCTTCTTTAGGTCTTAGAAAGGTACTCAGAGGCCTGGACTACACTAGCAGGGGTTCAAACTAAGGTATGCAACTTTAGCTATGCTATTCATGTAGCTGAAGTCAAAGTACTTTAGTTCGACTTACCTGGCTGCTCTCTCAGTGGCGAGTCGACCACAGAGGCTCCCCCGTCGACTCCACTTACTCCTCTTGCAGAGCTGGAGTTCTGGAGTTGATGGGAGTGCTTTCGGAGATCGATTTATTGCGTCTAGGAGAGATGCGATAAATCGATCCTCGATACATCGAACACTACCTGCAGATCTGGCGGGTAGTGTAGCCCTACCCAGAGGGGCACAGCTAAATACAAGGTGGAACAGTTTTCTTAGCATAAGAAGTTAGGGCAATTAGCACTTCTGCAGCCATAGGACAAACAAGGGTTACAGATTGATGTAATGAGCCATATATCCTGTGTATTTACTGAGTACATGATTTTTAGTGTTTAACAAAGTTATGAATTTGAGCTCCCAGGCTCATCTTTTGACAGTGTTTTGCAGGTTTCCTTTGAGGTGGAGGTCTTACGGGGGTCAGGAATGGAGTGATCGTTTTGTGAAAAGGGTTTTCTCATGGGTAATATGGTGTGTTTGTCTTTTTCATTTTTCTTATGCAATCAGTGTAGTGTAGTGATTGTCTCATTTCATGGACATAGTTGTAAATGGGGTACTTAGTGCACTGATAGGTATACCACATGTTAGAACAGGCATGCGTAGGACCCATGGATCTTGAAAGGTGTGTTGTGGGACATATTGATCATTCTAGCAGTGGAGATACATCTGTAAGGTTGGCATGTGTTCTAGTACCGCTTTGAGTTAGTGGATCCTGGTCTGTGGGGAAATATTTCTTTCAAGATGAGATTCCCATTGAGGATGGGCTGTAGTTGTTTAATGATACCCCATTCCAGTTCCAGTATGTGGTATTACGTGACAACTAGAGATGTCCGCCAGTGTGAGGGTAGCTTCAGTATTGAAGCAGATTCTCTTGGGAGTATTTGTCTGGCTTATTTCGTGACATGAACTACTTATGTATTGAAATATGCTCATTTGGTGAAAGTGGTATAAGTGTGTTATCCTGGATTTTCTTCTTAGAGCATATTCTGGTATCTGAGGGCCACTTCAAATATACCAAGACAGATAATAGGTGTCTTGGTATATTTGAAGTGGTTACTGGATCTGTGAAGGTAAATGTGGTGATTTGTGGGTTTCTTGTATATAGTAGTCAGCAGTGTTCTGTTGTTGAAGCTGATTGTGGTGGTCAGAATGTCGATGCTGGTGTGGGAGTGTTCTAGAGAGAGTTTGATACTTGGGTGGTGACAATTGTTGCAGTTGTGGTGGAAATCTGTGAGGGAGTTTATGTTTGTTTGTCTGCAGGATAAAACAATCAACACTGGTTTTGTGGTGCATTTATTCAGAAATTCTTCCTTGAGAGGATCTAAGAAGAGGCTAATACAGTGCCTCTCAAACTTTTTTACTGGTGACCCCTTTCATGTAGCCAGCCTCGGAGTGTGACCCCCCCTTATAAATTAAAAACACTTTTTAATATATTTAACACCATTAGAAATGCTGGAGGCAAAGCAGAATTTGGGGTGGAGGTTGACAGCTCGTGACTCCCCCATGTAATAACCTCATGACCCATGAGGGCTCCCGACCCCCAGTTTGAGAACCTGTGGGCTAGCACATTGGGGAGCCATTCTAGTACCCATGGTTTAGACAAAATGTTGGTTGTACAATGGAAAGTTTTTATGGCTGAGGATGAAAATGGATGAGTTTGGGATGGATATCTGAGTGTTGTGCATTGTCTTGTAGATAGGTGATGCAGTGATACCATCATAGTACAATTTATTGTTAGAGATTATTATTTGCCAAGTGCCAACAATGCACTTAGTGCTTTATAAATTATAATTATACAGGCTCAGATTCTGATTTGTATTTTTGCACCCAGTCACGTAATTATAAGTGAAGATAGTCAGATGCAAGAACAAAAGCAGTCCTATGGATTTGATAGGTGCAATTTGTATATACCAAGAGGAGTCTATCCTTCTGAAAAATGTGACCCTGAGTGAATGAATGAAAGAATGTTAGGAGAATCTTGGGTGCCATTTAACTTAGACTAGCAAATGTGCCAAATATGTGTTGCTTCTCTTCAACTGTTGCAGGGTTATTATTTTTATTATTTCTATTAAGGTAATGCCTTGAGGTCGCCATCAAGGATGAGGGCCCCATTGTGATAGGCATTGCATAACCATTCAGTGAAGAGGCAGTATCATTCCTTAAAGGATCTCTGGCCACCTTGAAGAGAAAATGTAATGCGTTGACGAAAAAAAGCAAATGGGTATGAGGAGAATAATAATAATTATTTATCACAGAATAATAACAGCACAAAAACGACCTTTTGCTGCACTGTTATTTCAGGAAAACTACTTGACCATCACTCGCAGATATCTGTGTTCTGAAATCCTTTTGAATTCTACAGGGGATGTGGTCTATGACAAAAGAGTGTTTGAATAGCCAACAACACAAAAAAAGTCATTTGAGTTGCCAGTCTAATGTGAGATTCTCAGATATGATTGAAGAAGATTAATATATGGTCCCATTTGTCTTGTCCTTCACAGGGCTTTTATGTTTATATTAAAATACTAACTCCTAGTTGTTGTATAGCTGTTACATTGCACTTAGGTCCAGTTTGAATGATTTTGATAAACATCCCCACATTTGGGCAGACTTATTCAGCTGCAACTCCAAATCTATTTAAAGTTTTCCCACTACACATTTAAGTAGAATCTCTTTCAGCTGTATATACTTATGGGCAATTAATACCAATGCCTACACAAGAAAGACATTAGAGTTGTTTTGTTTTGTTAGGGGGATTGGTTGGTGCTTTTTATTTTTGTTTGATTTGAATTCTATTGAATGAGTTTACATATAAGACTAAAGGGTTTTTAGTTGCTGTTGGGCTTTTTGTTTAGTTATGGGGGTTTTTTTACTCTAAAGTTAACATTCTTATGCTGAAAATATATGCTGTTTTGTTTCGCATTTAAAGGATGGCTTTGGCACAGCTTTATGGTAGTTTTACAAGTGCCCTCCTGCATTATTCTGTCTCAAGTCACTTTCATGAATACTGTATTAATTCATATTTTTTTAATTACCAAAGCAAAGAAAATTGAATACCCCATGGTGTAAATTATCCAATTATGTAGTTTTACCCCAAATGAAACAACATGAGGTTATCCAAATCAAATAGCAAATTATCATTTTTACTTTAATTATAAATGAAGGGAGCTGCCTTTTAATGTTTTTTTATCTTGAGCATAATGTACTTTTACCTAACTTTCACTCTGCAAATGTAGGAATCTCTTTAATTATGAGTGACCCACTTTATATTTCCACGGTTCTTTCTTATGTACAGTTCACAAATTTATGAGGAAGGAGCATTGTCTACTGGATAGATGACTGGTCTGGGTGTGAGGAGGCTTGTTTCAATTCCTGGCTCTGTCACTGACCTGGTGTGTAACCTTGTAAGTCATGGGTCTCTCTGGGTCACAGTTTCCCCATCTATAAAACAGAGTTACTGCTATCTTTCTATGGAATATGCTTTGAGATCTACAAATGAAAACTGCTTTATAAAAGCTAAGCAGTATCATAATTTTGTTTCTGGATAAAATACGAACTCTTGATAATAGGGCACTTGGTTGAACGTGCAGTGACAACAGGGAGGATATTTTTCTCCATTCTGTCCAATGGATCCCACTGGAATACCTTTCCACTGCTGAGGCCTTTTATGACTGCTGTTGTAGAAGTGCTGAAAAAGTATCAGTAGGCCCTGTTCTCTTGCTTATCGGATAACTGGAAACAGAAACATCAGACAATGTTTGAAAGCATGTAATCCCCATTAACTCTGAAAGATAGCTTCTGAATCTCTGTTTGAATGAGAAAAGAATACTCAACCTTCAGTATTCAGAATAAAATATACAAAAATATATGAACTGGTACAATATGTGGGCGTTAGGCTGCTACTAAAGCAATCATAAAGGTACGATGAATATGAAACATCTTGTTGTCAGCTGCCTTAATTGATTAACCCGTATGTTAATGTTTTATAGTTTTTAAAATACCAATGACTTTTAGTACCAAAGAAATACACTGAAGCCTTTAGGATCATGTAGGGCAATAACAGCTTTAGTGGCTTTAGATCCAGCCTAAACTTGCCATTGTAGTTGTAGGCTTGCAGAAACTCTGATCCTGAGAGGTGCTGAAAACCCACATTTCCCAAGAATGTAAGTAGAAGATATGGGGGCTCAAGACCTCTCAGAACTCGGCAACACAGTTGAGTGGGGTGCTGTATATTATAAAGGGTGCTTCTCCCTAAGTAGCAGCTAGTTGGTTCTGTTTTCATGGTAATGGCATAAGGCCTAATGGCAACATGTCCTAACATAGTTGTTAGGTTCTTCCCTATCTGAACAATAAACTCAGAAATATTAATTCAAGTTGTCATAAAACAGAAATATTAAATTTGATTTTCTTGGATTATTCACAATTGAAAGACTATAGCTTTCCAAGGGCAAATCCTGGCCCTGCAATTAAGGCCTAAGTAAATAAACTTTAGGCATAGAATTAACAGCTGCAGGTAAAGCGTTAACACTGAGAGATATTTGCAGTCCATAACAGCTCTTACTGAGCCTACAAAACCTACGAACATGGGCTGCATATTGAGTATCTACCAATACGTTATTTATAAACTAGGTATCTACATATATACAGACCTTAGTTTTATCAGGCATTTCCTAACACATAGAACCAACTCAGGAGTTTGAGGAAAGGAATTAAACCAGGGACAGGGTGAAGCCCATATACATATATTTCATTGGTGGAACCATAATGCTGAGGACAAAGTAGCCATACTCATGCTCCTTGACTGGCCCTCCCCACTCTTGCACAGAAAATGCCAGCACTGAGTAGTACTCTGCAGCATCTAGGGAGTGCAGAGAATCTCTGCAGGACCTCTCTTGGTATATCTATACTGCAATTAGACACCCATGACTGGTCTGTGCCAGCTGAATTGAGTATCTATTGTTGGGCTCGGGATAAGGTGCCATTTAACTGCAGTGTAGCTGTCTGGGATCAGGCTGTAGCCTGAGCTCTGAGATTCTCCCACGTCACAGGGTCCTAGAGCCAGAGCTCCAAACTGAGTATGAACATCTATACTGCAATTAAACAGCCCCTTAGCCCAAGCCTCATGAGCTCAAGTCAGCTGGCACAGCCAGCCGCAGGTACCTAATTGCAGTGGAGACATTCCTTCTGTGTTTGGCCTTTGCCCATGTGCTCTAGGAGTTTTCCAGTTACTCTAATGAGCCTTTTCCATGGGCCAGAGGATTTAGCAGGAGCAGGAATTGTATTCTGCAAGGATGAGATTAACTATACCAGAAAAAGAACATAAATTCAACTAATCTATTGCTAGCTGAAATGCATTTTGCTGTTCCTCTTTGGTTTGATGGTTGCCTCCCCAACATTATTGTCATAAGTATAAAGTAGCCTAGAATTAGTGTTTACCTGTAAGGGGTTAAGCTAAAGGTAACCTGAGAGGCGGACAACTGACCAATGAGAAATTCCTCAGGAGACAAAGGATTTTGAGTTTCAGTTTCTCTCTGGGTCTCTCTCTGTTCAACTCGGCTATGGGATGAACCACACCTATTTCTTTCACTGTAACTATAAGCTTTCTATCAAGTAAGGTAGTCAGTAAGTTTACCTTCTTTTTATCACTTGGAGGGTTCTCAGTAGTGAGTGTGGGCTGGGTGCTTCTTGATATTGTATGATTCAGCAGAGATATCAACAGTGGGAGAAAGTTGCCTCAGGGGAGAGGTTTGGTTTCTTAATTCTTTTGTTGATTATGGTAGATGCTGTTCTATTGATGGTTATAAGGGATTTATTCCTTTCTTTTTTTTTCTTTTATTGAAATATTTCTTTTAAGAAACTGACTGCTTGTTTTCCATGGTGTAAGATCCTGGTTTTGGAGCGGACACGTCTCGCAGGATCAGGCGAGGCTTTTCTCTCAAGCTTCCCAGGGAGGGAATAAGTTTGGAGGTTTTGTGGAAAGAGAAAGAGGGGCTTCAAGTGGCCCATGTCCAATAGTTTTTTGAGACATTCTCACTTGATGGTGGCAGCATACCAGGTCCAGACACAGGAGAAGTTTGTGTTCTGGGGAAAAACATTTTAACCCAAGCTGGTAAAATAAGTTTGGGGGGGTTATTTCCTTTTTTCATGTGGGTCCCCACGTTGTACCCTAGAGTTCAGAGTGGGGAGGCAATCCTGACAATTGTACTAATCCTTTGAAATCTATGGCCAGCACAAGCAGAGATTGGCCTATAAGTCTGTGCTATACTTGTCTGAAGCTTTCACTGAACACTACATGTGATTCAGTGGCTCAATCCCTGGTTTCTGAGACAAAGAAAAATATATTGGTGATGAAAGAATGATGATTCAAAATGCCATCAGGCTCCTTACTTAACATTCTCCATGTTCCCTTAGTGCTAAAACTCATACTGATCCTCAGCTTCATTTCTCCCTAACACAGACACAGAGAACCTGCCAAGTCCCTTCTAACCACTTTATAATAGAGGAAAGATAGCAACAGAATTTAGTTTCCTGATACACACAACATGGCTTTTTCATTATCAGAAGTGCATATTCTTTTTGCTGATTTTTTAAACAATATATAAGGACATGGCTGCATCTTTTCTTGATGTGGTCTGAACACAGAACTACCAGAAGGAAAAAAATAGACCCTGTTTACTTTTCCCTCTTGAAAGGATCATGACAAATAACTGCTAACTATTAATCAAAAATTTCAAGGTATGGTCTGTCTGGCTCTCCACTCACTAGAACCTTGCATAATCATTTAAACCTGTGCCAAGTGGGTGTGAAATTGTAACAGGCTTTTAAGTGTTTGTCCCTTTAAATTGCTGTGATGTATTTAGAACCTTATCTCGAGCTCAGCACAGCTTTTTTCTTTGAAATTTCAAATAGACCATTTTCATAATCTGTCTTTCAAAAACAGATTAATTTGGAGGGCTAATAAGGAAGACTACTGATATTCATCTCCTTGTTAGTTTCTGAGGGTACATCTATACTACCTGCCGGATCGGAAGGTAGTGTTCGATGTATTGGGATCGATTTATCGCATCTCATCTAGACATGATAAATCGATCCCCAAATCGATGCCTGTATTCCATCTCATCAGGAAGAGAAAGCACAGTTTCTGGCAGTATTTTACCGTAATCAGCATGGTCCCAGAGAACATTTTAATGAAAAATATGTTGTCTATTTTTTTCTGACTATCTTGTAAACAAGAAGACAAACAACCAAAAAAGACCAATCAAGCCACTGTTTCTTTGACCTCAACACACTCACTTTATATTAAAAAAGAATTGTGTAGTAAATGTGTCTGTCTTGTCCCTGCTACAGATATCTGACTGCACGAGGCACATTTTGACTGTTCACCACTGATTTAAAAACCTCTCTTTTTAGTTGTTAAAAAGTTGTTATCAACAACTTGATTTCAACAAAACATTATTTGTAGGCATGTATACAAAACTTTGTTTGAAGCTATGACAAAAGAGCAAGCTGCAGTAGAATTTCTAAAGAACTTCAGTGAAAGGTAAACAGGTCCTGTGGTTAATGCACTGAACTGGGATGGTGTGAATTATATTCACAGCTATGCTAAGACTTCCTCAGTGACCTGGGACAAATTTCTTATGGCCTATTTTTTGAGATATTGAGCACTTGCAACTGCCACTCACTTCAAACTGTGAATGCCCAGTAAGTCCGAAAAAAGCAGCCATAAATTTCTTTGTCTTTCGGTCCCCCATCTGTGAAAAGAGGATACTATTGACGTACTGCATGAGAGTTTTTCAAGGTAAATCTATTGTTACATGTGATGCGCTTACTTACTATGATAATGAGAACTATATACAAGTTTATTAATAAGGAGAAAAATAATGAGGAGAAACTGCTTTGTGCCCCGCAGCCCCCATTGGACCGGAGCGGTGAACAGCGGCCAGTGGGAGTCGCAATGGGCCGAACCTGCGGACATGTTAGGTAAACACACTGGCCGGCCTGGCAAGGGTGCTTACCCCGTGGGAGTGGGGGAGGGGGAGTGCTTGCCAAGGTTGCCGATCCCTGTGATATGTTATAGTTTGCTATCCGTAAGGTAAACTGTGGTTTTGAAAATTTCTTAGCATGGCATACAACTAAATAAACAATTCAAACAGCACGAAATGGATGTGCCAAATGATTAGATATTTTTTTTTACTTTGCCTGCCTGTAAATATCTATTATTGATGGAAATATTTATTATCCATTTGTGTGTATGCTGAACTCAACATTTACCAATAAAAATCTAGTCCTTCAAAGCTTATCCATAATGAAATGCAAGACGATGAGCAAGAGTATTATTAGCTGTATCTTCTTCTCCTTTCCCAGTGTCACATCCAATACAAATCTCCTAGTCCCTACCAACCCTAAGTCAACCGCAGCAGAGCATTATATTAACAGCCAAGTCATCAGAATAGCCATTTAAATATTAACTAGCTTAGGTGAAACTGGATATAAACCAGGGCCTGCGTGGCTAAAGCAAATCTTTGTTTCTTTCTGTGTCAAATTTCAGTTTATTGGCCAAAGAGTAATCATGAGGTGAGAGAAGAGATGTAACAGTGTGGTGCTTTGTAAAAATAGAAGCCTAACACATTTGCTCCAATGTTGGAAATTATAGGAGGAAAAGTGATCCGGTCTCATTTGGTTAGAGAGAATATTTCAGAGGTTTCACCCTCGTCTATACAGTTGTATCTAATTCTACTGAGAAAAAAACAAATAGCTCTTGGCTTGAATAAAAAGGTACACATCATTAAACCTATTTTGGGGGTCACAGTAGAAGAAAAACCTTCAGCGCCACAGCCTTAATCTCTAATTTTATTAGCCAGATCCCACATACTGTAGGGCCCCCAAATATTCCAAGGTGCATTTTTAAAGTGATCTGTCTTCTTCAGAGCAATACACTGACTTTCTCACTTTGTATTAGGACTCAAATGTCAATTCAATCCTTGTGTCTTTATGTCAGACATGTTTCAAGGAGACTAAAGATCAAAAGAAGTTTTTCTTTCCTAATATTGCTAATGGAAAATAAAATGTATCATTCAGACTCTTTGCACTATCTCAGAGTAATTCAATATGAGGTCTTGCTTATGTGAAAAGAGGACACTATATATTATTCATTCAGCATCTTTTTGGAAGTAGCAGACATTTACTCAGATAATCAGATAATTTTTGTAGTAGTTTTGGATTTTATTACATGACTTACAAACCTATTTTATAGACAGTTTGTTTATGCACTAACTCTTTTCTACAGTGTCCAAAGGTTTCTTGATTCCCATTACTACCTACTTATTTCTTCTGGTCTGTTACTATCATTTTCCTTTGTTTGTATAATTTTCTCTTCCTTTGAGACCCCTTTGAATTCTCTTATTGTCATCAGTTGTTTCACTGAGTGATTGCTTTGCTAAGTAAAAGCAATATGGTCAGTATTACGTCATGAGGCTTTCTGAGGTTCAGAAGCCACAGTTCTGGGGGTTTTCAATTCTTAGCATTGTGCACAGAGACTTATGCCAAGCCTGATTCTGAAAGATGTTAAATATTACCTGAAAGGTGCTGAGTGACATCAGCTCCCAGTCAAAGTTCCAGTTCTGAGATGTGGTCACTGCCACTGCCAATCATAAGATCAATTTCTAGTGTCTGATGGAAGTAAATCTGTGTGTACATACAGTTCCTGGGTTATTTTTCTCCTAGTAGCAGAGAATTCAGCAGCCTATTCCACACACTAATGACTATGCCCTAGAACAAGCTCCAACTTTGGTGGGTTGCTCAAATTGCAATATTACAATAGACATAGAGATGTTACATTTCTACAGTAGTGCTTTACACACCCACCAAACAGTAATAAACAAAGTTACACAGTTTTTCTCTTATAGTTCTCATGAAAAGATCCATTACAAAGATAATCCTACAAGTTTTCTTCCCTAGTCATCCCCAGGACACCCCTGATCCACAGACTAAGCCAGTTAGGTCATCCTGTAGGCATTGAGAGCTGTGTTAGCTGAGGTGGATAGTGAGTCCTTGGACTGGTGTAGGGGGATTGAAGCTACATGTACACACACACACACACACACACACACACACACCAACACCAACCTCTCAGCATCCCTAAGGCTATGGAAGGTGGCTGGGACCTCTTCCTCTTCAGTTCAGGGAGTGGAGGAGGAAATGGAGCAGGAGAACCCTACTGAGCTGGCAGTGCTCCGACACAGTGATGGCTTCTGAGAAGCACCAAGGGAGAGCAAGAAGCAGGAGGGGAAACTTCTTCCACCAAACATCACCACCAAAGGACATAGGTCGAGCAAGACCAGGATCCCTGCTGTGGTCATAAAAAGTGCAATGGCTGGTGAGTTGCCCCTTCTCTCCTCTTTCCCCCGGCCAGAGGGGTTCAGATGGAATGGAGGACTCCTCCAGCCACAGAGGCAGTTAGAGGTGTAATTGAGCTCTCCACCAGAATTGAGGAAGAGAGTGGGAAGGAACAGATTCCCAGGAGTGGTAGCTAGAGGTGGGTCTAGGATCCCATCATCTGGGAGCATGGAACCCAGACATAGAAAGGCAAAGATGAGGGAAACTGACAACCAAAGAATGTTCAGGTCATATTCTTGCAGGAACACTCAGGCATCCTAGCTAGAGCCCCTGGGCAGTCGGGTTGGGATTTGCCAGCATCTCTCTGAAAAGAAAGATTTATCTGCTGAGAACAGGACAAGAAGTGATGGGCTTAATTTGCAACAAGGGAGATTTAGGTTAGACATTATGAAAAACTTGTCAGAATATTTAAGCACTAGAACATATTGCCTAGAGAGGTTGGGGCATCTCTATAATTGGAGGTGTTTAAGAACAGGCTAGACAAACACCTTTCAGGGATAGTCTAGATAATAGTTAGTTCTCCATCAGCACAAGAGACTGGACTAGATGACCTATTGAAGTCCCTTCCATTTCTTCATTTCTATGATTGGTTTGCCATTATCCCTTTGAGGCCACCAGGCATGGATTTAGGGGTAGTTGCAATATGTACTTCACCACCGGGGCCATGTCAGCAGAAAAGCAGCCTGGGAGCACACCTATGATCAGGTATGAGAGGAATTGGTTAAATCACTGGCACCTTGGATCACCAAAATGTTGGCATCTCAACCTAACAGTTGTAGTCCTTCCTTGGGAAGAAGGGTGCAGTGGGTGGAGGTAAGGATGGAGATAATCTCTCAGCATACCCCTGAACTAAGGAGGCAGGGGGCTGAAGAAGGGGTGCAAGGTAGCAAGGAGACATCTCCAACAGGGGCAGTGCACCCAAGACAACAGAATCATGGCACCTTGTTGGTCTGTCATTTTCTTGCAGGCTGGCAGGATTTACTGACTCAGGTAGAGGAATTTTAGTAAGGGTGTGAACTGTGAAGTTGTCAGAGATGTTTTTTGATGCTGGTGGCTTGGTGATCACATGTGGTATAATATTTCTGAGCTTTTTAGGGACAATAAAGTACATTTGTTGGATAAAGGGTTTGCTATTTGGGCTAGAAGACATTTGTGATTGGATTAGGCAGAGAGTAGATCGCATGCTGTGGTATTGGGTGTGTGTGTGTATGTCTGTGACCAAGCTAACTGCTCACATTCCCAGCGTCCAGTATGGATAAAGGCTAAAAGAACCAGCTCACAGAGGTATGTAACCCTTCTGCCCATCAGAGTTGGCAGGAACAAGGGCCAGGTTCAGTATCCAGGGGTTCCATTCCAATAACACAATACAAAACCGGCTCGAGCCCCCACCCACTGACCTGGGACAACCATATACCACCCCTCTGGGTGCTTCTAAAAGACAGTACTTCCCCTCTCTCAAGCACAGAGTCTGAGTGTACCAAAAGCCTTTTAATAACAGAGAGAAACAATGTGGCATTATATTGGGGAAACACCACAAATAGGATTAATAAAACAAACCATGAACCAGAAGCTCCCCTACCAGCAAATATGATGTGTTCTTCCCTTTGTCTCTTGAGTCCCACAACCCCAAAAACCACCCAATTGTCCCAAAAGTCCAACAGCCCAAGAGTCTCTGTTCTTGGTCAGTGCAGAGTTCAAAAGGCAATCTGCAGAGTCTTACCTCCCAGCCTCAGTGGAAATGGAGGGCAGCTTAAGGGGCACCTTACGTGGTCCAAGGCCGTCCCACGAACTGCTCTATTCTGCCAGTTGCTCTGCCAGCTGCTCCACTCTGGCAGCCGCTCTGCCGCAGCAGCTCGACTCCGCTCTGCCAGACGACACACGAACTGCTGTGCTGCGCTAGCCACTTCTCCAAAAGTGAAAACTGCTCTGCTGGTCGCCCTGCCAGAAGACACTCGAACTGTGCTGCTGTGCCAGCCACTCTGCCAGCAGCACAAACTGCTCCGCTGAACGCCCTGCCAGCTGACACACAAACTGTGCTGCTCCACAATATTTTAAGGAACTGCTCGGCTCAGTCAGCTGCTCAGCAATAGACCTTCAGGCCCCCCCTACTTAACACAGTGCTCAGTGATTTTAGCTCTTGAGTGATTTCAGCTTTTAGTAGCAGGACCTTGGGGTATGTGTAACACTGGACCCAAAGTGAATGCAGCTGAGCAGGCTGAATCTTGACTCCTAATAGAATAAAAAATTAGCTCTGATATTCTACAGGGGAGAGAGGCAAGGTGCAATAGGCCTGTAGGGCCCCTAGACAAGGCTCTCACCAAAAGGTATAAATGCTAGTCCGTGGTCTCTTTCAAATTCAGTGAGTTTTGAACCCCTGTCCCTTGCCCAGTGAGTGCTACCTAGATGATGGTGAGTCCCTCCATCATAACAAAGAAGTACATAACAAGTATATGTCCATAGTCCTCGATTCACATAATCAGGGTAACAACACTTTGTCATTTCTGCCCCAATAATGGAGAACTGGGAGAGCCACAGCAGCCGAAGTGACCAGTTGGGCTTCTGTGAGCTCAGAGTAGGTGTGGTGGGTGTGCCTATGCAAATAAGATCAGCCCCAAAGTTCTTTTCCACAACTCACTGCAATTCCTGCAATTCACCACCAGATGTCAGGGTAGAGCTCATCCTGACACTGCTTACAGGTAAATGAGACCTGGAATATGGCTGGTGGACCTTTTGCCTGTAAAGAGAAGAGGAGACATGAAGTCTTCACAAAATGAAGTACCCTTTTGTAGTAACCATTACCCTCTGTCCCCCACCCTGCACACTGCAAGGAGTATGAGAAGACTGAGAAGTGATCTAGGTCCTGGATTGAATAAGGTCTACCTCAAGTTACTGGTTATATAGTGGGAGCAGTGAAACCTTGCATTGGATTCAACTGAATGCTTGGTATGTGAGGGGAATAGGCCCCACTGGGAAATTAATAAAGTTGTGGCCTGACATTTAAATCCATCTTGGTGTCTGTCTGTCTTTCTTCTGTGCATCCTGATCAATGTGTACAGAATGTACGATAGTTATATAAAACTAATCTGTATATTACATATTATAATTACTAGGTTTGTTGGCGGTCAGATTTTACAGGGACAGTGTATGTTTAACATAAAATAGTAACTGGAGAGTCTTTATTTTCATAAACATTATAACTGGAATACATAAATGGCATGTGGTATGACTGGGGATTTATTATTTTGGAGAGTTATTTTACAATCCTATAATGGCTCCCTCAGCCCTAGTTTTTGGATTATGCAAAATACACTTTATTGACTTAAGAAAAAATAATTTAACATTTTAAAAACCCTATACTAAGTAATCTTTAGGAAACTTACCATTTCTAGAGACAAATACCATATCTCAGGCATTAACAAGAAGAATGAAGAGACTACTAAGTTAATTGGAAATAATGAAATAATGCAGATAGTTAAAAGGAATTGAAAATGAGTCAATTTGAGGTAACATTAAATTAGCAGGTATCCTGTAATGGGCAAAGAAGGGAAATATGATGGAATGATTTGAGGATGAAAAATTGACTTTAAAATTAAAATAACTTTTTTTTAATTAAATAACTCTTTCAAATGTCAATATTGTTGCTATTTGACAATTTATACTCATCTTCCAATAAATCCTCTCATCTTACTTCTCCAAGTGATTTGAGTTAGGGGATCTTTGACAGAATGACACTATTCACTTGACTGAGGTATATTCTTGAATCTTTCCCAATGGCTTCTTCCCCAGTATTTGATTATAGCAATAATTAATACTAATATTTTAAAGGAAGATCAAGATGTTCCAGAAGGACGAATGTTTTGTGTTTGTTCCAGAATGACTAATGTTTTACTCATTCTGGATAATGTTTTGCTTCTATAGATTTTGTAGTTGTAAATAAAATGGTTTTATGGCCAGAAGGGACCATTAGAACATCTCACCTTTCACCTAACAGCCATTGGTGTAAAAACTTCTGGGACTATTTTAACCTAAGGAAACTCAAGTTTTCCTACTTCTGTGCCATCTGTTCTTTACAAATGACCCTATGAACTGTGATATGCCCTGGTACAGGGTTGCTGTTATATATGTAGGTTTCCTATTTCTGACTTTGATAGAAATACAGTTATGGTAATCCATATTCACTTTCCGTTCCACAACACAGAATGGAGGAACTTGAATGACTTTTGATTAATTTAAAATTATGGCTTATTTTTACTCTGCTTGTCTCTTCAGCCTAGTTGTACAAGTACGACTAGATATAACAGATATCATTCCTAATTAGAGGAAGTAGCAGATGGTTAATATTTCCACTACATATTATGGGACAATAAGTTATATATTTTACAAGATGTTTTACCACATATTTATTCAGAATTTCCATAATTTAATTCTGTATTTTTATGATTTATGATTTATTTGTTTTGAAGTCACATCTAATAACCCGTCATGGATCAGAGCCCCACTGTGCTAGGCACTGTACAAACACAGAACAAAAAGATGCTTTCTGTCCCAAATATCTTACAGTCTATGTATGTGTAACTTTTATTCACACCATACACATTATTGTAATAATCTTTATACAAAATATGCCTTGTGAGCTATCATTTAAAAACTAAGAACTTGCTGGTCAATAACATCATGGTGAAATATATGTAACAATATTATAGGTAAAGGTATGAATTCCCTCTCTATGATATTGTAAGCAGATGTTCAAACCCTCACAATCCTCGGCAAAATTTATTAAACTGGTCTGTCCTTAAAAAAAGCAGTGCATGTTTACCTCAGTTTACATATAAATAATAAACAGGGCCATTGAGATAGCAAGAGGGGGAAATGGCAAGAGACAAGGCATACAGAGGGTAGAAGAGAAAGCATGGAGCCATATTCACCATCAGAAGCCATGGTGTCTTCTTTACTGTTTGAATAAACTTTGCTTCTAGAGTTAATCCTCAGAAGGATCCACTTCAGAGGGTGACTGGACTAGAAAAGTGAGGCACAAAAACACCCAAAATAATCTCTCTCCCTTCCTCTATCCCTTTCACCTAAGAAGACAAACTAACCTTTTGACTTTGGACAATGGTCGGGTTGTGGAGGGGGTGACCTAACCTGAGAATTTGGTCAGAAATGTTGCTGGGAACATGTGGCAAGGATTTTCTCTTGAACCAAATGTAGCCTGTTACATTCTAGGATTAAGTTTTATTTTTGTTTCTCTTGTAACCATTTCTGACTTAAATACTTTATTTTTGTACACACTTAAAATCTCCCTCTCTCTCTCTTTGTAATTAAATACACTTGTTTTACTTTAAATTTAAACTAATCCAGTATTGTGTTTAAACTGAACTGTTTGGTAACTCCACTTAATGGAGCAAACTGCTGAATATTGACCTTTTACAGGGGCAACAAACCTTTAATATCTGAAATGCCCAGGAAAGGGCTGGACAGTGCAGAGCACACTTTTTTTTTTCTTTGCGGGTTCGGGGGGGGGGGGGGAATTTAGGACTGGGAGTATGTTGGGGTCATCCTGCAAGTAGTAACCAAAGGTGCTGGAAGCCAGAATGTGGGTGGTATGTTGCTGACAGACTGCTGGTGTCAGAGTTGCTGGACCAGGGCTGTAGCTGTGCAAAGACACTCAGGATGTGACCTGCATGCTGGTAGGCTGTTTTTGAGTGGCCCAGGTTGCTATAACATCAAAACATTGTGTGGCACCCTCACTGGTGTGGATTTCACCCTGGAATGTGACAGTATGAAATAAGAGAAAACAGGTGGATACAAAAGACAGCAGCGGTGCACAAGCAAACAACGAGACAATATTAGACAACATTCTAGGCTGTGATCTTAACACAGTGGAGGCCTTTCTGTTTTCAATTATTTTCTGGGTATCCTTGGTAAAAGAGTTTTAAGTAAGGATCTGTAGGACAATGAAGTGGCTGAAAGAATGTTTATGGGGTTGTCATAAGTGTGAAGTAGCCTAGAATTATTGTTTACCTGTAAGGGGTTAAGCTAAAGGTAACCTGAGAGGTGGACAGCTGACCAATGAGAAATTCCTCAGGAGACAAAGGATTTTAAGTTTCAGTTTCTCTCTGGGTCTCTCTCTGTTCACCTCGGCTATGGGATGGACACAGCTATGTCTTTCACTATAACTATATGATTCTATCAAGTACTGTAGTTAGTAAGTTTACCTTTTTTTATCACTTGGAGGGTTCTCAGTGGTGAGTGTTGGCTGGGTGCTTCTTGATATTGTAAGCTTCAGCAGAGATATCAACTGTGGGAGAAAGTTGCCTCGGGGGAGAGGTTTGGTTTCTGAATCCTTTTGTTGATTATGGTAGATGCTGTTCTATTGATGGTTATAAGGGATTTATTCCTTTCTTTTTTTCTTTTATTAAAATCTTTCTTTTAAGAATCTGACTGCTTGTTTTCCATTGTGTAAGATCCTGGTTTTGGATCGGGCACGTCTCACAGGAGCAGGCGAGGTTTGTTTTTTTTATTCTTTCAAGCTTTCCAGGGAAGGAAGAAGTTTTGGGGGTTAGTGGAAAGGGAAAGAAGGGTCCCAAACTACCCTAGACCTAGTTTGGTGGTGGCAGCGTACCAGGTCCAGATACAGAAGAAGTTGTGTTCTGGGGAAAACATTTTAATCCAAGCTGGTAAAATAAGCTTGGGGGGGTTATTTCTTTTTTCATGCGGGTCCCCACATCTGTACCCTAGAGTTCAGAATGGGGAGGCAATCCTGACAGGGGTGCACCCTCATGTTTTGGGCAGTACGAGAGAAAGTATGAGAGTGTTCATTTGAAAACTTAAGTAAGTCATGAAGACAAGTAACTTGTGTTTAATGGGACAGAGAAGGGGTAGCCAACGGAGCGGTGCAAAGTATTGTTATATTGTGAATACTGACTGTTTTTTGTACTGTCAGAGTGTCAGTTTTCAACCAATTTCCATGCCTTCTCCTAGAATCAGAACATTCTGTTTGACCGGAAGAAATATTTTATATAATTAGAAGTAACATCTACCATACTTTGACATATTCCTATATCCAAACTGATGAAAAATGTGGAATAAAAGGGGCTGGTTGTCTAAAAAGACTTCATGAGAGTTTTATTTTGTTATCCCTCCATTGTCGGCCTCAACCAGCAAGGAACAAAATGTAAGGATGTCAGATCCATTTTCTCATTAACCTACTGAGAGACAGATGGGAAGGTGTTCACTTGGTTAATATTTTAGCCAGCAGGCACTGGAAAATTCTGGAGACTAAAAGAAATTAATAACTATGAATCAGCTTTGCTGTCTAGAAGGTTCTGAGTATGCTGGGGTGACCAGAAATACACTCTCACAGGAAACATATAAAATCAATGATATTTTGGTTTATTTTGCTGCAGAAATTTAAATTGAAATTAAGAAGAAACAAATTAAATAAGAGTTAAATTGTGTCACTTGGTAGCCTGAATAAAGAGTTGAGATATATTTACTCTGTACTGAATGGTAATGCCACCCAAATGCTTTAGTCCTGTGAACATCATCACATCATCAGGATAAGTTGGATTTCTTGGATTGGAATGTGAAATGTTATAAAACAGAAGCTGATTCTCCTGTTTGAGGTTCCAACATTATTAAGTGTGAGATTCAATTCTGAGGGAGTTTTGGTTTGCCCAATTCTTTTTTAAGCTTACCTGATGTGAGAGACAGGCTTTGTTTCAGAACGTGTAATATGGCTGCTGACCTTTGAGTTTCCAAGGACTGGCAATTGTTTTACGAAAATATTTACCATTTCTCTTCTGTACATTCATATAGCTGGGTATTACAGAGAGGAAGAATTAAAAACTGAATCTAATGTGTACTCATGACAGCAACATATACAGCTTTAGGAGAGAAACTCTATATTGATGTCAAGTAGTAAAAAGCCTCTTAATTAACTTGAAATTATTGTTTCTTTGATAACATTTTTTACTTGGGGGTCTGATAAGTACATTTGAAAATGGTTTCTTATTTTTCCACTATGAAATCAACTACAGAAATAAGCCTTTTCCTATCTAGAAAATTCAAAATGCTAAGAATAATAATGCTTGGCAGTTACATGGTACAACACTTGAAAATATTTTATTATTATTTATTTATTTCTGTTTATGAAAGAACTGTTACTCCCTGAAAATTTAAATACAAAACTTAAAAAATGCTTGTCATAAGTGTGAAGTAGCCTAGAATTAGTGTTTACCTGTAAGGGGTTAAGCTAAAGGTAACCTGAGAGGTGGACAACTGACCAATGAGAAATTCCTCAAGAGACAAAGGATTTTAAGTTTCAGTTTCTCTCTGGGTCTCTCTCTGTTCACCTCGGCTATGGGATGGACACAGCTATGTCTTTCACTATAACTATATGATTCTATCAAGTACTGTAGTTAGTAAGTTTACCTTTTTTTATCACTTGGAGGGTTCTCAGTGGTGAGTGTTGGCTGGGTGCTTCTTGATATTGTAAGCTTCAGCAGAGATATCAACTGTGGGAGAAAATTGCCTCGGGGGAGAGGTTTGGTTTCTGAATCCTTTTGTTGATTACAGTAGATGCTGTTCTATTGATGGTTATAAGGGATTTATTCCTTTCTTTTTTCTTTTATTAAAATCTTTCTTTTAAGAAGCTGACTGCTTGTGTTTCATTGTGTAAGATCCTGGTTTTGGATCGGGCACGTCTCCAGGATCAGGCGAGGTTTGGTTTTTATTTTCTCTCAAGCTTCCCAGGGAAGGAAGAAGTTTGGGGGGTTAGTGGAAAGGGAAAGAAGGGTCCCCAAACTACCCTAGACCTAGTTTGGTGGTGGCAGTGTACCAGGTCCAGATACAGAAGAAGTTGTGTTCTGGGGAAAAACATTTTAACCCAAGCTGGTAAAATAAGCTTGGGGGGGTTATTTCTTTTTTCATGCGGGTCCCCACATCTGTACCCTAGAGTTCAGAGTGGGGAGGCAATCCTGACAATGCTACTGTTAACTTATAGGTTCATAGTGTGCTCTGAAATTAAATAAAGAATCTGATAAGAATACCCTTACCCCATGCAAAAAATAAATTTGGAAATCCTTCAACACCTCCAGAGGCTAAACTTGTGTGAACTGATTAACCAAACAACTTAACTTGAAGGTCAACAAATTCAGTTTCTGTAGAACTTTATGTAAATTTTCTGCCATGAACTTCAAGAAGTTTTTAACTGTTGCCTAAAGTCCTAAATATATTGAATGGGAAACTATTCTTTGGGGATTTGATAATCCAAGTGAATGAACTGGGCAAAACCACCCTCAAGACTAGAAGATGACCAGAAATAGATAAATAAAGGATCAAGGCAAATGGTTTGTCAGGTCTATGATTTGTTGTTCTATCTTTACAAGAACTGAAATTTGTATTAAGAAATAAGGTGAGAGCAGAGGAACATATATGTACAGTTTCTTTAAACCTGTAGTAGGAAGCCTGGCAGAAGGCTTTGGTGAAGTTCAAAGCAGAAGCAGAAATCCTACAGAAGAGGTAAGGGGAGAGAGAGAGAGAGAGAGAGACAGAGGGAGAGAGAGAGAGTGCACACAACTTTAGGGACAATGGTATTTTCTTTGTTTAATAAATCCTTGCTGTTAAAGGACTCTGTTTGTGATTCTTTATCATTGTCAAATGTCAGCTTCAAGTCTGATCTCAGATGAAATGGTGAAGCTTAATCTTCCACAATGATTTAATCTCTGGTCATTCTGGGCCACATCCTCAGGAGGTGTAACTCTGTGTAGCTATATATTGAGTCCAATGGAGCTACCCTGGTTTACAACAGTTGAAATTTTGTCCTTCTGTTCTGAATGATGATTTCAGTGGAGTTATCCAATGTAAATAAAACAGAATTTAGTTCCATTTGTCCTTTTCATGGATTTCATACACCTGCTTTTTTAAACGCCTTATGGCCCTGTTTTAGCTCCTTTCTAATCTTAATTGATTTTCCTTAATGCTTTCCAGTGCTATGGTTGTTCTGATTAATTAACTTCCTAGCCTGTTCAAAATAATCATGATGATCTTATTAAAATGCTCTGTCTAATCTCTTTACCTATGCTGTGACATACTGGGATGCAATCCATACCAGCAAGGGGCTGTGTCACCTCTGCCAAGCAACCTTGGGTGCCTTACAAGACCTTGCTGGTAGTCATCCCACCTGGACATCTCAGAATCAGTCATCCAGCATGCAAGCCACAGCCTGAACGTCTCTGTGTAACTGCAGCCTGCCAGCCACATTTGGGTTTCACTGTGGCTCTCATCAGCCAACAATATGTAGGGTGCGAATACAGGGGAGGTTTCTGCCACATGTACATGTTTTCTTTAATAAAGGTGCATTGTGTAAACAAATCCTGGTTAGGTATATACTAGTGTATGCTTGTGCCTGATCACTACTTCCTACAAATATAGATGAGTGGATGGATGGATGGATTAGATTATTTTAATTTATCATTTTAAGATAATAAACAACTTAAGGCATATGATCACCTCTACTTTTGATCACCTCTAGTTCTGACTGCAAGTATCTTCCTTTTGCTGAGTTTAAGCAGACTTTTATGGGCCTTGCAGGTTTGTTTCTGGTGGAGGAGAAATCAGTGATATGGAGTCTGGGTACATCCTAAGTGTGACTTGTTTAATTTACACATTCATATACTAATCACAGAATGAGACGATCAAACATCATGCATCAGCACCCCTCTTTTCAGGAATTTCAGCCCAATGCTTATGCCCAATTCCCAGGGAGCAAGTGTGCCTCAAGAATTGACTCAAGTCAAAGGCTCAAGGCAGACTACAGAAGCAACTATTGTTGCTAATACAGATTTCACTCTCCCAAAAGCAGTCGCTGCATCAAACTTTTGCATAACCCAAAACAACACAACCTATTTCCCCAAGATTCAGAACCTGATCACATACTAAGGACAAAAGAACTTGGAAGACTGTGTGTAGCAGCACCATCTGATGACATCTGCCTCAACAGTATATATACGTGGTGATGGTAACCATGTGATTAAACTGAGGACAAATGTAGCAAGAAGTAGTATCACATAATTCTCAAATGTATATCACCACTTCTTCGCCACTTCAGTTGCTACTAATTAGTTTCCCTAAATATGAAATTCTTCCCCCTCCCCGATTTCCAGAATGAAATGTGCCTAAGGCCCATGATTGACAATAATCAAACCGACGCCAGTAACTATGTGCAAGGGACAGTATTTCATTACTCTACAAGTCTAGAAATGGGTACTTCTCAATTTCCCAGTGACAGTCATAACAGCCTTTCCAATCTCTGGAAGGCTTTGTGATTTTTATCCTTAAAATGACATTTTTATGAACAGTAAAGCCACTTTGCATTATTTTTAGTTACATTGTAGATGTCTTGGAACCCTACAAGCTGTCTTGGAACCTTGGATACAAAAGCACAGTTTTGGCAACCTTTACTTCTGATGACTATTATCTTACTTGGTGTGCAATCCCATTGGAATTGTGAAGGAAAATAATATTCACCATGAGCAAGCAGGGGAAAGTCTGGTCCATAATAACTAAGACATATGGTTGTACTGGCAAAGGATGCTCCAAACAGAATATTTGAAAACTCTCTAAATCCACTGTATATCCATTTATTTTTTTGCTGTGACTACATGTCAGTGTAATATAGTATAAAGAATTTATTAGCACTCCTTTGAGACAGCTAGCACAACTATTTATTGGCTTCCTCATTCATGGATAATGTTTTTATCCCAAACTCATACCACCGAAATATGAATATATTTCAATCCGTATAGTGTCTCAAAGAGCCTGCTCCACAATGTAGGAAAAGCGGAGATCTGATGACCCAGGAGGATTTATCCTTCATCCCAGGATGATGTAGGCTCATGCTCTTCCTTGTGTCTGGTCTAGAAAAATACAGTAGCTGTGCTCAGGGGAGGGTGATTTTGACTGGTCTTTGCATTGGGATCCAGGAACAATTTAGTTCAGTGCTGGGCAAGCTTCAGCCCATGGGTTGCACGTCAATGTCTGCTGTTTGCCATTCCGAGCCAATGAGGAATTGCAGGCAGCCGTGCCTGCAGATGCTCAGTGTAAACAAACTGCCTCATGACCCACCAGTGGATTGCCCTGATGGACCATGTGCGGCCCACAAGTTGCCCATCACTGATTTAGTTCATCATGTTTATTTCATTAGTTTTAATTTCCCATAGCCCCCGTTGGACCGGAGTGGCGAACCACAGCCAGTGGGAGCCATGATCAGCTGAACCTGTGGACGTGGCAGGTAAACAAACTGGCTGGGCCCGCCAAGGGTGCTTACCCTGGGGGGCTGCACGCCAACGTTGCTGATCCCTATTTTACATAGATGTATCTTATATGGAACTGTATCGCAAAACTGTACTTAATATTTCTTTACTAGTCTCTCTTCAAACATTAACAATTCAGTGAGAGGATTATTTCTGTCTGAATATAATCATTCACACTATTCATTTTTGCTTCATCTTAAATAGCTATGATTCAGAAAGGAAGTTAACCAAAACTCTGAAAATATGTTTTGAATTTCATCTTCTTGATTTACAAAGCTAGGGTTTAAATATGCTTCTGAAAAAAATAGAACAAGGAAGGTATTGCTATAACATATATGGGATCAAATTATGAAGTTATTTCTGTAAAAGTAATTTGCTTCAGGCAAGTAAAATATTTGCTCATTATGATCTGTACTACTGTCACTTTGTTTCATTGTGTGACAGTGTCAGCACTCGTATGATGCCAATAATTACTTACATTTATGTAGTATCATTCATTGGAAAGAATCCCATGAACTTTACAAACTGATTTACAGGAATTGCTTCACCCACTGCTGGTACAGATCCAGCTCTGGAAGGTAGCATCTGTTGACTAGTATACAGCAGTGCAGGAGGAAGCAATGAAATAAAACAAGCTTTTGTTATACAAGCTTTTGTTATTCAGTTATACAACTGAAACTATATTATATATTAGAATACATATATATATATATTATATATATAATATATAATATATAATATATAATATATATTATATATATATATATTATATATATAATATATATATATAATATATTATATATTATATATTAGAAATTTTAGGTAGATGTGTGACCCGAAGAACACCTTCCAGTGTCGGAGGGAAAGGGGTTCCCCAGAATCTAGCAGTAAGCCTCAGATAGCCTGGCTAGCTGAGTATATCCCTCACTGTTATCATAAAATCTATCTAAAAGGTGTCATATAAGGCAGGATATGTAAACTGGTAACATTCTGGTCACTATATTTTTGGGTGGTGCATGTATGACTGATACATGAAAAATTATAAATAGGTGCTTGAAATATGTTCTTAAAATGTGTTTAGCGGGGAAGCCTTAAGTCATCCCCTGTCCCAGCCTCCCAGACAAAGGCACAAAGTCTCACCTGCTTGAGTATGTCTCTAATGTAAACTGAGCAAAGAAAGAGACAATAGAAGTACATTTATGTAACAGGAAAACAACGTCATCAAACTAGTGAATGAGACAGTCAATTAATGATCATGATGGAGAAAGGAGATTGCAAAAATTGACATGGTATCAGCTCCCTGGCGTTCACACCAAACTGAGCCCCCAGGATGGCTTCATGACTTTGAAAACAAAAATAAAACTTTGAAGACAGAAGCAGAGTCATTTTGACACCCTTCACCTGAAGAGACCCAGTAAATAAGTGTTTTGAAGTCTGTTCTGGATCTTGTCTAAGAACTGGCCATCATGCTGGAAAAAAAAATGTGGTGGGAAAAACTGCTTTGAACAAAAGGGTTTAATTCAGTTTTATTCCTAGAAGTGTATTGTTACTTTTGTTTGTTTGTAACCATTTGTGTCCCAATTTTTCCTACTTGGTGTCATTTAAATAGCTGTTCTTTGTTAATATACTTAATCTTGTTGTATTACACAACCCTCTTAGTGCAGTGTTTCCAACTCAGGAGTAAAACCCACAGCCAAACTAGCAGGCTGGTGTTGTGTACTGTCTGTTTAAAGGACTAGTGCACTTGATAGAGTTTAATGAGTGTTACAGTGAGAAAGGCTGAGCACTACAGAGGTGATGACTCAGGACTGGAAGTTGGTGTCAGCCTTCAATGAGTCACCAGTCCAGTGGAAGCCAGGGTGAGGTTATTCTGATGTAAGCAGACTGCTGGTGTCAGTGCTCTGAGCCAAACCTGCATAGCACAGAAGTATCCAAGGTTACAGGACATGTGGTGACACAACCCCTTTCTGGTATGAGTGAAATCCCAAAGTGTCACCAGGTGTTAATGTAATTACCCAAAACTGATAACACCTCTGGCAAAAGGTGCAATAAGATCTTAAACAATCATAAGACAGGCCCTCCATTTAATATCTCATGAAACATATGAGGCCATCCAGAGCCAATCCTAAGGATTTTCAGAAAGAATATCTGGTTGCAGATGGCTCCTTCTAGGCTTGTCATACCAGTTGTATTACCAAGTGTGGGGGGTCAATGCTAACTATTATATGAAGCTCTTCCTTCATATAATATGTGTGGTGTATCCATTAGTAGATTTGGGTAAGTCCATTCCTGGCTGCCTCCCTTTGCACTCCAAAATCTGATGAGAGGGGTTTCTTTTTTAAGCCAAAAGTAATTCCATACTAGGGGATGATGAAGAAGCCATTTCCAAAAGAAAACTACTTCTCTGTACAACTAAAACAGTTATACCTACAATTCACTTTAGAACAGGAACTAGGCATGCAGAATTTTAACCTCAAAAGTGAATGTCTCACACAGTTATAAAATAGAATTTTATAAAATATTTTGTATACTGCAAATACAGTTACAACTATTAGAAATAAGCAGTCAGCAAATAGCAAATATTCTCCCACTACAACAGCAATACACACACAGAGAAATACATTTATTATCATCACCTAAATCAGTGCTCGTCAAAGTGGGGTGCGCGCACCCCTGGGGGTGCGCGAGACAACCCCCGGAGATGCGCAAGACCCCTGCACCTTTCAGCAGCATTTCGGCAGAAACACCCCCAGGCCGTGAGAGGCATCAGGGAAGAGGAAAGGGGCCGCGGTGAAAAATCTTTGGTAGACGCTGACCTAAATCATCATTTTAATTATTTACCTTTTAATTGTGTTAAGTGTGTTATGGTTATTACTTACCTGTAAGTAAATAAAATTTAATGAATGCATCATATAGTTAGCAATATAGTAAATTAGAAAATTAGTCAATTCAAATCTCAGTAAAGAGGAAATTAAAATAAGAGCTAGAAGTGGATATTTTAAATAATGATCAAGACAATGTTTTCCTTATTCATCAGATAAACGATGAATGGAGGCAGCTGAATGGTCATCAACTGAAATTGCTGTTTCATGTGAACATGGAAATGAGACAAGTCTCAATGGGGGGGTTACCTGGAACACGTGACGTGGTCGCATCAGCCTCAGCTGCTCCCAGCCCCAGGAGGTATCTTCAATGCTCCAGGCATCATGAAAGCCATGACTACTGAGGTGAGCATACCTGAACAGGCATCTCAAATGTATGAATAAAAAAACCACTAACGTTATTTAAATTCAAATTTCCGACTTTGTTCCTCATTTTGCAAAGACTTCAGTACATGCTTGACTTTTGTACTGAAATGTATAGGAGTGGAAGGGAAGGATACTGAAATGTATAGGAGTGGAAGGGATTTCAATAGGTCATCCAGTCCAGTTCCCTGCGCTCATGGCAGGACTAAGTAATAACTAAATCATGTATGCATTTTTGTTGAATCTTTTATGTAGTAATGAAAAGCCCTGACTCAGCAGCCCCTGCTGTATACAACTCCTACTGTTTACAAGAGAGGTTGTCTGCTTACATTTTGCAAGATCAGGCCTTTAAAGACCATGAGTTAAATTTTGACCTAACTGAGACTGATGGGAGTTTTTCCACTTCAGTGGGGCCACGATTTCACCTTATATGTTTAGCTATGGTCCCTAAACCAATGGAAACTATGTAATTTTAGTTTATCTGGTGTGAGGATGATGCAAATTAATAATTTTACTTGACATTATATATTAGGGTCAACAATGGTGCATGAAAATCTTTACCATTTTGATCTAAATAATTACAAAATGTCACTACAGAAT
Source organism: Dermatemys mawii (assembly GCA_007922305.1). NCBI lineage: Eukaryota > Metazoa > Chordata > Testudines > Dermatemydidae > Dermatemys > Dermatemys mawii. The sequence goes on along the minus strand of ML677348.1, from coordinate 33,816,377 downwards.
ATCTCTACAGAAAACAAAGCTATGGTAAAATAAAAATCTCTACAAGGAAATATTTCTTCTGAATTATAGAATCATAGAAGATAGGGGTTGGAAGAGACCTCAGGAGGTCATCTAGTCCAACATCCTGTTCCAAGCAGGACCAACCAGAACTAAATCATCCAGACAGAGCTTTGTCAAGCCAAGCGTTAAAAATCGCTAAAGATGGAGATTCCCTAGGTAACTCATTTCACTACTTCACCACTCTCCTAGTGAAATAGTTTTTCCTAATATCCAACCTAGACCTCCCCCAGCTGCAACTTGAGACCTTTGCTCCTTGTTCTCTCATCTGCCACCACTGACAACAGCCTAGCTCTATCCTCTTTGGAACCTTCCTTCAGGTAGTTGAAGGCTACTATTAAATACCTCTGCACTCTTCTTTTCTGCTAACTAACTAAGACTAAATAAGCCCAGTTTCCTCAGCCTCCCCTCATAAGTCATGTGCCCCAGCTCCCTAATCATTTTTATTGCCCTCTGCTGGACTCTCGCCATTTTGTCCACATCCTTTCTGTAGTGAGGGCCCCGAAACTGGCCACAATACTCCAAATGTGACCTTAGCAGTGCTGAATAGCGGGAGGAAATTACTTCCCTCGATGGATTTGTGTATGTCCAGCTTTTCTAAATAGTTCTTAACCTGTTCTTTCACACTGATGGCTGCTCCCTTCCTCCCCATGCTGTGCTGCCCAGTGCAGCGTCCTGGGAGCTGACCTTGTCTGTGAAGGCTGAGGCAAAAAATGCTTTAAGTACTTCCATTTTTTCCACAACATTTATCACGAGGATGCCCCCGCCCCATTCAGTAAGAGTCCCACACTTCCCTTCACCTACTTGTTGTTGCTAACATACCTGTAGAAACCCTTCTTGTTACCCTTCACATTCCTTGCTAGCTGCAACTCCAATTATGCTTTGACCTTCCTGATTACACCCCTGCATGCTCAAGCAGTATTTTTATACTCCTCCCTAGTCATCTGTTCAAGTTTCCACTTCTTGTAAGCTTCCTTTTTTTTTTTTTTTTTTTTTTGGTTAAGCTCACCAAGATTTCTGTTAAGCCAAGCAGAACGCTGGTCATATTTGCTATTCTTTCTGAACATTGGGATGCTTTCTTCCTGAACCTTATATAAAACTTCTTTAGAATAGCGGTCCTCAATCTTTTCCAGCCGCAGCCCCCTTCCGCAGAGCAGCATCCGTTCATGACCCTCCTGGGTATGTCTGCCGAAATGCCGCTGAACAGAAAGCTTTCACTTTCTGCAGCAGCATTTCGGCGGTACCAAAATAGACCTCTGCCGAATTTGGTGGTCTCCCATGTGGGACTGGTGGCAGCGCCACTGTCTCGCGCACCCCCGGGGGTGGTCTCGTGGCCCCCCGGGGGTGGTCTCATGCACCCCCAGGGGTGCGCGTGCCCCACTTTGACGACCACTGCTTTAGAATATAGCCAGCTGTCCTGGACCCCTTTCTCCCTCATATTAGCCTTCCAGAGGATCCTGCTCATCAGTTCCCTGAGGGAGTCAAAGTCTGCTTTTCTGAAATCCAGGGTCTGTATTCTGCTGCTGTCCCTTCTTCCTTTTGTCAAGAGCCTGAATTATTTTGGATCAGTTCCCTAGGAAGTTTTAATGGACATTTTAAAAGGAATTCCATTGAAAATAGCTATGTTTGAAAGATATAATTACTAGTAATTTTCTCCCTCTCCTTAGTGAAAAACAGGCACTATACAAACTGATATGGAAAGATAGAAGCTGTTTTATTTTTTCCATGTGATAGAAGTCAATACAATAAACACAATCATTATACTTAAATTGAATTACTTGAAAAATATATTACCCTTGATGATACTGGAATATTTTTTTCACAATATTTAATTAAGCGTGTATGGATTTCTTCCAAGAATGGCCAAAAAAATCCCAAACAAAACAAACAAAACAAAAACCTCATAGTGAGGTTTCAAGCTGCCCATTCAATGACTGTATAGGACCCCTTCTGTTGGGTTAGACACTGCAATGGTATTCTAAAAAAAATGAATGCTGGGCACCATCTGGAGTGTAGTTTGCTGAACCAATCCTTAATGATCATCAAAAAACTTAGCATGTAGGGAAGGAGTAAAAGGTAATATCAGCCTTATCATTCAAAATAGCAAATGTCTTTAAGAGCTGGTTGATAGAGTCACCCATTCTAGTTCCAGAATTTCGCTATTTCAGTAATTTCCCTTCTTCATACTGCCAAATGTTTCTTTTAGCAGCATGGTATTTCTTGTGGTAATTCTTTTCCTTTGTGAATGTGATAGGCAATACTGATCTTAAATAATTGAGAACTCAAGTCCTATTATTTCTTAGATAAACTCATAGTTCCATTGAAGTTCCTTAATAGGCTACAATGGGATTTTTAGTAGCTCCTGCCCTATGCACTAAGAAAGGTTCAGTTGAAGAGATGCTATAATTCTCTTATAGAAGAGCTGCCCATCTTACCTGTAATTTAACTGAGTGGAATGTACTTAATGGTTTTGCTCTCCATGCAAGGATGCAGCTAAATTAAGAATTAGTCAGAGATGTTTTGCAGAAAAAAACTTGCAGACAATCTCAGCCCAGGCCATAATATTAGTATAACTTTAAGAACAGTCCCATATACCAGTATAACAGGATAGTTTACTAGGGCCTTGTCTTCACTACAGTGGGGAAAGATCAATCTTATGGCGATCGATTTATCGCATCTCATCAAGACGCGATAAATTGATCTTCAGCGCCGCCCCCGTCGACTCCGTAACTTCAGCTTGACCAGAGGCGTAAGCTGGAGTCGACGGTGGAGCAGGTAAGTCGGCAGGGGACAACAGGTAAGTCGGCTGCAGATACGCAAACTTCAGCTACGTGATTTACGTAGCTGAAGTTGCGTATCTGCAGTTCATCCAATCCCCTGGTGAAGACAAGGCCTATGACTCAATGCAAAGTGTTATAGGAGTATTAAAGTGTTCTCAAGATGTGGAGAAGAAAGACAGAATTATGCTCATGGCTATCTATAACGGTCCCCTTTTGAAGGGTGTTACTGGATGAATTGTATTAACCTAGTGGATTAGCACTGATTAGTTTCTGATTACTTGGTTACTTAGTACTTACATTCCCAAATGAGAAACAAAATGTGTCTCACAATGAAACCAACAATAATAGCCAAGGGACAAAAGCTAGGCACAGCATAAAGATACATATGGATAGACCTGTGCTCTTTGTTTGTCCCAAAATGTTCTCAGTTCTCTAGAAATTCACAGATCTAGAGGGCTGATCCCACACTACCTAGCAGAACAATTAGGAAGCTCAGTTTGTAGAAATTTAAGATATTTCCTGATCCACAGACAGTTGGCGCATGTTTATGGAATGGTCTGACTGGAAGACTGAGAGAAGATGAGTGGTTAGGTCAAGGCTATAAAGCAAGTCAATGGCATAGTTAAAATCAGAACTTAAGGCAAGGACAGGCTCTTTCTACATTTGTTTATCACAACCCTTTGGACCACATAGTGGCCCTTACCCTACAAAGATCCTCTGGGAGCTCTAAGGGTACAAATTAGAAAATGTATATAATCAGTAATGAATTCCTGGGTCTTGGGTTCTTTTGTTTCCTTCATTGTGCCTCTACATACAGTTAACAACCCACATCATTTATCTATTAACTATTGCATATTGTTTAAATTAACTAAACAACCAGTATATTGAAAACTCATTGTCATCTTATGATCCAGTGTTACAGAATTATTACACGATGGGTCCAAAATATTTCTTTGATTTATATATTTATGTAAACATTTCATCTATTAAAATTCTGTACTAGCTTAATTTTTGAAAGTTACAGCCAAGGAGGAAATTGTTTCAAAATATTTTAACATTCTTATTAAATTGGTACTAATTAAACAATCAGAAATGGAAAGAAATTTACAAATAGCATAAGAATTACTTATGTACAAACTGTATCCAGTTTTCAGTTACATTTAAAAAAATGTAAGTTATTGATGCTTTTCATACACTTAAAATAAAATGACTTCATTTAAAAAAATAAAGGTTGCAAAATATTAGTCTTCCGCGTGGACTAATACTTTGGGATATATATCAAACAAAAGTAAAAAACTTGCAAAGATGTCTGGTCTCTAGTGTTTTGCTGCCTACAAATAGAGTATAATGAGTTAAGGATGGAGAGTCGGCCTTAGCTTTGGGTTTCCTTTGCTTTTGTTGGATAGTGTTAAAGATTTAACATTACAGAAATGTGGTTTTGTGTATGTAAATATACAGTCCATATGTAATATCATACCAGCAATGTAATATCAGCTTAACATCAGATGCTTGAGCTTAGCATCAATAATGAGAGCAATAAAGACCTTTCATGCATATCTTTTTATTCTAACGACATATACTCAACCAATCAGCATTGTGGAAATATCTGCATTAAATTTCATGAAATTAGATAAACTGTTCTCTTATAACTTTGAGAAAAAGTTCTCTTACAACTTTGAAGATGATATCAGAGAGTGCATGGTTGAAGTAGGTTTGAATGTAAATTTAGACAGCTTCACTAATCTTAAATGTGAAGTTGTCTAATTCTTATGAGAAGAAAAATAATGAAGTTTAGAAAATTAGTTGGATATTTTGAAATCCAGTTTGAGAGGGTTTCAATTAAAAATAAATGTGCTTTGTTGGGGACTGAGGTATGGAAACAGCAGGTTAATGCAGATAAACGTAAAATCTCTTTCATCTCTCTGTTTCATATCAAGGGTCATAAGAAACATATTGTGTGATCTGCATATGCTTGGTGGTAAAAGAAAAAAAAAGGTCATCTGTAACAGAAACCTGATACTGCAAACAGTCACTCATACAAGTAGTCCTTAACTCATCTGAGCAGCCCAGTTAAGTCCAACAGAGGGGTACTTAAGAGTTAGATCATGCCTCAGGCACAGCCTAGAAGAAAGGAGGGACATGCAGAGTTGCACTGTCTCGGAGTTCTGGGAAGCATTCTTCCTCCTGGAGCTCCTCAGTACACAGAGGGAGCATACTCAGTATTACACCTTATATGGGTTCAGCCTGCTCCCCCTACAAACCTGTTCCACTCTCCAAGAGAATGTCCAGATGTAAGCTTTCCTTTCCCAGTTTAGGGTTCTATGTACCTCCAAGGCAACAAGGACAGTGCAATTCCTACACTCTCTGACAAGCAGAGTGTACACAGGAAAGCTCTATGCCATTTATGACAAGCTATGCTCCCATGTAAGGGCCACTCAGAATCTGGCTTTAGACAAGAAAGCATTCTTCCCACATGAGCAAACGTTCAATATCGTGCCCTAGATCTTTTTGACCTTGCATGGTTTAGGTGCTCTTTACAGGCTTATTTCCACAAAAGGTATAGACCATTTCTGCTCAGAGTATAACTAAAGGGCTTTTTTTTTTTTTTTACATAAAACATGTATTAAAATCCATGTACTATTCAACCTGCTTTTAAATTAGCTACAGTTGAAAGATAGGTCTCAGAGAGACTTTTGCATAGACTGTAGATTATTAATAAGTGCATTCTACTAATGTAGAGTAGAGTTAGTCCACTAACTTCTTGGACTAATTTCCTTAAATTTTGTTAATTTAAAACAATTAAGAATTCTCATTCATGTTACTCTCCAATATATTCCTGTACAACTATTTAAAAAGAAAAAAATATATTAAAAAAAAAATCCTTCTTTGTACCAAAAAGAGGTCTGCAGGAGCAAGGCCTGCTACACGGACCCCAGTAGAAAAAGGTCTAAGGAATTTATTATGAGATCACTTGCCCTGCAGAAGTCAGGGACTGCTTGGGGGAGTTGGGGGAGCTCTAAAACTGATCAACCTGGGTGACTCAAAATGAAAAGAGGCTTACTTATACTGGAGATAAGGGGGAAACAATATGGTGACCAGATGTCCTGATTTTATAGGGACAGTCCCGCTTTGGGTGGGATTTTTCTTATATAGGCACCTCCATCCTGATTTTTTACACTGCTATCTGGTTACCTTAGGAAATGAGTAATTGGAAATCAAACGTGAGACAAAGATACTGATTAAAACAAAGATTGCAATGACAAGAAATGTAGAGTGATAACTAAGAGAACTAAAGGAGAGTGTCAAATTGGAGGATACTGAGGCCTGGGCTACACTTGAGGGTGGGAGGTTCGAACTAAGACACAATATTCACATAGCTGAAGTCGAAGTATCTTAGTTCGACTTACCTGGCCATCCTCACGGCGGCAAGTCAACCACGGAGGCTCCCCTTTCGACTCTGCTTACTCCTCTTGCAGAGCTGGAGTTCCAGAGTTGACAGGGAGCATGTCTGGGGATCGATTTATCACGTCTAGATGAGATGCAATAAATCGATCCCCCGATACATCAAACACATCGATCCGGTGAGTAGTATAGACATACCTTGAATGTGCTATGTGTAAGGACCTGCTGTCTTCCCAGATTGTACATCACTGTCTAGTTCCTCCTAAAACAACAAATTAAAGAAAACTCAGTTTTGAAGGGAGATGTTATAGCAGGGATCAGCAACCTCGGCACGCGGCTCTGCCGGGTAAGCACCCCTGGCGTGCCCGTCTGGTTTGTTTACCTGCCACGTCTGCAGGTTCGGCCAATCCTGACTCCCACTGGCTGTGGTTCGCTGTTCTGGTCCAATGGGGGCTGCAGGAAGCATCTTAAGAGTGGAACCATCTTTTAAAATCTATTGAATGCTAGGAACAGAGATTTTTTTTTTAAAATGAAGTCACCTTGAGAAAACTGAATCAAGTATTCCATTTTTTCCCCCGAGGCCTTCCACTTAATAACTAGCTGATTTAGTTTTCAGGAAAAAGGCAGCATTTGTGCTTTTTCGAATTATGTCAGTCAGAGGCAGGTTTCACTAAGATACACAGTGAGGAATATTTATTAATCAGTGCCCATACCCCGTCCATGTGATCTCTCCCTTCCATTAATACTTGCATTCCCTCCTCTTTCCCCACTCTTACTAGTCATGTGGTCTACCATTTAGAAATGACATGGAAGGAGGTGTTTATTCATTTCAATGAAGGCCATCAATTCCACAATGCTATGTTTTATGGAACCTGCTATGCTAAATGGTTGCTCAGAGTAAAGTTTTTTATAAGGACAGCTCAAGCATTTAATTGTTAGAGCTGGGTGAATAACTAATTTTTCAGTTCAGCTGCAGTTCTGAGAAATCAGGGGGAAAATTGGTTTTGGCTGAACTGTATCTGAAATTTTAAAGATTTTTTGGTGAATTGAAAAGGTCTATTTTGAGTCTGTTCCAGAGCAGAGTTTAAAAACCTAGGTTTCCCACATGCCAGGGGAAGCACCCTAATTACTAAGATATAGAGAGCAGCAAGGCAACTCCCAACACTGCCTTCCTGAGCATTTTTCAGATTGGCTGAACCTATTTGTGTAAGTTTTATGAATAATTTCTGGTGAAGCAAAACATCACTTTTTGTCAAATAAACTGTCCAAAAAATGTCATGCAGCTCTGTTTAGAGCTCTGAAAGAGAACTGGGCAAGATCCCTACTGAGATGTCAGTTCAGTGAAAGGTTGGTAATACAGAAACAAGAAATATATTCTGCAGATATCCATCCATGTACATCAGAGCTTACTTATGACTGCACAGCTGAGAGAGGTGCTAGAATGCTTAATTCGAGAATCCTGCTAGGACTTTCCCTCCTGTGTTGCCTTTATGGGGTGTTAGTGCCCATTAAAAGCATTTAGATGTACAGATTTTTTTTCTAATGCTCCCCTCACACACACACCACAGGCCAGTTACCTAGTTTGAAAATATTTCTGCACCCTTCCCAAGTGAGAGTAGACACCTACACAGGTATGCTTCAAATTACCAATTTGTTTGTGACAGTGATTGAGGTGAATGTTGATAACTGACAGCACGTTGGTGATCTTTTCACTGAAACAGATATTATTGTGTATGACACAGTCATTGAATAATTTCCATTAATTTGTTAAAATAAAAATCTGTTTTACAAATTCACAGACAGAAAAGGGGCACAATTAATTAAATGTTATTAGCTACAAGTAGCACACCCCTAATTATAGTTAGAATACTTTTCTTCGCATAGCTTTACTGGTTGCATCTCATTTCTGTTCTACAGCATCTCTTCATTCACAGCCTTTGCCTTTCTTATACATAATGTTCATTGAAACTTTGTTATTTTGCATAGGATATGCTGCACATACAGGCATAAATTAAAACAGGAAGGCAATATCCTATAGGCCTCACTTTGTATACCATTTCTCTTTAATCTTCATTACCATCTACCTAATGTTCAGATGTCTTATTTCTCTACCTTCTTTTTATCTGCCCGTCAGGAGATCTTTTTTCCTGAGCCTCAGTAACTAATACATGTCTACCTTAAAGAAATGAGGGTTTTAAAATACACAAAAAGAATAGTTCTCAAGGAATTTAGGGGGAAAAGCAAAGATTGTCTTCTCACTTAAACCATCATCAATCAAATTATCAGATCCCTGCTATCATTTGGATAGTCTTCTTTATGAATGTAATATACTAAAGGATTAACCAACTTTATTTGCTTTTAGATTTATTGGAATATCGGTCTCATTGTGCAACCTTAACAAGCCAGCCAGGAACAGTAAGCCATTACCTTGATGAAAATATTCATTTCAGCTCTTCACAAGAATGAAACTGAGAGGAAGTCATCAGGTGAACAGCAGTGCTGCGAATATATACCCATGTGAATAGGTTCAAAGTCATGTGTCACAGAGTCAAACTGCACAACCTGACAGGTATTGGAAGAGGCTAATTAATCACCTCCAGCATCTGTTAAGGCAAAATATATTTTCTTTAGTCTTTCAGCAGGGAGTTTCTGCTTCCTGCAGTCCTCCATATCATGCAGTGTTCATAGTCATTAACATGACAATAGTTATACCAACCCAGGCAAACAACGAAGACAGATTACTACTGGATTTGGGGCCTCATCCAAAGCCTACTGAAGTCAATGTCTTCAATGCACTTTGGATTTCACCTTAATTGTGGCTGCCTGTGCATGGCCAATCTGGGAAAGAAAGTACAGGGCATGTGCAGAGGCAGTGTTCACTAAGTGCAATATGGGAATTGGCTAGCTCATTTGGCAGTGCTCTGTGTCTCCCAATGGCTATTGTTGGTGATCAGTTTTCTGTCTTTCTGCCAGAACTCAGAGACCAGTACTGGGGAAATGCACACTACTCTTTTTATTTTATAGATGAAAGTGCTGACCCACAAGCCATTGGTTTATGGTAAAATGTCTTAGGTTCCAGTGTTATTCAGAATATGGTTTTATTGAAAGGTACACAAGTAGAATTTGACACGTGTTCTGTGTTGCACTGTTAATGAGCAGACAATTGGATGACCCTGCTAGCTACATACACTCCCATTAGAAAAGTTGTCAGCACTGGAAAATTTAAGAAAGATCTTTCTTAATCTCTCCAGAGACCATTTATTTCACACTCTTCAAGAAAACTTCACAGAGTGGTTGAAAGAGGCAATTGTAAAAGGCTATCTGTTTTGTGTGTGTTAATTAAGTATATGAATGTAATTTCATGGGTTTGCACTCTTCTTAACCCTTCATTGCTTTGTATACACTAATTTGTAGTGCACTATGAATTTACCTATACATTAAAATAATATTGTAATGTATTCCTCCTTGTTGACTCTGGGTTTTTTAATTTGAATTTTATTGTGTTTGTTTTCTTTTCTATGTTTATGAATTAAGATAGTAAGTACGTTAGCTTGGCTCTGTTTCTGTATATTTGAGAAACAAAAAACAAAAGCCATGTTAGAGAGATGTAGCTTCCATAGGATTTTTGTTCATTTTTAAATGAATGAATGAATGATTTTTTAAAAAACAAAACTTAATTCTGAAACATAGAAATAAAATATGTTTCATCAGCACAAGTTGTGTCAAATTAAAATGGCAAATTGCCATTTTCAAACTGGAAGCCAGCCAGCCACACAGTGAATGATAAAGTACCCCTCATTACAAACAAATCATCTATGCTTTGGGTCAGGATAGAATTCCTGATATTTTGGGCTATATGTTACCGAGTAAAATTTGTCAACAGAAAATCTAGTTGATGTGATTAGTTGTATAATGAAATAATGCTGTCCATTCTCAGAGAACCTTTTATCAGAGCTGTACTGAAATTGTGACAGTTAACCAATCTTTACAACACCAATGAGAGAAAATGTCACAGATGGGACAAAGAGTCCTGTGGCACCTTAAAGACTAACAAAAGTATTGAAGAATAAGCTTTTGTGGGCTAATACCCACTTTGGCAGATGCATTTTTCACAGATGGGTATACTAAGGAACATATAAGACACAGGTATAGAAAGGAACACTCTTGCCCAAGGTCACTGTGAATAAATGATTGACCCAGGAACAGAACAAAACCCAGGAATTCCAAATCTCAGTCTCCTACTCTGAAGCTTATCTGAATCTTTCACTGATATGATAAAAATGGGATAAGGGGAATGTGGCCAAACCAAGGGCATAAAGCCAGAAAGCTTTTTGAAAAAAATCTTTTTTCCCTTAGTCAAATCCCCCTTTTTGCAATGATGGACCAACGCACCTGATATTTTAGAAAAATTACTCCCATGGATCAATACTGTGAGTTCCCAGATAAAGAACTTCTGGTGATCAGACTGACTTTGAAGAGTGGCAACATTACTTAGTAGGAGATCATCACATGGTCCATGTGTTTACCGCCAATAAAAACCTGGAGTACTTTCTTAGGGCCATGGCCTGAACCAAAAGTAGCACCAGTGGGCCTTGTTCTTGTCGCAATTCAACTTTACCATTACATACAGACCTAGGATCAAAAATGGCAACACCAATGACCTGTCTCAAAAGGGAGAATATGGTAGCAAGAATCACATTCAGGAATAATCATCTTTACATTCCCGCATATCCTGTAAGAGTGACAGTCCTATAGTTCTTTTATGACTCCCCACTGGTAGGACATTTTGTATGCTTTAAGACCCGATAGCTGCTGTCTCTCTTCTTCTGATGGCCCTAAATGAAGCCCACAATTTAAGCATTCATTGCTTCCTGTGATGTGTGCACCAGTGTCAAGGCACAATGCCACAAACCCTGCAGTCTTTTCCAACTTCTGTAAACCCTGTTCAGAGCGAGGGTGGCTATGCCTTGGCTGTCTCATGAAATGACTAAAATTCAACAGTCTTGACATCTTGACAGTGGTAGACCACTTTACCGACATGGCCCACCTCATTCCCTGATCATTTGGTCTATACTCTACTGAGGAAACCACCCAGCTATGGATAATCCAGATAGTCCATCTCCATGGCTTCCTGGATCATGTTGCCTACCATCAAAGGCCATGATTCATTTCCTGGTTCTGGCATGAAAACCCTATGCTTATTGGTGGTCTTACAGGTGGTCTCCTCCTCCTACCAGCCCCAGTTGAGCAGCCAGACAGAAAGAGTGAATCAGACTCTTGAGCAGTACCTGTGCTATTTCAATATTTACTAGGCTGATTGGTTCTCACTTCTGTGTATAATAATGCATACCATGCATCCATGAGTCAAAGCCCTTTTTACCAGTGATGGTTACCACTCCCAATTTCATCCAAAACTACCCACAAGTTCCTCTAACCTCACTGCTTTGGATTGGCTACAACAAATCTATCAAATCAAAGCAAAAACGGAATATAAATAGTACATAGTTAAGTGTTGTCAGCACAGCTGCACCTGTTCAGTGGGGGGGAAAGTATGGCTCAAGAGAGAGCATGGAAATACCCTCTCATAAACTTGACTAACAATTCCTTGGCTCCTATCTAGTCCCAGCACAAATTAAACCGCAAGCTCCACCTAACCTAAACCCTTAGAATTCACCGGGGTTCCATACTCAGAGAACTCATTTCCCCGTAGAACCCAACTACCCTCTGCCAGTGAGGATACAGGACCATAAGAAATATGCCATTCACTGAGTCTTAGATTCCAAACATAAACTAGGTACATGCTTGTATTTAATTGTGCTACAGCCCCGAGGGTGCAATTGGGAGCTGGAAGAAAATGTACACATACCCAGGCTGGCACAAGCCTTCCATGAGAGCCATCCTGAGAAGCCCAGCCAGCAATCCCAGGGGAGAAGGTGATATCAAGACCCATGAATCTTGAGCCTGGGTCTGAAGGGTTTCTGAGGGTGGGGGCATGCTCCTCCTCCTGGGTAACTCAGTTAGAACCATATTCCTTGAAGCCCAGCTCGGATACGCAGGTTCAGCCTTGGGCCCTGATTGGCGAAACACTAGATTGCCTGATTGGTTTGCTCCCTCTACTTAAGCCAGAAGGAGGAACGGGCAGCTGTACTACTGATTTCCACCCTGCTTTGGACTGCTCACCCACCACTACCTAGTCTTGTCGTTTGATCCTAATTTCCGGTATCTGACTCTCAGTTCCTGCCCTCAGCTCCTGACTTGGACATCCTGGTTTCTTGAATCATTCTGATTCTTGGTATTTGACTCCCAGTTCCTGAACTTGTGGTTCTAACACTCACAGACATGGTTACCTGCCCCCCCGCCCCATGCTAACCGCTAGGTATGACTGCCTAGGGCCCAGCCCTGACATTCATAGTTTGTCAATTTTCTCTTGAAATCAGAAAGATCCTACACAGAGAAAGAAGTGAGGGCTTGTGGAGGGTTTGAAGAAAGAGGAAAAGGTAGTGAAAAGGTGACAGACTGTTGGCATGAAATTAAATGAAATTGGAGTAGAGTTGTCTCTGTGTATATCCTCAAGTAGAATACATTACTGCAGTTTAAGCTTGAAGTGATAAAAGTCTGGAAACCTTTATGAAGGTCTACACTAGAGAGAAAAAGTTGCACCCCACTCATCAAACAATATGAAAAACACTGTCTTTCTCTCTTCTAATAAATTTCTCCTCATCCTTGGAGGACATAGATATCAATGCGATGGTAAATGTGATCGTAGAATTCTTTCCCATTTACTGCATTCAGTACTGTCATCTAAAGTAGATTTCACTTGAAAAAATACTGTATGTAGATCACTGAAGCTAGTCAAGTTAATCAGCTATTTTGCTTTGCCATCTTAAGCATATGTACGCCATCATGATCTTTTACAATTTGAAGGCTAAGTGACTGAGGCTAAAAATCTCAATTCACTGCACATTGCAAAAAAGCTTAAAACTCCTTCTTATTCATGTCTCAGCTCGTTACCCTTCACTTAAATAAGCAATCATTTAAATAGTACAATCAGCAGAATGAAATACATACTGGTACATTCTGTATCTATCCCCTTTTCTTTATTATCGATGTTGCTAGAAATAGTTTGCATTGTTATCCTTTACTCATTATTTTCATTTGACTACACATCTAGTGTACTTTTCAATGTATTAATATTTATTTCTGCTGATGTTATGATCTTTCTGTTAAATAGCATTGGGTCAGATTTGATAAATGCCTGTACACTTATGTAAAATTCTCTTTTAAAACTCTTATAGGCTCCATTGTAGATTGCAATCTTGATTGCTCCAAAGACAATACAAATTCTCAGGGTGAAATTCTGGCTCAATTGAAGTCAATGGGAGTTTTGCCATTGAACTCAAACGAACTAGGATTTCACTTTCAGATGTCAGGGGAGAAGCTGACCACAATATGATGGGGGTTAGGAATAAACTACCACTCCATGCAAGTAATTATCCATCATGGTGATCCTTGCTTTGGGTAATTGCTTTGTGTATTTTGGAACTCAACAAAATGGTCTCTAGTGTCATGAACACACTGTATATTCTTACATAAACTCATAGGCAATAATAGCCTAGCCTAAGGGAAGATTCTGATATGCTTACTCCATTAACTTTGATGGGACTATTTGATAGTCAGACACTACTCAAGGTGAATAAGGTGGCAAAAATTGTAAGTGAGCTGTTTATATTGTAAACATTTGCTGCGGTTGCGGTCATTAAAATGTGTTAGTGAAATTGGAGCAATTTTGAGGGGAGAAAGGACTCAAATATAGGTGTGTGCAAAGCTTCAGCAAGGAGGACGCATGTGAAAATTCCTGTAGTAGCAGCAAGAACTATCACCTTCTCCATTTCCACTGTCACAATATAGGCCATGTGCACTGGAGGATTGCACACAATCCTGAGTTCCATTCCCAGTTTCAACAGTGTTTTAATAATATTTCCCCTATATCACAGTTGATAATCATAATTCAGTTATGCTTCAAAATACTTTTATGAAACAGGTACATTTATTCTTATTTTGCATATGGGGAAATAGAGTCTTTGAAGAAGTACCGCGCCTTGTCCAGAAAGTCTAATACAGTCCGAGAATTCCAACTGACATGAACTGTTGATTTAACTTCCCTCACTATCAGAAAATTGAGCCATTCCTATCAATGCAGAAAGACACATGACAAAAAATGAAAACCCAAACTCTATATGATCATGTATGTAGCAAACTCACTTCAGGGAGTGATTGGAAATGATGGATAAAGGGGAATTACCATAATATCCAAAACAGACAGAACCTAAGGGTTCAAAGTCAGAACCTCACAGATATCACAGGGGGGAGGGATAGCTCAGTGGTGTGAGCATTGGCCTGCTAAATCCAGGCTTGTGATTTCAGTCCCTGAGAAGGCCATTTGGGGCAAAAAAATCTGTCAGGGGACAGTACGTGGTCCTGCTAGTGTAGGCAGGGAGCTGGACTTCATGACCTTTCAAGGTCCTTCCAGTTCAATGATATAGGTATATCTTCATATATTTAAATCTTGTGTCATCTGTTATGCTGTCTTTCCAATATGAGCAAAATAGATAGCTTAGCAATCTTGCTGCCATTGGTTTCCCCGCCATCACAGTCTTGACTTCACTCACTTTTACACGTTTCTCTTCCCCAGGGAGCACAGTCAGTGACTGAGGTTTTTTTCTTAGGCACTGCTGAAAAGAATAAGGTCCCTAATAATGGCACAGCATATAGTCTTTGAAATGTAGTGCACTTTTCCTAAATGGGTTTACTGACCTGTAATTTTCTGTCAGCACCACAGTTATTGTCACAAAGTAAGTGCATGTCTGGTCAGCCATTTATGTGGCTTTCCTACTTGTGTGTATGACAGGGGACTGGAAAGGAATTTGGGGATTCCGTAGCCCCGTTTTGTCAAGCAGTGTCCCATCGCATAAAAAAATCACCATTTTTGTTGTGACTACTCTCATATGCAAGCTTAAAATTAGCCTTCTATAAATATTTGTTCAAATAAAAACACAATCACTTGAGTAGACATAGAAAGCAAATGGCAAATGGGGTCTCTAGCATAGTCATCATGAATTCATTGCTGTCATCGGTATTAACAGTCCTGGGATATCTTTAAATATACTTTTCCATTACCTCTCTGTGCTACTCCCTTACCTAAAATTTTCTCCATGTAGGATGATAATAATGCACCAAAGACACTCGTATAAATATAAGAGTTGAAACATCATTGGAATCCTCTGTATGCTGTCATGTCGGTGTTCTAGCCTAGCCAATAAGAGCATCTGATATCTAAAATGAAGATGATCAATCTAGCAATATTAACAAAGGAAATGTAACAGAATCAGAAGATCACATATTTGTACATTTTAATTAATGAAGTCATCTTATATATTGTTACATATCATAAGACAGGAATTTATTATGCAAACTATTTTGTTAGTAAATTCAGTAAGAGGGTGTGAATGAAACCTACACTGACTTCCCACAGGTTATAAGTATCATCATGCAACTATGTCTGAGATGTCACACAATTCTTACCAGTAAAAATAAAGTTTTGGATTGGGGAAGATGGCTAGGAACCCTCACTAGTTCAATTTTACATTAGTTAATTGTAAAGGTGGTGTCTGATTCCCCTGGTGTGTCAGCATTTACTTATGTGTTAAGTGAATTATCATCAGATCAGTAGTAATCCATTCTGATCACTATGAAAGTTGTGAGGATAAAGTGTTTTTATTTGGAAAAAATATTCATAGAAAAATAATTAATATCTTGAGACATTCAGATATGTTGATATCACCAACCTTGTAAGTAAATAGCTAGATAAGGATAAATGGCTTTACAGGGTAAGCGGCAGTGGAGAATCAGGACCGGAGAATGAAGTTTCTACTGGTGCCATGATCCCAGGTCAAGAGGACCTCTCGTAAAAGCAATCTGCGCACTCAGAAATCGCTGCATAAGCTATGGGTTTCTTTAAAAATGACTATACTCATCCAAGCAGACTGCATTAGTAATCATCGGTACTTTTATAAAATGAATATACCATGAATTATCCCAAGTCTACTTCCTGGGGTGACAGCCAGTATGAGGTGTAGTTGAAATAGACCCAAATGGAGACTGAGACTAAGTGAATCTGATTTAATCATACTTACTGTTGAAAAGTAATAAAATTGGATTAAGTGTGCCCCCTTTTTCCCCAGTGGTTGCACACTGGGTCATCTAAATATTTCAGAATGGAAAGGAATCACCCAGGGGACATTACTACATCATCCTTGGTCCACATTTCAATGAATTAAAGAAGTTAAAGGTTGGCATCTGTCATCAGGATGCTGTAGTCTATTCCATTCATGTTCTCTAGCATAGTCAAAGGCCAAACATTGAATATACATTTTTAATTGAATTTTAAAACTATACAGCTTAATGAAGTTACTAAAGTGAATATAATCATATTATCCAATGCTTCTGGAAAGTTTTAGCTCATTTTTCCCTATAACTAAAGAAAAAGTGTGTTAGTCGTAGGAGTAATAAACATAGGTAATTATGCATAATTATGGAGATTAGGTTCTAATTAAGGTTCAAGTTCCATAATAAGTGCATTGAAAAATCTTTTTACATTTTTAGTGGCACTAATGAATACTAAAGGTAACTGAAGGAAGAGCATTCCTATGGTTATAGGGAGAAATATTTTTAGATCAAGGTGGTTTACATGAACTATGTTTTAGAAGCATTAAGGCTATGTCTATGTCAATATGGACCTAACTGACAAAAGTTTTGCTGACAAAAGTGCTAGTGTAGACAAAGTCTAAGTTTTAAAGGGCATACTTCATTTTGCTTCAGCAGTTTTTCCATAGCGGCATCACAGAGCAGAAAAACAGCTTTTATATCGTATAGCAACACTCTGCTAGCCACTTTGAAAGTGGAAAAAATAAACAAATACAAAAATCTGTTTTGCATTTGATAGAAGAAATTGAAGTTTTTTTCTCCCCATTCCAGTTATTTGTACATTTGCCTGTTCCGCTATGCTAAAATTTGATTCTAAATCTTATTCTGCATGAACTCCTTCCCATCATTTTACATACATTGCGGAAATTAACTTGAAATAGTTCACATTTTGTTTGATTAATACAAGAAATTGGTGTAATTTACCATGTTAAGTGTCAGTTATCCTCCATAGATTGGGATAGGGCAGTAAGAATGTCAAGAGCACAGAAATACTGGCACACAATTCACAATTTCGTAACCAAGCTCACTTTTTGCTATATGATTGATATCAGCCATACACAGTGTATGCAATGTCTGACTTAATGATTTTGTGGAGGTGTAACTGAAAATACTCGCCCTCCTAAATCTTCTTCATCAAGCAACCCACTACACAGGGCTGAATGTGTTGCGCCTTCGTATAGGATGCTTAATTTAACTATCTACCACAAAGCCTCAAATGGGTAAAGGATAATATAAAACAATATCATGTATCATACAGGTAACATAGATCAGTGTGTGTTCCGCATAGCTAGAAGCAATGGGTTTGCAGAAGTTTTTTAGAGGCAGATTAGTGTAATTAACATATTAAATTTATTGTATACAGGATAGCCAGAGAAACACAGAAAAAAGTGGAAAAATAGACATGTAATTGTGACACAAGAAAAGTATGTAAGCATGATTCACAGCTTTGTAGCTTATGGGCTTTAAAGCTGCTTTCATTTAAATCAAAGGAAAAATTACAGCCCAACCAGGTAAGAATTCATTCAGAAGTTAGGCTGTAGGGAAACCAACACTCAAATGGAATAATGAGCAGGTATATAATTGAGAACCTTCACCTATCCTATGCACTACATGTGCAAAAGTTTGGAATCTTCCAACCAGTGTCTCTTATTGAAATGGATCACTAACCTTCAACAAACCATGATCAAGATATGATTGCATCATAAACAAGTTAGACTTTCACAAATGATCATTTATGGTTCAATTATTCATATATTAGCCATCTGTTATTTTACTGGCTTAATTCTTTCGCAGGGCATCATGGACTAAAAGAGCTACTACCCTTACGCTGGTACCCTTCACATAAAATGTGATTAATATCATATTTTCTGTCCAGTCTGTATGAGAGGCTTACATTGCAAAAAGAAGTTAAAATAAATAAACAGTGATTCCTGTAATATTAAACTATGCCCTGGCTCCCTCCATCCAGAGTCACTGGTCTATTGTAAACTATAGTTTTCAACCCTTTTTTCCTGAGAACCCAGTTGAACAAAAATTGTTGATGCCCATGACCCAGTGGAGCTCAGGACGAGGGGTTTGCAGTGTGGAAGGATTTCAGGGCTGGAACAGAGGGTTGGGATGAAGGTTGTGGAGTGTGGTCAGGAATGAGGGGTTCAGGATGTGGGAGGGGGGCTGTGGGCTGGGGCAAGGGTGCAGGAGGGGGCTGCGGCTCTGGGAAGGGGCCAGGGATGAGGGTTTGGGGTACAGGAGGGGCTCCAGATATGGGGGGTCAGGGCTGAGGCAGGGGGTCATGGATCTGGACTGGGGGTGCAGGTTCTGGAGTGGGGATGGGGTTGGAGGTTTGAGGTGCAGGAAGGGGTTTCAGGTTTGGGGTGGTCTCAGGGCTGGGACAGTGGATTGGGGCACGGGCTTGGGGCACGGACTTACTCCAGAGGCTCCCAGTCAGCAGTGCACCTGGGGTGCAGAGGCAGACTTCCCACCTGTTCTGGCACCACAGACTACACTGTGCCCCAGAAGCAACCAGCAACAGGTCCGGCTCTGCAGTTTCCAACTCACGGCAATGCAGAGCTGGTGCTCAGTGTGGGGGCAGTGCACAGAGCCCCAGGGCCACCCTGCCTAGAAGCCAGACCCACTGCTGGCTGCTTCCGGGGTGCAGCATCATGTCAGAAAAGGGAGGCACTAGCCCTCTGGGCAGCACTGCTGATGGGACTTTAAACGTCCTGGTCAGTGGTGCTGACCAGAGCAAAGCGACTCAGTGACTTACATGTTGTGACCCAGTGCTGGGTCACAATCCATAGTCTGAAAAACACTGTTCTAAACAATGCTTATATCTATCTAACTTGTAGAACCATGTATTTGTTCTGCCATTTAATGAACTCCTACTGCTAGATGTACCCAGAGCCAGACTAAGGCATATGATTACATGTTAGTGTTCTGGCCCTGCCCACACACTATGGCATGGAATGGCAGTGAGAGGGCTCTCCGTCCCATAGAGAAAGGGAGCAGTATGCTCTTATCCTTCCTCCAGCAGGAGTGGCAGCATACCCTTACCAAAGAAAAGCAGGTGTGACCACAGGAAGCTCCCCCAAGCGCACTTTGCAGCTTGCGTGGGTAAGCCAAAATAAATGACACTCTTTCCCCTGCAACCACACGCAGCATTCTTTTCTTAAAATGGTATTGGGGTCCCCAAGAGCAATGGGTCATGTTATTAACACTCCAGTGAAATTCATGGTGTAGATCAGCCATCTCATTATTATTGTAGGATGTCTGCACACTCAGGCGGACATCTCTGCAGTGGTTATGACTGAGTAAAACTTTACTTTTTTTTGCAATCTTGGGGATTTAAAATTCATTTTTTTAAAATGAAAGCTGAGATTCTCTCGTAATCAAATGATTCCTGTTATTAGAGCCCTGGACACGCACCTGTAACTCCCATACTTTAATTTGGCCCTGAGTGATTAGAAGCAAGTTTGCCTTAATACCAAGATGACTATGGGCCCGGAGACTTGGCCTTTACCTAATGATGGTGCAGTTGGGTAAAATAATCGAAAAGTCAAGTACTTTGTTAATGTATGGTGGTTTTAATTGTCTATAGCCTGCAATCATACCAAAGGAGTTCGCCTAAGTGGCGTGGGTGCAGCTTTGTGTCCTGTGTTCAGCATAAGTGTTCAGCTTTGTTCTTTCACTTGTGTTTTCTCCTGAGAGCATCATCGGAGCTTAGGTGAGAAGGAAATACTCTAATTCAGCTAGTTCCCTCTGAACATAAATGAATTTAATTAACAATTATTTAAATCTTATGAAAAAGAGACATAATAATAACTTAAGGTTTGCAAAATAACATGGCTGTTTTTAATCCATTTACATTATGCAGTTACTCATAAACATAAATCAAGAAAACAAATTACATTGGGTCAATCCCCACAGAAACACAGTGAGAAGGAACTCAGAGTTCCCAAAAGCTTAGTTTGAGTTCTCAACCTGAGTCTTAGTTAGTCTTTGATTACCAAATCTATACAATCTGCTGAGTCAAAAACATCTTCACTCCACTTGCTTGTAAGAAACTTCAGCTGGAATCCACGCAGACTCTTCCTCTTCCTCTTGCTCTCCTGAAATCACTGTTAGTCACGTAACTGATTAACCAACCACTCAGTTAAGTGTATAGATTAAAAAAAAAAAAACTGTTACAAGAAAATGCAAGAACTGAGAATAGCAAGATATAAATGACTCCTTCCCCATTACTACATTTAAGCAAAATTTGGTGAATTAGACGAGTTGAGACAATTCAACTAAAACAGTTTGGCTAAAATCAAACATCCAAAGCATACAATTAAAATAGAAGAAATTATTTTCCCTCCTAATTTCCTCTTTTTATAATTAATATTGCCACTGCATCCCTGTTGGCCGGTTAACAATTTCACTAACCTGCTGCAAAATGTTTCAGAGTCAAGGAAAACAGCAAGTTTTCTGCTCCTGGACTTAGTTTCTCCCAACTCACACAGGGCACATGGCCATTTTGTAAAGCAGCTGCCCTGACCGCTTGTCCTCATGGAGTCTGACCCAAGCAACAGAGAACCTATTGGGGTAGACCCAAAACTACCACACCCCAAATCTTCTAAATGTGGAGTGCCAAATCTGTCTAGCAACAATGACAAAGACACAACTTATTCCTACCATCCCCAATGGGTCTCTTAAAGAGATATATCTCTCTATTAGGCACATGGGTTACAGTAGCTGAGGAACATTGCTGCTCTATATTGGGGCCTCTGCTTCAGCATAATTTCTAATAAGTCTTAGGGTACATCTACACTGCAATAAAAGACCTGCAGCTGACCAGGGCTCACAGGTCCTGGCCTGTGGAACTATAAAATTGCAGTGTAAATATTCAGCCTCATGCTGGAGGCCATCTCTGAGACTCCATGAGGGAGTCTCAGAGCCCAGGCTCTGGCCCAAGCCCAAATGTCTACACTGCAATTTTATAACCCAGCAAACCTGAGTCCCAAAGGCCAAACCAGCTGTCCTGAGCTTGATGCTGGTCTTTTATCACAGTGTGGAAATATCCTTAGTGCCTGTGATATCTATTAAACTGCCTCCAGGGCCAGTTTTACACCTTATGCACCGTTAAGCACAGTATCTTCAGTGCCTCTTACCCACCTACAGCTGACCTTCATGTTTTCTGTAAAAATATGAAACTTTTAACCCACTTCTTACTTTTAAGTGCCTCTAGCACGTGTCTGCTGTGCCTATTTGTAAATCCGGTCCTGACTGCCTCTACTACAGGGGTTCTTAAACCGGGCATCGGGACCCCTCAGGGGATCATGAGGCTATTACATGGGTGGGGTTGTGAGCTGTCAACATCCATCCCAAACCCTGCTTTGCCTGCACTGTTTGTAATGGTATTAAATATATAAAAAAGTGTTTCCATTTATAAGGGGGGTTGCACTCAGAGGCTTGCCATGTGAAAGGGGTCACCAGAAAAAAAGTTTGAGAGCCACTGCTCTACCATACCAGCTATGCATGGTATAGTCCACTATGGAATACTTGCTATGTTTGCTTTTGGGTCCATCCTTTGTGCACGAGGCTGCACTTTCAGAGAGGTGTGACTTTGAAGCATGTTTGCCCTTTTTAAAAAAATCAGTCTCTGTGCACTTCTGTGGATGCATACTTACACATGTGGAAGATCAGCCTATGAGTGCAATATGGACACATTGGTATACCTCTGTAATGTGGCATATTGAGTGGCTCCTACCAATAATCATCTTCATCTGGTGAAAAACCAAAATGGGCCATGCCTTTAAACCATTCAGACTTTTTTCAATATAACGAGTTATAATACATGGATATAATAAAATACATTAAAATAACATTATTGTAATTTAGAGACTTATGGTTGTCACTGAAGCCAACTAAACGACTGAATCTTCAATTTAGACTGAACCTTCACTTTCTGGGTCAAATCTTCAGTACATCAGGAGAGTGCAGGCTTATTGCCTTCACAATAGAGCCTTGGTATCATGAGTTACAAGCGACACATCCACACTTTTGTGCATTTGTTGCTTCTCAAACTGGAGGCTCTTTAAATGTGTGTTTTGGATGGTGATATTAAAAAATAGGAAATAGTTGTAACCTATGCTGTTATAACTCTCTCATATAAGCAAGTGACGCACACTTCTGTCTTGACACTGGGACTGATCTATGAATTTTTCGGTTACAGACACACAACCAAAAAATGTTGCTTCAGTTCAATTAAAAAATTATTTATGTATTTATTTATTTGTTGGGTTTGGGATTATAAGTCAACAGTGTGCCCTTGTTGCCAAGAAGGCTAATGACATTTTGGGTTGTATAGGTAGGTGCATTGCCAGCAGATCGAGGGATGTGATCATTCCCCTCTATTCGGCATTGGTGAGGCCTCATCTGGAGTACTGTGTCCAGATTTGGGGCCCACACTACAAGAAGGATGTGGAAAAATTGGAAAGAGTCCAGTGGAGGGCAACAAAAATGATTAGGGGGCTGGAGCACATGACTTATGAAGAGAGGCTGAGGGAACTGGGATTATTTAGTTTGCAGAAGAGAAGAATGGTGGGGGGAGTTTGATAGCTGTTTTCAACTATCTGAAAGGGGATTCCAAAGAAGATGGATCTAGATTGTTCTTAGTGGTACCACATGACAGAACAAAGAATAATGGTCTCAAGTTGCAGTGAGGGAGGTTTAGGTTGGATATTAGGAAAAACTTTTTCACTAGGAGGGTGATAAAGCACTGGAATGAGTTACCTAGGGAGATGGTGGAATCTCCTTCCTTAGAGGTTTTTAGGTCATGCTTGACAAAGCCCTGGTTAGTGGGGATTGGTCCTGCTTTGAGTAGGGGATTGGACTAGATAACCTCCTGAGGTCCCTTTCAACCCTGATATTCTGTGATTCTGTGGTGTTTTGGATCATTGATTAGCTGTTTTTCCTGGGGGGTTTTTAATCAACTAAATTTCTAAATAAAACATCATTTTCAAACAAATAGTCAAAATGTCTGATATTTCCCAATTTTATTTGTTTCTTTTGGGCTGAATCTATAGCCAAATTTGAGTCAAATAAACTTTTGCTGAAAAAATTCTCCCAATTGTACTTGACACATTCATAATTGAAATCAGCAAGAGTTCTACATGTGCAGAGTTTTGCGCATTGTGGAGCTCTATTGTCATGATACCTTTCCAAAGGTACTATAACCTTTTCTACAATCCATTGTGACGGAGTCAGACCAGAAGGATATAGGAGAGTGCTGGAAGGCAGGTACATTAGTCTCAGGGTGTGCAGGTCCCTGTTCCCTGGATAGCCAAACAAAGGCTACTCCAGGCCAATCAAGACACCTGGGGCCAATTAAGAACCTTCTAGAAAGGAGTAGAAACAGGTAGCCTATTTGGGACACCTGAAGCCAATCAGGGACTGGCTGAATCCAGATAAAAACCTCCCAGTTAGTCAGGTGGGGGTGGGGGTGTCAGGAGCTGTGGAAGGAAGTTATGCTGTTGGTGAGACTGAGTGGTGGACAACATATCATCCAGAAGGAAGGAGGCCCTGAGGTAGGGGTGAAGTGGAGTCTGAAGAAGCGGGGACTGTTGTGGGGAAGTAGCCCAGGGAATTGTATTTTGTTTTGTGGATAAAAGGTCAGCCATCTTAGCTGATACTATTAGGGTCCCTGGGCTGGAGCCCAGAGTAGAGGGTGGGCCTGGGCTCCCCGCTTTCTGCCTCCCCTAATTAGTCTCTGAGATTGGGAGACAATAGAGACTGTGCCAGGAAGGATAGCTTCTCCTCACTGGTTTGTGATGAAAATGGCTCAATAGGCTGTGACCTTGTCTCCAGAGAGAGAAGGGCTCCGTGGAGGGTCACAGTGAGCCGCTGAGGCTAGTAAAAATCCACCAGGAAATGCAGGATCCACGGAGATAAGGACAGAGCTTTGTCACACCATATACAATGAACTGTAGAGGGATTCAGTGAAAGTTTGTTGTGTCTTTCATTAGATGGCCACAAACACTGCAACCCCAATCCTGCAAAGGTCTACTTTTGTTTAAAAAAAAGAAAAAGAAAAAAGCAGCAATATCCCAAGACTGTGATTACAGATTGTCAGGAACTGGAATTTCCATTCCACAAGAACCTATGATGTTTTGAGAACTTTGTTCATCCTGAAACAGAAAGAAAAGCTGAAATTTTAAATTTTCCTGTAAATTAAGATTTTTGAAAAATTGCTTTGTCATTTTTTTTGATTTTGACATTTTTAATTTTGATTTATTTCATTTTTATTTTGTCTTTTATTTTATATTTTAATTTGTTTTAATTTACTCTATATAAATATCTATTTATTTAACCTTATATTGTAAATTTTTATTATATATATATTTTACAGTGCTTCATATTATTTAGTTTTTCAGGGTGAACTTTTAATAAAATCAATTTTTTTCTCATGGAACAGTTCAATTTTCATTAATTGGCATTTTTTGATGGAAAAATGTTGCACTGGAAAATTTTTGACCAACTGTAGCTGTGGCAAAAAAGTCAATTATAACATGATTATAAATGATATATGAAGTAAAAAAAAAATGCCAGCCAAAGCTACAAAAAAAGTCCTGTGATTTGTATTGTATTGCATTATTGGATTTAGAAATAACATTGCACATTATCCAATTGTCAGTTTGGTGTCAATCTTGGAGATAAATCCACATGCACGGATCCTTATGCCATTGAGGATGATTGGACCCTTAATGTACATGATCAACTAAAGAAAGAGTATTTAAGCCCATTGCACACTGGAACAGAGTTAAAGCTGGTACTAGAGTTATAAGTTACTCTACTTACTTTAGTGCAATGAAGATCTCAGCTTTACAACTTTATTGGCAGAGGGTGTTTATTTTACTTAAAGGGAAGAATATATATAATTTATTTAATTACAGGATGAACACTAATATAATGTACAATATTGTAATTAAGAAAAAGTGTTATTGCTTGTTTCATTTACCAGTAAATTTCAAATTGGTATGAAAATCAATTCTCTCCTCCATATCCCTATTGCTGTCTCTTGTTGCCACTTTAGGATAAATCTCTTTTAAGAGACCATCAGAGGGAGATGTGTTCTTCCATGACCTCTGCAAACTAATCATTCAGAAGAGGTCCCAGGTGGAATGTTGGTGCACATCTGGAGTGCTACTCAGCCATCATATGTCTGAGCAGATGGTTATATCAGTGTGCTGTGAATCATGACATTTCAACTGTGGGTTCTTTTTGCTGTTCTCTCACTAGAGACCAGGTCAAGTTGGATCAAACGTGCCACTAAATCACTTTAGCCACTTACAGTGAAATGATAATGGTTGTGATGTACTGAAATCAATTGCTGTCCTTCAAAGATATTTATGATTTGACCTCATTCTTCAAAAATTATACTTCCACTAATATTGCTGGTAGCTTATTTTATTTGTGATTAAAATTCTCGGCTGATTACTTTTTATATAAATATGTATCATACCACTCTTGAAGGGAGTAATTAATCTACCTTCAAATACTGATTCTCTTTTATTGTAGGCCTGGTGATCCTACTACAGAACTAAACCATGCCTCTTATTGTGCATCTGGTGAAATTATCATAAAAATAAGTGTTCATTTGAAGAAAAGCACCCATGAGTAAACAGTGCTTCACAATAAAACACATCCTTCAAATGTTGAAGATGGGGGAAAAATCTAAAATCTTTTTCCATGTAACTAGGCTGATGCTCAGACTAATATTTTAATTCATGTTTTATATGACAGAGCATGTTAGTTTGAAACAATGTATTCACTCTCGCTTTCCTTACTAAGTCTATGGGTAGCCACTTGTAAATCTGATTTCTTCAGAAATAACGGGAAGTTTTCATGCCTTCTCACTGAGGAATCTTTAATCACTGCTATTTTGGCTTCTTTTCTTTGGCCATGTCTAGAAACCCATCATTGCTTGGGCTAATACTGCAGCTTCTGTTTCTACACAGTTCAAAAAAGTTAGTTATTTAAGGCACTAATTCAGGAAATCTTCCCTGTCTGGGAAGAGCTTCTAAATATGTGCTTCAATTTAGAGGTGCATGGACATACTTCAGTGATTTGCTGGACCGAGGCCTGTACAATGAAACATATTCAGACATGTGATGGTGTGCACAAAGCCTACACCAGACAAGAAGGAGTTAACAAGTTGTTATGGGTTAACATAGCCCCACCCCATCACACCTTCAGAGCATGTGAGGTCTGGAGGAAGAGTTCAAAATGATAGGAGCTTAGATCAGTAGTGGGCAGCTCTAGAAAGAAGATAGATCACTGATACTTCAGGTCCTGGAGAGAGACTTGACTGAGAATAGAGTCTGCTCCCATGCATATGGGTTATCCAAGCACCCTGAGAGAAGGTTGGGCTGGACTATAAATAACTGCCACGTGATACTCTCTGGTCATTGGCCAGAGGACATAGAGCTGTACTGCAGCTTGCCAGATGCCCCTTAAAGAAACTGCTTACATAGGACTGGTTTGTTCCTTCTTTTATTTTGTCCCTTGCTTCCATCTTTCTTTTTTTGTTTTCTCTCAACTTCAGAAGTGGAGAACCCCAGACAAATTTAGCTAGAGGGTGTAGTTTCTGTCTTCAGGCTAGTGATACTAATCACTCCAACCTGGATGACTGGATCCTGTGTGAGGGCCCATGACTGCAAAATACCCAAAGGGAACACTACCGAGAGACTCTTAGACCCTTCACGAGACACTACAGTGCTGAGTGTCACGTAAGTAGATATAGATAAATGCTTTCCCCTCTGAGATTTCACAAACTCATACATACAGACTAACACGGCTGCTACTCTGAAACCATATATATATTAGAGACTTGGAACTGAGAATGAGAAGGGACTATGGTATTGTGTGTGTGTGTATGTGTGTGTGTATGATTAAATCAGGTTGCATAAAAATAGTTATAATGAACTGCATATTGTTTATATGTGCTACTCTGTACATGGGATCAGAACTGCCCTACCGTGTATCATTTCCCATACGGTGCAAGTAGAAAACCTATGTTAGCTCAAGTGGATAAGGCTGCACTTTAGGGACCACACTAGCAAACTGAGTAACTTTCAGCATGTGAATAGTCTCACTGGCTTAAAAATTCCAGCCATCTGTATATTCCAGTATCATCTCTATGAATAATATGTGTTGGCAAAACAGTGTAACAAAACAGTAGAAGTAGGGAAGGACTTATTTCTAATGTATAACTGGGAATCAGAAAGTTCCAAAACTTTCTAATTAGTTTTTCAGGTGTTCTGTTTTGGTTTTGGTTTTAATTTTTTCTTGCACTTTGTATTTATTGTTATTCTCATAAGTGAGTGACAGATGAAATGATCGATATGCCAGTGCCCTTCTCAAGTTGTTTTAGTGGCCTATGCCCAGTTCTCTGAATCTAACCTATGACTAAAATATACCTCCATGTTTACATTAGACTGCAGTGTGGAACATATGCAAGATGTTGATCAGTTATAGGGTGTAAATTAAAATAGGCTGTGTTAAATTTTCATATTTCCTCCAAGCACTAGTACTTAGTGCATTGACACTATGGAAAAAGTAGACAACCAAGTTGCAGGGATAACTCAAAATAAGTGATGTTAGAACTTGCTTGAGAGCACATTTTACAGTGAGTGGCAAACAGCAGGAAATCAGTATTTAGATCAGACATTTTGGCAGGGTCAGATTTTGTTCTCTTCCTTTTTTAACAAAATGGAATAAATATTTATATATTGAGATTTATAACATGTAATAATCCCGGCTGCTACTCTGGGAAGCTGTAGCCACGTGGGCAAAAAGATGAGCCTTCCACCGTGCCTTGAAGGTCAGTAATACCTGACTATTTCAGATCAAGGGCAGATGCTTGTTCCCCAGCTGAAGGCCTCTCATGGAGAGTGCTGGAGTGTCAGCCCCGTCTCTGTTAAATATGTTGCACATGATCCTATGTGGCATTGACAAAGAGGGCCATTAGGCTTCCTCTCTGGACAATAATGCATGTGACAGGAACTCAGAAAATTAAACCACCCATCTAGAACCAAAACAAACTAGAAGGCAAACTGGAAGGGCATGTCAGTTCTATTTGCTTAGTCTATAGCACAGAGGCAGCTGCTGATGAAACAAAGAGAGAGAGAGATCAAACCATACAGATAGAAATAGTAAAAGAGGGACCATAATGACTATAGAACAATGTTTTAAAGGTGTTTATCCTTTAAGGATAAACTTGCTGACAAGTGACTGAATTATTTTATATCCTCTTTACCTATGTGGACAACTACAATATTTTCGGTTTCTGTCCAGTGTAACTGTGAGGCATTTTAAACACAGCGGATAACTTTATAGGCTCCTTACAAACGGAGTCAAATTGCTATATTTAAGAGCAACAAGGTGGCAAGTCTGTAATGACATATCAGTGTCATGCACAAATGGCATAATAAGTTAACTGCTCACATAGTGTTCTGAAAGAACACACCAATAAATTCTGCTCTGACTTGTGATGCAGCAGTTGCTAAACATTCATGAATAAAACCAAGTTGTCTATGCTGTGAGGCACTGTCAAATAATAGTGGCTCCAGATGTCATGCACAGTTCTGCTTCCTGCTGCAGTGTGGATAAAGAGGTGATTGTGGGGAGAAGAGGGGAGGTACTTCACATACTGCAATAAACCCAGAATAAATTTTGTTTTGAATACCTCCTGCAAATTGAACGGAAAACTCATCTCTAAGAAGATTCTGAACTGTTTTATTCTCTAGGATATTAATGTTTCACTTATAAATATGTTAGAGCAAATGCTTGGAAGCAGCCAGATTTCATCTCCATAGGCTCTGGAAGCAATCCAGGAATCTGGCAACAGATCTTGAATAGAAATAGGCTGAGGGCCACTGCACTGAAACACAACACTAAATCTCTTTCACGCCTGACATTACTAATGAAAAACTTCATTATCACTCAACATTTTTTAAGATCCCATTGAGTTATCACTGATATTCAGAAAAAAGCTCTGCATTTAGCTGCAGAGTTTTGTTATCACAAACTGAACCCTGAAACTAAAGTTCTAAAGGATTCCCAATCCCACCCCTCAAAGGACTTTCTCTGTGTCCCCCAATCATTCCTCATCCCACCTGTGTGACCAGACTCATCTACTTCATCTTCAGAGAGCTTTTGGCCTTTTCAGGCCACATGCATTTTTTCTGTGAGTGAACTGCTCCACCATGTTTTCCTCCTGGATTTTCATCACATCTCTTTGTGATGGGTTCAGTCACAGGGATCCCCTTGGAACTGTCATCTGATGTGCTGAAATTACCTCTGAGCACATTTTCCATGCCAGTTTGGGACTTCCAGAACCCTGTCTTGTTGAGCCAGACATGCTAGCCTGCTTCAACACAGACCAGGGTTTGGTCCATGCCCCCCAAAAGCTGCAGACTAAACTGAAAACAGTTTAGCAGATTGCCAATCCCCAGCATCCAGACACCCAGTTCCCAATGGGATCCAAACCCCAAATAAATTGATTTTACTCTGTATAAAGCTTATACAGAGTAAATTCATAAATTGTTTGTCCTCTATATTACTAATAAAGAGACATGCACTTCCATTAATCCCCCAGGTATTAATCACTTTCTCTGGGTTTATTAATAAACAAAAGTGATCTTATTAAGTATAAAAAATAGGATTTAAGTGGTTTCAAGTAACAGCAGAGAGAACAAAGTAAGTCACCAAGCAAAATAAAGGAAAAAACACACATATCTAAGCCTACTACATTAAGAAACTGATTACAGATCATATCTCACCCTCAGAGATGTTCCAATAAACTTATTTCACAGACTAGACTCCTTCCTAGTCTGGGGTCAATACTTTCCCCTGGTACAGTCCTTGTTAGTTCCAGCAAACATCTCAGGTGATAAGCAGGGTTTTCTCATGACTGGCAGCTAATTTTGTTCTGCTCCACCCCTTTTTATAGCTTTGGCACAAGGCAAGAATCTTTTGTTATTGCTTGTCTCTCCTCCTGCCTCTTCAATGGAAAAGTACAAGGATTAAGATGGATTCCAGTATCATGTGACATGGCCACATGTCTTGTGAGACCCTAGCCTCCATTCTGCCTGGGCTGGCTCACACATACACAGGTAAACAAGTAAACAGAACTGTTTACAGTTCATTGATTCCGAAACACCCTGAATAGCTTTCACTTAATATGTTTACATCAGTAATTACAAGTTTATATATTATTCTCCTAACTCCAGACATAGAAATAATACATGCAAACAAATAGGATGAACACACTCAATGGATTATAAGCTTTGTAATGATACCTTTCAAGAGACCTTTTGCATAAAGCATATTCCAGTTACATCATATTCACACTCATAAACATATTTCCATAAAACATATGGAGTACAACGTCACACTCTGAAATTGACAGGGAAAGAAAGATACACACCACAACCTTATTTGGCTCCTTGGAATTTCAGATCAGCACCACCAACCCTTCACCTGTACATTGCAAAAGGACACCACACAATGTTCATTCAAATGCCAGACCAGATCATTCTCCAATTCCAATTTCTCCGGGCTTCTGCAGCGTGGCTCAAAGTGGGGAGAGGCCAGATATAGGGATGATAAAATCTTTGTGACTAACTTTTCCTCACACAGCCTTCCTGGACCTAACCCTGACCCATTCCTTTCCATGTGGCTCCCTTTTGTAAGGGGACAGTAAGATGAGGAGTGTGTGGTGGAAGCAATGAAACCGTGCAATCTTCCAAGAGACAGAAGGCAGCTGTTACTAGCTTTAGACAAACAATATGTTTTATACAACTATCCCATTACCAGCTAAGACCTTTCTAATCCATACCATCCCTCCCCCACATCCACATGGACCTGGGATCATCACTGCTTGACTGCTGGCTAAGAAACACATATACACAGGAGCATGGTGGCTTTTTGTTAATATGTTTTTAAGATCCAGCTTTAGCCAAATGTATAAAGTGGGTTCATTGGAAATTACTGTAATAATTTATTTATAACTGCATCTTGCCTGGGGACCGTTTTGGGGTGGATCGGAGCAGGATGCTGAATGGAGGGTGGAAGCTGGAAGTGTTTGGTAAGGGGAGAGGATGTGACAATGCTGTGGCTTCCAGAAATGTTAGTCCACAGTACTTCAGATGCTCTTGATCTTAAAATCAGGAAGATGAAGGGGAGGATGGTGGAAGGCCATTGTAAGGTACCTGCTTCAGGTTCTGTTTCCTGCCTCAGCTTGGAATCCTTGGATTCATTGTGGGGGTCCTCAACTGGCTCCTCCAGATGAACATGCAGAATCACATGCTCTTTATCCTCTGTATCTTCAAGGGCATCCTCCATGATCCATGCTGTCTCCATGCCTTGGACCTCATAAGAAATCCCTCAGACAATGGGGTTGAGGCCAGTGGGGTTGAGGGGGTTGTGATCTGCTTCAGGGTCTATACTAGGAGCCCATGACAGCACCCAGTCAGGCTCCTGGTACTAGGGACATGTATGACAAGCCTTTCTGGAGTGACTGTTTGAGGTTTTTTTACCTCCATTACAGGAGCCCCAAGGGCTTTATGCTTTCCCAGCACTGGGCTAGGATCCACCCAATGCCCATCATCTCCAGTCTCTGTAAAATTCCTAGTATGGGTGCATGTTCTTGCTACTCCAGGTGAAGTTGTAGAGGATGGTATTTTCTGATCACACACTAAACAGCACCCAGGTATGATAGGCAGGCCAGGTGGCTGTTCTTGGAGTAGGCTCAAAGTTCACCTGTATTGATTTGTAAATAGTGCAGTTTAAATCTGTTCTAATGTGGCCTGCACAACATTCTACTGCCAGTGAAAATGGGAGACAGAGACCTTTATAAATTTGGAATGGGCAAGGAAGAAAATTGTTTAGTGTATTGGTAAATTGAATTATTAGTTGTTTGAGAACACTTTGATTTGGAATGAAATATGCTCAAGAGACCAAATAACCAATATTAGTCCAGTTTATATCTAAAAGTCAATAATATACAACACGTAGAAAGGATCAATACAGTACCAATTTCTGGGAAGCTGTCTTATGCAGAGTTGTTGATTTTGCCTTACAAAGGAAGGCCTGAATCCAGAGTTACACATTTCAGCTACTAGGATGATTTTACAAGTTACAACTCTTTACACTGACATTTAAACATTCAGTTTAATAAAGAGGAAAAATTAATATCAAACCATAAATACAACTGTACAAAAAGTCCAGTTTCTTTTTTCTTCCTTTAATAAAATAGCAAGAGATAACAGCCAGTTTCATCAGAACAAGCAAACTCACAAATTCTCCTCATCAAGTATACTGAAAGAAGAGTCCTTTGCATTTGACTTGCTGTTCTTACTGAAGTCTTTTTTCTTTCTTTTAAGCCTCTTGGGTGCCCCCTAAACATATTCTGTTGTTCTAATGGGTTTATTGTTTGTTTGTTTTGTTTTGTCTAAAAGTTCTCCAGTGTTTTGTCTATTCCCTTGGGGCAAAACCCCTCCCAAGAATCTTCATAGACACATCTGTCAGAGTAAATACATTAATGTGTGTGACACCAATAATTACCCTTCACTCTTGTTGTTTTATGTAATATTTTCTAGACATTTTTAATTTAATGTTATAGGCTACAATTTGGTTGAATAATCAAGAATGTCATTCTTTATTTAACATCTTGTTTTTCTCTTTTTTGGAAAGATAAAGGAATCTTGGCTGGCAGAGTGAATATGTTACACTATTATCATTCTTCTTCAAGCTCCTCTCCCCCTTATTCCTTTGCCTATCTCTTTTTCAATTTTTTAAATTACAAGCTGAGATGCTGGGCCTGATCGTGTACTCTGCAACACTGACATAAACAGGATTCTTCTAATTTAGGCCAGCTGAAGATCTGGAACATTATCTGTATGGTAAATATCTTTTATACATGTGCAATGGAATAATACTTTTCACTTCTATAGAGCCATTCATCCTGGAAACCAAACACACTTTACAAAGTGGGCTAGTATTAATATCCCTATTTTACAGATAGGCTAAAGTCAAAGTTTTCCCATCTGGGGCATTTGAGGTTAGGCACATAGGTCCACAGCTCTAGCAGATGTACACTGGTGTGGCTCCACTGACTTCAATGGTACCTAAATCCATATATACAAACCTACGTAAAAGTGGCCTGATTTTCATTGGTCCTAATTCCCACAGCCAAATTAATACATATTTCCAGTGGCCAGCACCTCCAGTGGCCAGCAACCTTTATTTATGGTGGTGAATAGATATGAATGTGAATACCTAATTTCTTACATGCAATCTAGACAATTTTAGGCTAAGTGACTTTCTTGCAGTCATACAGCAATCCAGGAGAAGAAAACTGAATAAAGGTGTCTATACTGAAAATGAAAACCATGTACACAAATTAATAATAAAAATCAGTAATGAATTGTTATGGAGTGGTGGCTGCATAAAGGTAAACAAGTTGTGTTCTAAAATAAATAAAGACTCAAGATCATACAAAACACACAGTTAAATATATTTTGCCTTCTTTGTTACAGGTGAGCTACATGCTAATCACAGAAGCCACATTACTTTTTAGAATTTTGGAGAAGATAATGGGTATTTTTTAAAAAAAATCAAAATGACTTAGATGACTATGTCTTATATTCAAAAGTGATTTAGACACTTGGAACTAGATTCACAAAGGAAACTTAGGCATCTACCTGCCACTTTAGGTGCCCAACTCCAACATTTAGGCATTAGTAGCATTCAGAAACCTCTACTGAACTGCTTCCTAATCCTGGAGGTGTCTAACATCCCCATACCCACTAAATTTGTGCTGCTGAGCATGCAGTGTCAAGTTAATTAATTAATTAGCCTAATTAATAACTAAGCCTTGGCAGGATTCACAAACAAGGTATTCACTGTGTCTGTGGGCCAAATCCAGTTGAGGTGCTCAGAGGATGCCTACCAGAAAAAAAAAGAAACAGAAGGAGGAAGGACTGGAACCTGGGTCTCCCAGATGAGTGTGCTAACCACTAGGCTACGAGTTATTCTCACTAGCTCTCTGGCCTGATGGCTATTTAAATGGAGTGTACCATTTTAGTCTATATACCTCAGTGTATCTAGTGGAAATATAAAAAGATGAGGGATCCACAGATGTATCTGCACATTGGGCAGATATGGCCACATGTTTTTACCACATCCGACTTTCTTTGCTCGGGAGTCTCTTTGGCTTTTTCCGTTAGCTGTTCTTGTTGGCTTTAACCACAGGCCAACAAGGCTACCACATTCCTTTTTGTTGCCTCCCAGAGTACATGCTTCCGTTTTCAGCTGTTCCTAAAATATAGCTGTGGAGTGTCACACATCCAGGGCTGGCTTTTTGCCACCCCAAGCAGTGGAAAAAAAACCAACCCTCAACTCGTGGAGCTGCTGCCGAAATGCTGCCACCGTACAAAGCAGCGATGCGGGTATGGCTGCTAAAATGCCGCTGAAAGTTGTGGAGCACCTGATTGAGACGCTGGTGCCTGGAGCCGGCCCTGCACATATCATCCATATTAACAAGGCAACCAGCCCAGTGAAGCTAAGGCTGTAGAGTGCAACACTGATCCAGAACTTTCACTAGTTGGTATAATGTCCAACCACTTGATGTTATAGATGAGACAAAGACAGTGTACGTGAAAACTCTTCAGTTGCTTCAAGGGCCTGGCATAGAGTGTTCATGTTTCTCAGTCATAAAGAAGCATGATTAATATGATTGAACAATAGACACTAATCTTGGTGTGAAGATTGATCATGGCACAATTACATAAAATGCTGCCTATATATATACACAGAGAGAGAGAGAGAGACAGTGGAACAGCTTCAGCAGCAAAGACTGAGAAGGAGACTCATTCCAGAATACCCTATAGCCGAGTGGTATGAGAGCTTGATTCAAGTACCTGCTCTATATCCAACAAAGTTAGGACCTGAACCTGTGCCTCCTAGGTGAGTGGTCTAATCACCAAGCTATTAAGATAGCAGCAGCACTACTGCTATTCTTGAGAAAGTGCTGAGCTATCTTAGGTGCCTCACTCCAGGAGAGGGTTCCCGGGTGTGAATAACAAACGGAAAGAGGTGCCTTCCTTCAGTTTGCAGTTAGGTGCTTAAATGCCTTTAAGACTCCTTAGCCTTAGTCCCCACCTCTTTCCCTGGCATTTCCTACTGGCTATGTTAGGTGGCTCTCCCCTGAACTTGCTGGCTTTTGTGAATCCCTTTCTAAGGAGCCTAACTCTCCTCAGGCATTGTAAAGAGAGACCGGGCACCTGGAGATTTTGAAGCCCATTGGGTGGTAAGTAATTTAAAAATTAGATACTGCAATGCTTAATGTTACAATACATAAGCTCCTTTTGTAAATCTAGTCTGTATGAGGGTAAGTCCCATTGGATATCAGTGGGACATAGGCTTTTAGGTTACCTAGGCACTTTGGAAAATGTGACACTCAGTATATTATATACAGAAGTTCTTCACTTTTAAGTAAAATTCATATCCTTGTTTAGGTCACTACTCTGCCAAAGAACTAGTCTCCAGATTCTATACAGATAAACTAATAGTTACAGAAATGTGTTCTGTGATTTATTTGGTATAACTAACTAGCTAAAGAAGACAAAAAGGTTTCTGAAGTCCATGTGAAGTCTGGAGTTTTGACACTGATTTCAATGGGGTCATAATTTCATCCTTGGTGTTTTGATATCTGTGCCAGCTGATGATTGCTTCTTACCAAAACATGAATAATTTAGGAATGATGTCACAATACTCGAAAACTCTGAGGGGATTATAGTGACTTCATTTTGAAAAGCAGAAAATAATTACTTGCTCTCCCTATCAAGACTGATTAGAACAATGTATGAGCAAAGATTTTTTCCATATCCCCCTGACATCAAAACAATCCAACAAACTGAAAAACAAAGAATCATCAAAGTAAAAAGTATGCAAATTTCAAACAATTAGAGCAGAATTATGCTATACAGAAATGGTATTGTTTTTTAATCCATAAATAATCAAGTGATCAAACAATTTTACAGAGAAATGTGTATTAAAATGTAAACTGTCACAAAGTTAAGTCAAGAAGTTCCTGAAAAGTAGTGAAAGCAAATGGTTATTTTCAGATCAAAAGTCCCATTTATAACTTTATAATGAACTTTATCTTGAGCATCTGTCACATTACAGAAATTTCAAATAAATGTGACACTTATAAAGAAACAAATTTTTGTCTATAAAAAATCAAAACTGTCTCTATTTAAATTTTATCTACAAATCTTTATTTATTATTAGAACTGGTTGAATAGTTTAAAAATTATTTGTGAATCTTTAATTAATTAAAATTATTATGATTCATGGGACTGGATTATTTGTAAGTAAATATTCAGGAAAGTTTAAAGAATTGCATTATTTTCTTTTCCTTTTAAAAATAGTTAAGCCAAACCAATCAGAAGTAAAACACACATCAAATGATATAACCATAACTGGAGATAAATGCATGGCTGTGCTGATGGCATCAATAGGAGGGCTTCGTCTCCCTTAACCATGGGATGCTGTTCTGGGAAGAAGGACTGCTGGGAAAAGATGGGTTCCACTGACCAAGAAGGGAAAGAACAACTTCACACACTGACTCACTATTCTAGTTAGGAGGGCTTTAAAATAAAATCAAAGGGTACAGGTGAGGGAAAAAAAACAGTTAACAATTTTAAAAGGCCACCTTAACAAAGGACTAGATCTGGGGGATTCGGGGAGAGACATGGACAATTAGAATAAGGTCATAGAAGCAACAAGAGGAAAATCAGTTGGGGAATCTGCTCAGCCTCTTAGATTTCTGTACACAAATACAAGGCATGTGGGTAATAATCAGGAAGAACTGGAATGTCAGTACATAAGATATATTTTGACTTAACTGGCATTACAGACACTTTGTGGGACTATTAGTATAAGGGGTATAGCTTGTTCAGGAAGAACAGGCAGAGGAACAAAGGAGGAGACGTTGTATCATACATTAAGAATATATGTACTTGTTCTATGGTACAGAGGGAGATTAGAGGCAGACCAGCTGAAACTCTCTGGGTAAAGATAAAAGGGAGGGAGGAAGAATAGGGGTGATATCATGGTGGGTGTCTACTATAGACCACCAAAACAGGGAAAGGAAGTGGATGAGGCCTTACCAGAACAAATAAGATAAATGTACAAAACACAAGATCTGATATCAATGGGGAAATTTAACTTCAAGAAAAGGTAATAATGCAAAACACAAAATATGCAATAAGTTGTTGGAATATACTGAGAACAATATTTTATCTTTCAGAAAGTGGATGAGGTAAGTTGGGGGACAGACCTTTTAAATTTTATTCTGACCAACTTGGAGAAAATGGTTGCAAATATTAAGGTATTAAGGAATTAGGGTGAAAATGACAATGAAACTAACCCAATGAAACTAACCCCAAAAAAGTGGAAACATGGATGAATTGCTAAAGAGAGCTACATAAGAATAGCACAAGCATGTAGGCACAATATGAGAATGGCTGAGACACAAAATAAGCTACACATAACAATGGACATAAAAGTCAATAAGAACAGGTTATTTAAATACATTAGTAACAAGAAAAAGACAAAGGAAATATAGGTCCTCTATTTTCTAGGGAACAAAAGCTAATAACTGATGACAAAAGGAAGGCCAACTTTCCTTCAGTCTTAGTAAAACGACCAGATGTCCAACACAACTAATATAAACAATAAGGGATAGGAGTGCAAGCCAAAAATAGGAAAGAACAAGGATAACAAATATTTAGTTAAACTGAATGTGTTCAAATCTGTAGGCCTCATGAAATGCATCCTGCGGTACTTATGGAATTATCTGAAGCAATTATCTTTGAGAACTCCTGGAGGAGGGGTGAGGTCCCAGAGGACTGGACAAGGTCAGACATAGTACCAATCTTTAAAAAGAAGACCTGGGGAATTATAACCCAATCAGCCTGACTTTGATACCCAGAAAGATAGTGTAACAAATTATTAAACAATCCATTTTTTAAGCATCTGGAAGACAATGAGGTTATAAGAAATAGTCAGCATGGATTTGGCAAGAACAAATCATGCACAGACAACCTAATGTCCCTCTCTGACAGGGTTACTAACCTAGTGGATAGGAGGGTGGGGAGCGGGAAGGAGTTGATGAGATCTATCTTGATTGTACTAAGGCTTTTTGACATAGTCCCAGATGACATTCTCATAAAGAAACTAGGAAAATATGTCAAGAATCAGAGAAGTAGCCCTGTTAGTCTGGAATTGCAGAAGTGACAAAGAGATAACACAACCATAAAGATTTAAAGGTCACCATCTTGCAGCAAAAAAACTTCAAGACCAGACTGCAAAGAGAAACTGCAAGCTGCAATTCATTTGCAAATGTAATACCATCAGTCAAGGATCGAACAAAGACTATGAGTGGCTAGCTAACTACAAAAGCAGCTTCTCTTCTCTCAGTGTTCACACCTCTGGATCAGCTGCTAGAAGAGGACCTCATCCTCCCTGATTAGAGATAACAAGCTGGTTCAACCTGATTGGACTAACCTTGTTATCTCTAACCTGGGCCTTCCCTCTTATTTATTCCTGCCCATGGATACTTCTACTGCATGCGTCCGACGAAGTGGGTATTAGCCCACGAAAGCTTATGCTCCAATACCTTAGTTAATCTTTAAGGTGCCACAGGACTCTTTGTCACTTAGGAAAATATGGTCTAGATTAAATTACTATAAAGTGGGTGCACACCTGATTAAAAGACCATACTCAAAATGTAGTTATCAATGGGTCACTGTCAAACTGGGAAAATGTATTAAGTGGAGTTCCTAAAAGGTTAATGCTGGGTCTACTACCATTCAATATTTTAATAAATTACATGGGTAATGGCATGGAGAATATGCTTGTAAAATTTGCATATGATGCCAAGCTGCAAGGGGTTGCAAGCACTTTGGAGGCTAGGATTAGAATTCAAAATTACCTTGATCTGGAATCAACAAGATAAAATTCAAGCAAGACAAGTTCAAAGTACAACAGTTAGGAAAGAAAAATCAATTGTACAGCTACAAAATGGAAACTAACTA
Organism: Dermatemys mawii; assembly: GCA_007922305.1. NCBI lineage: Eukaryota > Metazoa > Chordata > Testudines > Dermatemydidae > Dermatemys > Dermatemys mawii. The sequence continues at coordinate 33,776,731 of ML677348.1, read as the reverse complement.
GCGAGACATTAGTATATCTGAAAAGAATCTGGGAATTATAGTGAATTATAAACTGAATATGAGTCAACAAGATAATGGAGTTCCAAAAAAGGCTAATATTCTTGGGTGCATTACAGGAGTATTATATTTAAAACATGGGGAGTAATTGTCTAACTCTAATCATGTACTCATTAATAGTATGATATTACTAATTCCTCTGGGGTATCTTTCCCTTCTCAGAGAAATAGATGAACAAACCCAAACCACATTTCCAAACATCTCCAAACTTGAGCATGTTCGGAACCTGATCTTGTTCTAAACTTTGTTGTTTAGATCCATCTGTAAAATGTTACTTTTTCTTGTGTTGGTAGAGTAAGAGGGCTTCTGTTCTAATATGTTGCATTGTTCTCTATACACAATATATATTAAATAATTTATCTCTCCCACTGACCATTGAACTGTTGTTTCTTCACAAATTTATTTATTCCTGCTGCTTCCATCTCCAGTATTTTGCACAAGACTTTCCCAAATAGATTAGTCAGAGTTCTTTAAATAAGTCGGACCATATTTGCAAACATTTGCATCCAAGTTGCACCTTTAAAATTAGCATCTACAAATTAGGCATCTGTGTAACTCAGATGGCTGTTTAAAAATATGGCCCTGGGTGTGTTTACTGTAATCAATTAGGTAGTGATTTTTAAGGTGTAGAGTTAACAAGCTAATTTCAGCCATTTGTTCTTTCAAAGATTTCTTCTCAATTTAGAGGGAGCTCTGAGTCCAGATTTTCTGTCTGGGCCTATGAGATAAGGCTTCAATTAAAAAAAAAAAAAGCTCCAAAGCATTTGGGAGGAGACTAGATAATGTCCAGTGCCCTAGACACACTGGTCCAAGCAGGATTAGAAATCTGGCCTGCATGCACCAGTGATGCAGTTAGAACTCTCCTAGCCACAGTAAGAGAGCAGCAACAGCATAAAGTTCAGAGGCTTGAACAATAACTCTGTAGAACTTTTTTTAATGAAGGTGACTGAGACAAGGAGAAGTTAAAAGAATACACGGAGGAGAAGAGTTGAAAATCCACTGAAGCATGGCTAAGGACGTCAGTGAACTCTTCTGGAATGTTGGCAGATCTAGGGGAGCAGCTCAGCATTATGAGGGCAGAAAAGATTTGACTTTGGAATTTGGTGAGCATCCTAGGGCTGGAGTGAGGGATACAAAAGGTGATCTCTTATGGCTGAGAAAGCTGACAAAGATAATTAGACAATCAAGGTGGCTGGCTCAGGGTGCTTATCCTGCAGTCATGCATGCCAAAGTTGCCGATCCCTGTGTTATATTCTCTGTAAGAAGAACAAGACATTAAGGGCCATAGACTCAGCTGGTGTAAGTCCATACATTTCTATTGACACCAGTGGAACTATACCAGTTTATACCAGTTTATGAGGACCTGTTTTTTCAAATATTCATTTCCATTATAGATGATGAAAGGGAAAAATATATATACATATATATATATATATAAATATATACATTTTAAACAATGAATATAGAAATTGTCCTTATTAGAGATGGGCATGCATTAAAATAGACAGCCACTGAACATTCCTATGTCTCCCTCTGAAAAAAAGACCCTAAGAATACCTGGTCATTCCAACTGAGTATTTCTAGGGCTAGTACTTCAGCATTAACCTACAATCATTAGCTGACACATATTTTGGACACTATACTGTATACTGCACACCAGAGGGTCCAAGTGCTTTTGCTTATGGTTGTATCACTTGGATTCAAATACAACATTTATTTTATAAGGTATTTAGAACATTATTTTTAAAACACATGAAAGGCATCCTCCAGGGCATTTGCAGAGAGTTAGTTTTCTTTAAGTAAGGTAAATTTTAGGGCCTAATTCCATCTCTGTACATGTTTATATCAGGTTCATCACCGTGGTATCTAAGCACTTATAGAAATGCATATTAATAGAGTGCTGGCCAGGAGGATCTGAGCCTGAGGTGTTAGCTCAGCCCTGAGAGCCCAGCTCCCATAAAGGGGAATTAATTGGAGCTGGCAGAGGGTGACTCATTCCAGGGCTAAAGGAAAAAAAACACCTGTGGGCTTTATGGGCCAGGAGGCTTTATAAAGCTAGTAGGGAGGAAGTGCAGGAGAGAGGGGGAACAGGAAAGGGAGGAGCCTGTGGCTCGAGTTCCCTGCTAGCTGCAGAAGCTAGCTATCCTCCAAGAGGCTACCTGGACTGAACTGCACTGAACTGTATATAAGTAGTGGTGGGACCTAATACAAGGAAATAAAAGGGCACTGGTGTTTGCACAGAAGTGGTCTCCAGCTGATTTGTGGCACGAGCATGTGAGGGCTCCGTTACAGCATAGCATTCCATAAATATCACCGAAGTACGTGCCTGCAAGAATGTGCCATTTCCTATTCCTGTCATAATCAGATTTTATCCCCATTAGAGTTTAAGGCTAGGACTATTGAAGTTTCTTGTAGATGCTGCTCATATCTCAATCTGTTTAAGACACCGGCAATTAACATTTCAGAAAATCTGGCAGAAATCACCCATTCCTTCCAAATAAAGCCAACCAACCCAAAAATATGTGGACAGAAACAGGTGGCAAATATTTTCAACATGCCACAGAATGACAGCAATTTATCATTTATTTTCCATTGTACCAGTGAATGAGAAGAATCTAATTTGTGTTTGGTATCATTATCCCTCATTCTGATGTAAGCTTGCCTTTGATCCCAGCCTTTTCTATAATCAGCCCAATTCTATTCTGATTTCCCTGAAAAGTTCTCTTCACTTCAACCATTTTTTTCCTTTCTGACTTTATTTCTATTGACATTGCATTACTGAGCCCTTGTGCCTTTTCTGGGTTAATTGGTCCAGGTGGATTAATTTGGTATCTAATTACATAACTGTTTTTTGATACTGCTATGAGTTTTTCAGGGTCACACCAAGTGAACTGCCTTCAGACATTTTTTTTTTAATTTCAGAAGAACTTGTTTTATTCTTTTATATTTTTTAAACTGATCATGGGCTTAATCAAGCTCCTTTTGAAATCAATGCTCATTTCAAGTGACTTCACTGAGAGAACGATCAGGCATATAGCATGTACATCGATATATGGTACTTGGCACATTTTGGGTACATTGTGTTAAAAAGCATATGCAGTCTTCAGCCTGTTTGAAATACTTTCAAACAAGAACCCTTTTCAGTTTCACTTTCTCACACACTTACATGCAAAGATGTACAAAACCACAAATAAATCCACATTTAACCGTTACTGTAATGGATACATTTGTTCAGATATAGAAAAGGCAGGATTTGCCTAATAGTTTTGTCCATGAGGCCCAACCCTCCAAATAGTCCTCCAATAGGCAACTGGGTTATACACCCAATTATAGGCTAATTGTGTGAGCAAGGATTGGCAGGCTTAGACTCCATGTTAGAAGAGCACATTTCATGGATGTGATGCACCTAAAGCACTGCTTGGCGAGAAAAGAGATATTGTGTGACTCTAAAATAAAGCCATATTTTTAAAAACTAATTCTGAAACATTACTATGTGAAATTAGATCAATCTGATAGACAATTAATTATTCTCCTTACCTTTATCGTCTTAGATGATATACTATCTTTTACATATCTTTGATAGCAAGAAATTATATTTATAAGTTAGGAGCCAGGATGATATAATATATTTATTCCCTAATTAGGGAGATATCAAACAACTTAAATGTAAGCAATAAGAGTTAAGACATGACAGAATGGGTCAATGCTACCTTATGTGGGAATGATCCTGATTTTTATTTTAATCTCTCTGGTTTCCTGATGTTCATACATCCACAGGAAAGGAAAATGCCCTCTTTTAAAGTAACTTTATTGGGAGGAGGGTTGCTGTTTTCATATTTTAGGTTAAATAGGCATGTGTGTAGACAGATTCATTTCAAATCCTGGCACTTAAAAGTTTCAGTTCAGAAGGTATTAGTGATGCTAGTGGCATTCCCCATTTCTAGGAATACCACTGGAATTCGCAACATCTTTAAAATCAGAATGAACTTTCAACTGAACCCAGTGTAAGGCAATTAATAAAATCTAGGTACTAGTGCTATTAAAATGTGTTTAACAGTTACATAGAAGCTTTAGTGTATTCCGAAAGAAGATGGTTTACTGCTACTACTGCATTTGGAAATCTTCCCTAGATTTGATTAGGCTTTGGATCATGCCTCATTTGTAGGTGTTCCTTTCTCTCTTTCTCTATTTGTGCCAAGCAATATGAAGAAAAATAAAATCTCACTAGTGTACAATACAATGGGAAGAAAAGAAAATTAATTAAATGATTTTTGCTATAGATATGTTTTGAAGACCTTCTTTATGCAGGGCTCGAAATGTTTCTACTGTTCCCATGAAAGTTTGCATTTCTTCAGAATCCTATTAACTTATATGTTAGAATTTTCCAGACTGGTTTGTTTCTACAGACAGGACTTAGGCATGAGACCCATGGACTTTGTATCATATGTGCTCCCTTATTTGTCTCCCGCACAATGAACAGTATCTTTGATTGTGAATTCCCTTTCCAAATCTTTATTTTCTGCTTTTCCTCTATAAGAGTATTAATATTTCCCAAGGCAGGCACACAACAATGTTTTACCCTCTTATATTTATTTGTTTGTGTTTAAATTTATTCCTTGTTAGCAGTTTTTGTTTTGGGATTCTTTTTTCACAAGAACACCAATATATTGTTAATGTATCTAAACTATCCACTGGGCAATTCTTCCATGTATGTTTTATGAACATTTTTGAAATCCAAATGGTTTTCATGGATTTCAGAAACTCATGCATTAATACAACATTTCTCACTGTTGCCAAATTATTCATGAACTTTCTGATTTCCTTTCCAAAGTGCTTTGGGTATTTTGGCACATAACTATTAATGCATTAATAAGTATTTGGCACAAGCAGGCATGTGGTGCCAATGATTCATCACTGTGACAGAAGATGGACTTTTCTGAAGAAGTGATGACAAATTCAATATTAATCACCAGGCCCATTCAACTATCCATTGCCTGACGCCTATCCCCTGTGTTAAAGGATTGAGCAACTTGGGGCATCATGTATTACCAACAGATTTTCAGGAATAAAGGCAGCCAAGAAAAAAAAGTATGTGCATCAAATGTGGTTGGTAAGAGCAAAAGTCTTTCATTTGTATGTACAGAAAGGCCCAATATTGAAAATGGGGTTCCCACAAATCCCTATGGGGTAACTAAGGTTACCCCTATAGGGATTAATAGGTAACTGAGGCCTTCAGGGTTTAATTGTTGAAGGATTTATGAGCTGATCCCTGCAATCTAGTGTTCAGGTTTAGAATGAAGTAGGCATTGCTCAGAGATTCAAGTTCCATGACTTAAAAGTCTCCAAGGACAACCCCTCCATGCCCTCTTCACTCTCATTCTCTTCCATCTTCAATTTATTATAATTTGCATTTTGCATTTAGTATTTAGCAACTCCGACCGAGGGGTACAGAACACTTTATTAGTTTGGACTCATAACACTCCTGTGCGGTATCTAAGTATTTTACCTCCATTATACAGACTGGGGATCCAATACACAGTCATACACAAACCCTCAGGTCAGATGGGAAATCTGCAGCAGAGCTAAAATAGAACTCAGTTTTTCCTTATCACTACCTGTTTCTTAAGCACAAAAGTCTCCTTTCTCCCTGAATTTAGTCTAAGAATAATCTAAAAGAAACCTACTGTATGTGTCTTAATTTCTCAAACTTCCTCCTATTCAGTTCCTATACAAAAACCTTTTAGCTGCTTACTCCCTCCTATTTCAGTAAAATCTTAGAAGGAACAGCATGAAATCATTATCACCTTTAGCAGTCAAATTCACATCTGGAGCAAAAGTGCAACTCTATAGCATGTTGACTATATATTGGACCTGAATTCCTCTCTGTGTCTTTCCATCAGATGCTTAGGTGAAATGGCTCAAAAGTACATAGTCTAAATTTCATATTAATAACTAAGGCATAGAGGGACAAAGAAATATGTCCTTGAAATTTAGGTATGTGTGTTATATAGACGGAAGAAACTCTCAGAGCATTAGCAATGTGTATAAACCATGTTCTCACAGCATATCAGTATTGAAGCTTCCTGTAAGGAAAGAAGCCCTGATGATAATCTCTCCTTCATTGTCCTAGGCCTCTTTTGCTATCCTTTTCCCTGTCAACTATCCCATGCTCTTATTTTCAAACACTACTATCTCTTCCTGCCAAGATCTAGGGATTCATAATACAGAATTTACATCTGGATAATTCAGACTGTATAATGATTGGTCCATTATACTCTGCTAGAGTTTCACTTTGATTCTAATTTTACCAGAAAATGGCCTTTTTAGTTTTTATAGTTCTAAAAATGTGACATGGATTCTTTCTGATTTGTTGTTGATACATATATACTTTAAAGTTTATTCCATATTACTCAAGTGTTGCAAAATCTGAAATTCAAAGCTGACTAAGAATAAATACATCAAACAGAATACATCAAATTGATCAAATTATAGGACATTTATAATAGGGCATTGCAGCAAAATGTTTTCAAAGCACACAGTTGACAAAACAAGGGATTCAAATCCTCATTATTTCCCTCTAGAACTATATTCTAATGTTGTCTAATTTAAAAATAAATAAATTAATCCTGAAACAAACTTCCTTTGAAAAACAATTATATTTGTGTCTTGTTAAACTTTATAGTTTTCTATAAGGAAATGATTTTAAAGAATATTAAGTCTCCTAGTCGAGAAAGTATAGATTGTGAACTATGAATTGACTGGTAATTGTAATCAAAATATGTTATTTCTTAAATCCATAAACAATCCTCCATTTCATGTATACTAGGTGCCCAATCATGCTCTTTTTAAATCCTTCCTTAAAAGGAGGGATGTTTCATTAAATTCTCAATTACTTATCTTACCTTTGGTGGTGTGTCTACACTATTTTGCTCTTAAGTGGTGCCCCATGGAGGCAGAGCAGAAGATTCTTGGAGTATGAACTGTTATTTCTGCATGTGCATTTTATAGTGCTATGTAAAAATATACAATAAAATAATTGCTCTTGCTAGAAAAAAATTGTTTGGGGAAAATAAGTTAATACAAGTACACTGTCAAAGAGTGCCAGAGGGAAATATCTTTAGAGAAAGGCTCAGAAAGGAAAGACGTAAAATAAATACTTCACTAATTAGCCGCGATAATGTAGGGACTAAAGACAGTTGGCAAATTATTTGCAACTGAATTAAAACCAGTTATAGTTAGTCCAACTTGAGTTTATATCTTTAATAAAATTTTAACTTCAGCAAAATTAATGTTATTATTAGTGTTAATTATTACAGTTCCTCACCAATATTGGGCCCAATCTGAACCTGATTCAACTCTTTGAGAATGATGAATTTCTGCCTGCTTCCATCATAGCTGAATTTGACTCCTTTCTTTTAGGTTTACTTTAGGACTATTCAATACTTAAAATTTTCCTTCAATATCTTGATCAAAAGTCCACTGAAATCAATTGGAGTCTTTCCATAGTGGGCTTTGGATCTTGCCCCAAATTCTGAACCCTTTTACTTTCCCCACCATCCATTCCCTGGCCTTCTCTATTTCCTTTCAGTTCCTTCCAGAGCTTCCTAGTATTTATTAACTGATTTAATCATCTGTTAATACTTTATGGAATTGTGTCCCTTTCTTATGAGTTTATGGGATTTCCCTCCACACATTATAGGAGTGACGATCAGGCCTGATATTTTTGTGGGAAAAACTCTTAACTTTCTGTATATAGAGCTGAATGAATACTTTGCAGCAAATATCTTTATGATGAATGTAGCCTGTTTTTTGGGGGCCAAGGAAATCATGAATTTTTTTTCAAGTTCATTTGTTCAAAAATATTCTAAAACGGTCTTTACCTCATTCACCACTTTGATTAATTATGATTGGTCAAGCAAGTTGTATAGTATAGCTTTTGTTCCCTAACTTCCAGCAATACTAGTTGCACATGCTGCTTTGAAATTCAGTTTCTCTGATCACTTCAGCCAATAAAACACAATTGCGGTGAATGTCTACAGAAAGTAAACACAAAGTGGACATGGATTTGGCTGAGGCAAATTCATTTAAAAATGAGAAAGAATGTTTATTCTTTTATATTATTTACTCTTCCTGTATGGTGTATTCTGATAGTCCTGTTTGTGATTCCAAATTACCATTGTTCACTTCTAATTATGATGTGCAACTTTAATTTATTGCACCTGCACAAGTAATGTACCAGTGTGAATAAAAACAAAGCCCTTATCACTTTCTGATTGCCGCTGAAAATCCAACAAATCATTTTACAGGAAAAGACAAAACTTCACCTCTGATGTCAGCAAGCTCTTTAGATATTTCTTTTTGGATTACTCTTCAGTTTTTCACACATAGCTTCAATTGCAAGTGCTAAATTGGTGGAGAGGTCATTTTAATGTAATGTTTTTTTTTGAAATTTGCAGATGACACTAAACTGGGAGAAGGTTAGGAGGGTAGGGATAGGATACAGAGGGACCTAGACAATTTGGAGGATTGGGCCAAAAGAAATTTGATGAGGTTCAACAAGGACAAGTGCAGAGTCCTGCACTTAGGACAGAAGAATCCCATGCACTGCTACAGACTAGGGACCGAATGGCTAGGCAGCAGAAAAGGACCTAGGGGTTACAGTGGATGAGAAGCTGGATATGAGTTAACAGTGTGCCTTTGTTGCCAAGAAGGCTAACGGCATGTTGGGTTGTATAAGTAGGGGCACTGCCAGCAGATCGAGGGACATGATTGTTCCCCTCTATTCGACATTGGTGAGCCCTCATCTGGTGTACTGTGTCCAGTTTCGGTGCCCACACTACAAGAAGGATGTGGAAAAATTGGAAAGAGTCCAGAGGAGGGCAAGAAAAATGATTAGGGGCCTGGAGCACATGACTTATGAGGAGAGGCTGAGATAACTGGGATTGTTTAGTCTACAGAAGAGAAGACTGAGGGAAGATTTGATAGCTGCTTTCAACTACCTGAAAGGGGGTTCCAAAGAAGATGGATCTAGACTGTTCTCAGTGGTACCAGATGACAGAACAAGGATTAATGGTCTCAAACTGCAGTGAGGAAGGTTTAGTTGGATACACTGCTCTACAGCCAAAATGCTTCTGAAATAAATGTAGTCAAACTTTACTAATTCTGGGTCACTGAGAACGAAAATGATGCTTAAAATGGTTGATTGGCTCTAGTTTTCAAGATATGCTATTGGGTTAGTATATACGAACCTTGATATGGGAATGGCGGAGGATAAGTGAGTTATAAAGGGAAGGGATCTCAATTTAAACCAGAAATGACTAAAATACATCTTTGACTGGATCTATGACTAAATCTATGACTGGGTTTGGACAGTACTTGCTTTTTAGGCAAAACAATAAATGATGCAATCTGAAGCTGGTATTGCATCATACATGATATGAATTGCATCATGTTATTCCTAGAAGTCATGGATGATGCAATCTTAATGAAGCTTACATCACTCTGCTGAACAAATTGCCCCATATAGCTCTAGAAATCATACAGTGTCGTGCTCTCTTATTTGTCAGTGTTTGATTTTGCAAAGGGACACATTTCTGTTTAGCCAAAGTGAGCAGAGATGCCTCGTACTTGTGTGACCAGTGCAGATAACTTCTGCTATGTTTGTGGTGAAGTGACTTTTGCATCACAAAAGCGCAGTCTAACCACTATGGTTAAGAAAGCCTATCACCTTTATTTTGGCTGCAAAATTGGAGATCAGGACAAGAGGTGGGCCCCACACATATGCTGCAACACTTGTGCAACAAATCTTCCCCAGTGGTTGAACAGAAAAAGGAAATCTATGCCTTTTGCAGTGGCAATGATTTGGAGAGAGCCAACAGATCATACCAGCAATTGTTACTTCTGCATGGTGCCTCCAGTTGGGAAAGGTGTGTCAAAGAAGAAAAAGTGGACTGTGCATTATCCAAACATTCCATCAGCTAGACGCCCAATACCCCACGAAGAAGGACTGCCGGTTCCTGATGCACCAGAATCATTCTCACTTGAGTCAGACCAGGAAGAGGAAGAGGATGAAACTTCTGGTCCTGAACCATTAATGTCACAGGACCCACATTTTCTCCCATCCTCCTCCTCTGAACCATATCTCATAACACAAGCTGAAGTGAAAGACCTTGTCAGGGATTTGGAACTACCCAAGAGTAAAGCAGAGCTGTTGGGCTCCAGACTACAGCAGTGGAATCTCCTGGCAGGTGATGTTAGGGTTTCCATGTTCCGTGACCGTCAAAAGGATCTTGTCCCATTCTTTTTCATGGAAGGTGATCTTGTAGCCTGCAACAACATTGATGGTGTGATGGCAGCCCTCAACATTGTTCACGATCCAGATGAGTGGAGACTCTTCATTGATTCATCGAAGATGAGTCTTAAAGCTGTTTTGCTGCATAATGGCAATGTTTTGCCATCAATTCCAGTTGGTCATGCAGTCCATATGAAGGAAACCTATGACAACGTGAAACAACTTTTGATGTGCATAAACTATGACCAACATCAGTGGCAGCTTTGTGGCGATTTGAAGGTTGTTGCTCTCTTGCTTGGTCTGCAGACTGGATACACAAAGTACTGCTGTTTTCTCTGTGAATGAGATAGTCGTGCAAGAGATTCCCACTACATCAAGAAAGATTGGCCACTCTGACAGTCATTGGAGCCTGGGAGGAAAAGTGTTCAGCATCCACCACTTGTTGAATCAAGGAAGATTTTGTTACCAACCTTACACATCAAGCTGGGTCTGATGAAGAACTTTGTCAAGGCCATTGACAAAACACAAGCAGTTTTCAAGTACCTCCGTGGAAAATTCCCAAGGTTAAGTGAAGCTAAGATAAAGGAAGGTGTCTTTGTTGGTCCTCAGATTCGTGAACTTCTTCGAGATGATGCATTTGACCATGCACTGCGTGGCAAGGAAAAGACGGCATGGAAAGCCTTCCAGTCAGTGGCAATATATTTTCTCGGAAACAACAAGGCAGACAACTACAAGTTGTTGGTGGAAAACCTCCTCAAGGCATACAAAAGCCTTGGTTGCAACATGTCACTAAAGATACATTTTTTGCACTCTCATCTAGATTTTTCTCCACGGAACTGCGGAGCAGTGAGCGACGAGCACGGTGAGCGATTTCACCAGGACATTGCAACAATGGAGAAACGCTATCAGGGCAAATGGAGCCCATCAATGCTTGCAGACTATTGCTGGACAGTGACAAGAGATGCTCCATTTAATGAATACAAGAGACAATCCAAGAAGCGCCGAGTAGACACTGAATAGGACTAAACTAGGTACATAATAGTTTTTTGCCTTTTGTTTCATAATATATTTTATTTATATAACCCTTTTGCTGATTTTTAAAGTGTTACATAAACAGGACAGGTGAAATATTATCATGTAAAGCAACCATAAACACATGAAAAGACCTAGGTTTACAATTTATTATTAAAACTCTACTATCTACACAATATATATAGACATAAAATATAAAAACTTAAATATCTTAGAAACAGTAGCCAATCAGTTGTTTTAATTGTCATATTTGAATTCAGCACATCAAAATACATAATAAATATCACATTTTATCTCTGAAGCAGACGACTTCTAAAAAATTGTAGACCAGTGATATTAGGAAAAATCTTTTCACTAGCAGGGTGGTGAAGCACTGGAGTGGGTTACCTAGGGAGATGGTAGAATCTCTTTCCTTAGAGGTTTTTAAGGTCAGGCTTGACAATGTCTTGGCTGGGATGATTTAGTTGGTGTCAGTCCTGCTTTGAGCAGGGAGTTGAACTAGATGACCTCCTGAGGTCCCTTCCAACCCTGATATTCTATGATTCTATGAATTCTGCAGATTTGAGGAAAAAAATCTCAGCACAATTTGCCATTGTTTTTTGTAGATGTCCATTGGTTGAATCCAATAGCTTGTTTTCAACACTAAAATAATCCCATTAAAGTATATCAATGTGATATCAGTTATCACTTGAGGATATCTGAGATAACCTAGAAATGTCTTATTCACAAATCACCAATCTACTTCTCTGGCTTTACTCTCTCCAGTTCCCTTATCATCCATCCTTCCATTGTGATGGCTATGACAACAATTTCTGAATCTGATTGGCCAAGTCTTTATTTTCTCAGATGGTACACTGTTGAAACTTAAGCTCTTAGCCTCAGTATTTTCTCCTTCAGAATGTCCACCAGCTTTCACTTCACACACCAGAAATCTGTTTTAATCCCGTGGAAGGATGGGTGAGCATTCCTATCCCTGTTTTAGAGTAAATAAACTGAGACAAAAGAGGTTATTTGATTTGCCCATAGTCACACAGAGATAAACTCTAGATTTACAATTTACCCTGAGTAAGGGGAGCTGTTCATAAGAGACAGTGTCAATAATATTCTGCCAAAACACAAAAAATATTTTTTCACAAAAAATGCATTTTCCAAAATGTTCTATTATTTTTATACTTTTCCAATATCGTTAGTCTATTGGTCATACCATTTTGTTCATCTTTATTGCTTTACTAGACAAGTCAATTGGGAAGTATTCCCATTGGCTGGAGAATATTCTAAATGTAACATTTTATAATGTTAGATTATTTCACGTGAAACATACTGAAACTACTGTCAAACTGACTGTATCTTGTAGGAAATTAAACTGCATTATCTCGCACAGTGCAGACTTTTTATAACAGCAGCAAGGCAAATCTAGTGGGTAGCGGTCAGAAGATAATCACTGCCCTTGGGAATTATAGATACTTGGCTAAATATCATATCTTTTACTGCCATGGTATAGGGTTATATTATGACAAACACACCCCTTGTGTATTATTTACTCTTTATTTTTAGTCAAGGGCTAGAGTACTACAATAATCTAACTGAAATATTTCAAGTGAACATTTCTTTATGCTATTAAATTTCAAATTTTAAATAACCACATGAGAGGATACAGTTCAACTAGAGAATTCCATAACTCTGTTATCAAGAAGTAACAGTTTAAGATATTTCTAAAACAATATTCATGTTAGCTAAGATTGTACAGCTAAACTAAACAATGTGCATCCCTACCTTAAATTATAACTAGTCTTAATATTCATTTTGCCCTTTCTCTCTTCAGAGCTCTTCACACACATTAACTAATTTCAAGCCACAAATTCAGATGATGTTAGCTGCGTAGAAATAGAGTTCTGTCACCACTTCAGCCACTGAGAAGATGGATATGAGAATTGGAAAAGCTGGATTCTGATATTTTTTGCATTTTTTGAATATGACAGAGTGAAGAGTGTTCATCCAAAATACATACTATTTTATTATTTAAAAATAAAAAAAGGTTGGCCTTATTCAGATACTTCAGCTATGAAGCAGGGTTGATAATCCAATCAATATATTCATGAAAAATGTATAGACATACTTTGCAATATTTTTTATAATAATTTGTTCAAAGATTATTTTTAAAAATGAATTTTACCAGTTTTGTTCTTTAATAATGTACTAATGAGGTTTAGGCCAGTGCTCGCTCACTCCTTGGAATACTGGACCTAAGTGCTACGGAGAAATTCTTGGATTCCCTGGTACTCAAGTGTGGCAAGGTGGAAATTCAACAGTAGCATCATTTATATTTACATTACATTTACATTAAAATCCAGAATGATTCCATTGTTTAATGAATTCAGTGTGAAAACTGCAGTGTGTTTTGCCTTTAAGAATCTTGGTAGTGGCCCACAACAGAAAGTGGACTCCAGTTGAAGTATATGTAAGTGTGAACTGCATTATGAGTTGGATCTTAGCATTAGCTACTTCTGTGTCAGATGAAGTACTAGATACACTCGTTCTACATAGAAATCAAGTTGAAAACTCAAAAACAGAGGAAATGATGTTTCAAACTGTACCGGATAGCTTCTGGAGCTGAAAAAACACCCCAAACAGTGTTTTGTCCTCACAGACGGAATGTCAGGACCCTCAACAAAGGGAGACAGAATCAGAGGCAGGAATTTGGGAGCCGGGAACCAAAGCCAGGGGTCTGAGTCAGTGTCGGAGTCAAGCTGAGGGTCAAAGTCAGAGTCACAGTCAGCTGAGAAGCCAAGAGTCAGAGACGGAGTCAGGAATTGGCCGAGGGTCAATACCAGGTATGGGGACAGGGCTGGGTTCCAGGGGACGAGTGGGAGTCACGATCCAAATCAGAGCCAAGGTTAATACCAGGAGTTCAGAGACGGAAAAACAGAGCAGTGTTAGCCAGGGCTAGGCAGGACCCCCATGGTTGCCTGGGTACTTCCTGGTACACCCCATGAGTGTATATAGGCATCAAGATGCCACTCAGGGATTGCTCAGGCAGGCACCAACCAGTTGGATCACATGAGGCCTGGTGTGCGCCCTTTGCAGATCATGGGTCGCACAAGGCAGCCAGGTTACTGCTGTTGCTGGGTAGCCGTGTGGGGAGGTTGGTTGCCCTGTAGTCCCCGGTTCAAATCCTGACACTGAAGAAATAAGTAGGAGTTCATTCATACCCCAGATGGATAAACAGACCGATAGATAAACTCTGCTTGACTGAACGAAAACGTGCTTCCGACGTTTGCTAGTGACCAGTCCCTAGGCACAGACTTTAAGAACATACTTGGCAGCATCTGTATGTATCTCCTTACGCAACATCCACCCGTGTGTTTGGCAATGATATCAAAAGCAGCAATCATCTTGGGAAGATGTTATCAAGATGTCTAATACTTTTCTCTAAGGACTTGCAGAACATAGAGGTAATGCCAGTGTTTAAAGAAAACAGTTATCAACATACAAATATGGTCTAGGTTAGGCTAAAAATATGGGGGAAAATGAATAATAATAGTCTACCAGTGATCCCCAAAAGGCCTTACAAACACTAAGCAATTTGGTTTTGATCGTTTACCTTTGCAAACTGACTTCTATATGAATAATCCCAGGAGGATGGAATACCAGTATTATACAAGACTGTGGGATGGGCCCTAAAGTTTCACAGCACACCAAAGTGGTGGGTAAGTATTACGGAGGGTGGGGATATGAGAGAGAAAGATGTAAGCGGCTGTTTCTACCCCTTTTTTATCTTCACTGAGTAGTACGTCACTTCTCAAAGTACAATTTGAATAGCAGTGCATGTAAGAGTGGCAGACCTGGGCTCTAAGTGACTTGCCTAAGTTCATACAGCTAGTCTCTAGCAAAGCTGGGAAAAGACCCAGCTCTTGAACTGTTAATATGTGTGAAGTTCACCCTCTGCTGCAGAAAGCCCAAGTTACAGGGCTATGTGTGAGGGGGAAGGAATTAGGCCTCACAACCTGCAGTTAAGTCTGTACTGCTGATTATTACCATGGGTACTATTCCTGTCTGTGGATTATTATTATCCTGTTATGATAAATAAATTCATGGATTAAAAGGACATAAGTGAATATTGTGATCATCTAGTGTGACCTCCTGCTTAACACTGGCCATAGGATGTTCCTAAGTGAATTCCTGTTTGGGGGCATATATTTTAGAAAAACCTCCAATCTTTTTTAAAAATTTCCATTGAGGGAGAAAACACCTTAGTAAATTATTCCCTCACTATTAAAATTTGCACCTTATTTCCAGTTTAATTTTTTCTAGGTTTCACTTCCAGACCTTGGATTTCATTATATCTTTGTGTACTACACTGAAGAACCCATTATAATCAAATTTCGGTCTCATGAATATAGTCACCTATTGACTATAATCAAGTCACCCCTTAACTTCCTGTTTGTTAAACTATGTAGATTGAGCTCCTTCTGTCCATCACTATGAGACATGTTTTTTAATCATTTAAATATTCTGGTAGCTCTTCACTGAACCATCTCCAACTTTTTCAACAACTTTCCCAAACTGTGACACCACAACTGGACACAGGATTCCACCAGTAGTCACGCCAATGCCATGTACTGAGGTAATATAACTAAAGCTGACTGGGAACAAGCATTCCCTTTTGCTACAAATTTCAAGGTTTTGTAATCTGTTGTCATACCACAATGAAACAAGAACAAAGTATTTTGAACACTATTTTGTGTGAAAATATAATTGTTTCAAAATATCTGGCTTTTGGATATAAAATTAAGGTTTTTAATTCAGCGAGAGTCAGTGTGTATGTCTGTGCTGGTGAGAACACTGGGCAGGCATGTGATAGTCCACATATAAGTACCTACACTGCCTGCTTCAGACAAGAGTATTTTGTTTTAGGCAACTGTGAATCAAATAGATTAGTTACTTGAATGTGGCTTTTCTACATCCCAGCCAAGTGTCTTAACCAACTGCTATGAAGTGTGCTCATGTCTCTCACTCTCTATCTTCCTCCACACTTTCTTGACAAAAACTTAGTTGAAAATGTAGCATTCCAGCTTGAGCAAAATTTCATTTAAATCAAAAATGTTTGGTGCACACCAAATCTAACCCTCTCTACTCCTAATCCATATTCCTGATTTATGTATCCAAGGGTTGCATGAACCATTTTGGCTGCATCGTCACACTGAAAGCTCATGTTGAGCTAATTAACATCAGGATTTCCCAATTATTTTTCAGCCACCGCTTCTCAGGATATAGTCTCACATCCTGTAGGTATGGCAAGCATTTCTGGTTCCTAAATGTATGACTTTATATTTGGCCATGCGAAAATGAATACTCTTTGCTTGCACCCAGCTTACCAAGTGATCCAATTTCCCAATATCAGTGGCTTGTTTTCTTCATTATTAGCCATTCCCCCAATCTTTGTGTCATTTGCAACTTGGTTGGTAGTAATTTAATGTTTTCTTCTCGGTCATTGATAAAATTGTTAAATAGTGTAGGGCCAAGAATCAATCCCTATGGGACTCCACTGGAAACACACATGCTCAGTGATGATTTCCTGTTTTATTTGAAATCTGTGCTGGAGCCATTTTTAACCCATTTAATGTGTACCATTTTGATTTTGTATTGTTCAACTTTTTTAATCAACGTTTTGTATAGTACCAATTCAAATGTTCTACAGAGGTCTAAGTATATTAAATCAACACTATTAGCTTTACCAAACTTGTTATGTCATAAAATATATCAAATTAGTTTGACAAGTTCGATTTGCCATAAACCCGTGTTGATTCACATTAATTACCCTCTTTTAATTATTTATTGAATCCCATATCAGCTGTTCAACTTTTCTTCCCAATGGAGGCTGTTCTATAGTACAAATATGTGTAGGAACTTAAAGAACTCACTTTTAGGACATGTTTGGGAAAGGAAAGCATATGTAGAGAAATTAATAATGTCTGAATGTTGACTAGTCTTGGATCTCTCTCTTTATGTGTTAGAACACTGATGTTGTGTCAGTTCCTACAGTTACATTAAATCAGACATTAAGAATATTGAGGGTGGGAGATGACAAACCAACCCCTACAGAGAGAGAGAGTGAGAGAGAGAGAGAGAGAGAATAATCAGGTCCTTGAACAGATTGACAAGAAATGGGAAGTATTTAGAAACTGGACATTCTTTAGATCACAATGGGGAAACTACAAAGCTGCAAATTTGTTAAGAGAAAAACAATATAAGAATAGCTACACTATGAGCTGTAATGGGTAAAGACCACTATATGCTCCAGCAACATCTGGCTATGTCAGCAGCAAACTGAGAAGACCATGTAAAATCCTAGAAGTGCTCCAAAAGCATCTTAGCTCCCACAAAAGTGTCATATATGAAACATATCATTTCAACAAGTGCAATGACAAATTTGGAGAAACAGAAAAATTACTGACTCATGTGACTTTAAAGTTTTAAAAGATGAACTAATTTGTGCTAGATTGGTAATTGGGATGTAAGATGCAGGAGCTTCAGAAATAATGCTTACACAGTCCATGCTAACTCTACCCAGATTTATAGGCATGAGTCAAAGTACTGAACAAGCTCAAATCTAAATATACAGCATAAGTAGAACAGAATCAGAGGTCATTCACCAAGTAGCACAGCGACAAATACATCAAAATTCATGCACAAGCAAATGTACAGATACAGCAGAGGAGATAAAATTCAAAAGAAGTAGGTGGGTACTATGGAGAAAAACATAGTGGAAAATGCTCTTAATATAGGTCATATGCAATAAAGGTCACAAAAGAAATCATTATGCTTCAGCTTGACAACAACAAAAATCAAAGAAAAAATACACCATACTGAGGAAGCAGTGACACTGAAGATGACATTTTGCATCTATATGACATTAACACAGAGCAAACCAGAAAGAACAAGCGGTTGATAAAACAGAATAGCCACAGAGGTAAAGACAAGGCAGTAACACACACAAAGAAACAGGAAACTGAATGCCAAATAGAAAGTGGGGTGTCATTGACTGTGCTAGGCTACAAAGACTTCAGCATTATAAAAGAGAAGAAAGAAAAATTGGAACCGAGCAAAACCAAATTAAAATGTTAGTTTGACCACAATATCCTAGGACAATGTAAATTATAAAAGCAGGATACCTAGAAAATAGAAACAAGCTGAAATGTACAGACAACACAGAAACCACTGATTTCATATAAAACAAATGAATCTATGAACCTAGTGACACTACAGTTGGGACAAACTATTCATACAAAAGCACACAAGAGAAAAAAAAAGCATAGTCTGTGCGGACAACATATGGTGGCATCTCTGCAGAAAAGCTACTAAAAGATTATCATGATGTTTCTGAAGGAATATGATGTCTTTAGGGAATGTTACAGCTGGAAATAAATAAAACAATTCCTGCTTCATAGTATATCAGTTGCTTTAACAGGTGGGCGGGGGGGGGGGGGAATGGGAGTGATAAATCAAATGGAAAAAGAAGGCATCATTGATAAAGTCACAGAGCCCATGAGTTGGACAAGCAGCATTGCAGACCTTGAGAAACCAAGCAAGCTGAACATTTGTATAGACCCAAAGCACTAAAAACAGCTCACTGCCATGTGCCTACAATTGTAGAAATACTACTTGACATGCCAAAAGAAAAAATGTTCTTTGTACTTGATGACAAAAAAAGATATTTGCAAGTGCAATCAGATAAGGAAAATAACTACTTTACCACATATTAGACACCAGCAAGTATTACAGATGGTTAAATAATGCAATATGGGATCAAATCAACAGTGAAAGAATATCAGCATCTCCAACAATATATAATAACAAGACTCATCACAACTGATGAGATTCTGGCATACAGATTCAGAGACAGCATGACAGAAGCTACGTCAGATCACGATGAGAACCTAACCTGTCAGCTAGAAAGAGCCATGGAAATAAATCTAAAATTAAATAAAAGCAAGCTAAAATTTCCATTGACTCCAGTACCACACTTGGGACACTTGATGACCTCCCCGCCCTCCTGATCCCTAAATTTTAAAAACAATCCAACAGATATCCACATCTAAAGACATTAAATCAGATCAGAGACTGTTATCGTTTGTAAACTATCTGAAAAAAATTTCCAGGTCTGTCAGATGTGTATGAGCCCCTGAGGACTCGAAGATTCAGCATGATTACCTCAATATGATGCAGCCATCACATGTATCAAAAAGCTGGTGACCAACAATCTTATCCTGAAATACTACAATATGAAAAAAGTTGTAACCATATAAGGTGATGCCAGTGAGATGGTTCTTGGCCATCACTCCTACAAAAAGGACAGCTGATAGCTTTCACATCAAGGTCATAGTTTCAGGCAAGGAGAGACCACTGGATCATCTAGTCTGAAGTCTTGTATATCATAGGCCATCAACACCACTAAACACTCACACATAAACAAAAATGACACCAAAATATTACCACTGTTTCAAAATATTACCACTGTGTGGCTGTGTTAGAGAATAGGAGGAGTTGAAATGTCCAGATGCCTGAAGCCTTCCTCACCGCATGCTGCAGATGAAGGAACTATTGAAACAAAGATATGCCCAGATTGAAAAGGAATGTCTTGTAAATAGTGTCCATATTTGAAAATTTGAACAGCATGTTCAAGGATGGGAAACCATTTGAGTAGAAAGTGACAATAAACCACTAGAGAACATTATTAAAAAGCCACTACTAGAGACACCCAAATGCCTTCAGCGTATGCAACATCAAAGCTTACATGTAACCTACAAGAAAGAAACTGAGATGTATATAGCTGACACGTTATCCAGAGCAGCCCTACAACATGAAAATATAGCAACTTAACAAGCATATGAGATCCTCAAGCTGATAGAAATGCAGAAAATCCAGGAAGACATAGAAAGGGTCAAGCAAGCCAGTTATGTGCCACTTTTAAGCCAGGGATGAGAGATAAAACCCATTAAAAGTGCTCAGAACCATCTTTCTCTCAGGCTGACCAGATGCCAGGCAAGAAGCTCCACCTACCTCTCAAAAATATGGGAACTATCAAGACATGCTATGCATCCACGTTAACATCATAAAGAAAGGTAGGTAAATCATAATATCCAGATAACAGAAAATAGAAATTTTCTCAAGAATATATTAGAGACATTCTGGAATAGATCTGGGTCTCTGAAAAGTCAGAGATAATGTATACTGGCCAAATGTGACCAAGGATATTCAAGACCCGGTGAGCAGCTGCAATACTTGTGGGGAAATGCAGGCCAGGAAGCAAAGAGAGAGAATGAAAATACACAGAATTTCCAACAGACCCGTGAGCAAAGTAGGAATGAACTTTTCACCATAAACCACAAACATTCCCTCATTATTGTAGACTACTATTTGGGATTCCAATAACTAGATGAATTGTCAGACACTGCTGTAGTGATTGTCATAGAGAAAGCATTTTAGTAAACCTGGTATCCTAAACTGAGTAGTTTCAGAAATGGTTCCTCATTTATTTGCAGTGAATTTTTGCAATTTACCTGAGAATGTGAATTCAATACCACAGCATGAGATCACTGTACCACAGCCAATCAAATTACAAAGCTGAATTGGCAGTTAAAACTGCTAAGAATCTAATAAAGAATGCTGAGAAACTAAAGAAAATAGATAGTGAGTCATTTTTGAATTGAGAAACATTCCCACAGTGAGCATTAATAGAACCCCATTAAACCAGTAATGCCAAGGCATATGTATGCTTTGGCTAATAGCCCCAAGATTACTACAACAAGCAGTGGTGGAAGCAGTAACAAACACAAAGGAAGAGAAAGACACACAAAGGCCTGACAAGCTAAAGACCTTCCAGAGCTACAACTGGGAAACCGTGTTAATATCAGACTATTTTCTCAGAACAAATCATGCACTCAGAAGTGAGTTATGTGTGTTGAACAGCAAAATCTGCACTCATATAATGCAGCAGAGGATTTGATACAGCGGATTTTTCAGCTGCTCTCTGCTGAAACATTGTTCAGTACTAGATGCTGTCCATCATCAATAGTGCTGATTTATTACCATTAGCTGAAGGAGGGAGAGATGGAGATTTAGGTTTATGTAAATTGGTGAAATTGGAGTGGTAACAATGAAACGCAATGATAAGGTGCATATAAATATTTAATGTTTTTGTATGAAGGTAGTATTAAGTGGTCATAGTGAAATAAAACAAAATGGCTGCTGCAGGGATTCAGAGCTATGAAAACTAAAATGGCAGTTTCAGAATGGTCTGACCAAAGACAAGCAGGTAGGCTAAGGTGAAATAAAGGTCATTCCAAACACTGAAAGGGAACGGTCAGGCAGGTAGAACACAAGTCTTCAAACAGTTTTTCAATCAATTCCACATTCTAAAGGTCTTGAAGTTGATTGATGGGTCAAATGTGTATATAAAACAGAGAGCTGGCAAGTGCCAGTCAGTCAGTCAGTCCATGTCATGTGAGTGGAAAGTGCCAGAGCATTTGAGAAGAACAGCAGAGTCGTCACTGACTGAAAAGATTGAGAAGAACATCTAAAAGTGCAGAAACACTTGAAGAACGGAGCTGATACCAATCACAGAAGGCAGAGGACCACTTAGAGGGACTAGAAGACATCAGGGAAAGTAAACATGATGATTTTAATAAAATATTCCCATTGAAGTGTGTATGTGTATGTCTGAGTTAATTAATAAAGTTGGATCTGTGTGTGTGTATGTGTGTGTATGTGTGTTTATATGTTTAAATGCCTGTCTGTCAGCATTCTGCATGTGATTAGCTATTATATTCAGAATGTAACCCCTTAAAACTGTGTTTAATTGTGTAATAGCATGCATACTGGATATTTACATATGCATATGTGTTGATAGAGTTTGTATTCTAATTTATGTATGTTATGTTAAAAAGGTTTTGGTGTCTTCTTTCAGTATATGTATTTAGACTTCTCATATTAGGGAATATTATGTGTTAAATAATGGTTACACCTCTACCCCAATATAACACGGTCCAATATAAGGCAAATTCTGATATAAAGGAGCACTCCAGGGGACGTGGCTGCACGCGCCCCTACCTCGATATAATGCGGTTTCACCTATACTGCAGCATGATTTTTTGGCTCCTAGGGACAGTGTTATATTGAGGTAGAGGTATATTTTGTTTTTCAAGAAATTACTGCCCAAGTGTTAATGCTTTGATCACAAGACTGTATCTTTGTCCTTCCAAAGTAGTGTGTTCTAGGGAATCCTCTGGTAAAACCTGGGCTATTCCTCTATGGTGGGCCATGTCCTGTTACATCTTGAAACAGACCAAACTGACAGTTGGGTTGTTGGGGTAGACAGCCCATTGTTGGATGCCTCAGGTCTGAATTTTGGGGTAACAGATTGGCATATATTTCACTGAAACATTAAATACATTCACCCACTCTGAATACAGGGAGTAAGGGTAAAATATGCATTCCTGTGTGACTTGATCAGCAGGACATGGAAGGAACACAGGCTGACAAATTACTGACAGATATCAGAACAGACTCTTAAAATACCAAAATACCATATCACCAGGAGAACCAAGTTTCCTGTCATCACAAGAAAGTTTTTCACTAGCTACAACTCAAACCACCCAGAAGATATAGTTAACACTTTGTACAATAGTAAGGCATGAAATAACAACTATCCCAAACCAGAGGAAAATACTTTAATTGACAACAAGTTAATAAATTATAAGAGAGAGTAAGAGAAAGAGAAAACTGGCATTAATTTGTACATGATGATATAGATTTTCTGAGAATGCAATAGAATGTTTAAGTATGTAAGCAGGTTATGGAATTCATGTTAAATGTTGCTATCTCAGATATATGTGATCAGAAGAATGTTACAATAAATAAGCTCTGATGGGCAGGTGTTATATTATAATTTATGTATAATTGGCTAGAGATCTTTCCTTTCAGGAATTGCTTAATGAGACAGAACATCATATATGGAAGAAGGAATAAAACCTGCATGGTTCACTCTCTTGGTTGTCTCTTTTCATGGTTGAACACTGAACAACTCCCTACATGGCAATTTTGAGGCACTAGATTTGTAGGTACAATGTTTCCTCCTTCACAAGGCCCTGCATTGGTGTGCAGGTTAGAACTAGCTGATTCATGGGATTTCTGGTTCATGGGAAATTTTGCATTTTTGAAATTTGGTTTCATTCCCAGTATTTCTGCCCAGAGCCAGGATAATTGCTGAATGAATTTGACATTGTTGTAAAGTTCATGGCTGCTAATAGTTGGCCCTAGGTTCCCTGGCTGTGGGCAGTTCTGGACACTCATTCCCAGGTCAGACTGTTCAGGAATTCTGAAAGCCTGACATAGCATGTGTGCCATGGAGCCTGAAAGACTGGTGTGCCTGACCCTGGGACAATCCACACAATGGGGTTTTCTCTCTCTCTTCAGTTCCCACAGCTGGGAGGACAGAGAACCAGGGTACTCTGCTGGCCATCCCGGAAAGCTTTTGTCAATTTCACAGGCAGAAAATGAAATTGACAATAGTCTTCCAGGCAAACAAAGAAGGAGCCATCATTTTTATTTTCTCAGTGGAAAATTCATTATTTTTCAGAAAATTTTTCTTGCAAAAAATAGAAGTCTTATGGGGAAGGTGTTTTTCCATAAATTATTCCAAGAAAAATATGTAACCAGCTCTAATATAGACACCTCTGTAGTGCACAGGGGTTGTGGAAACCTTTATGAAGCCTCTCTTCAGCAGTCTCACCACAAGGATAAATTGTAAGAGGGCTTAGAGCATTCCCCTACACCTGGTGAATTCTACACTGAATGAATCCTTAAAAAGAAGCTGTGCCTTGGAACTGTCCTATTTTACCATTTCAATGGAATTACATGCCGAGTAAATATAAAATGTCAAATGTCATAGTAAAGAGCTTTTGTCTCCATAACTACCTTTCAGTGACAGTGAGCACATTGGTTGCTCATAGCAGAAGCATCACCCTTAGACAAAAAAAGCAAAAAAAGATCTAAATCTGCCAAATCTACATAGGTTTGCATAAAGGATGATACTGTATTTTATTTTTTAAAGGATAGTCCAATGTTTTGAATTATTTTCAAAGAATATTTGTATAAAGGTGAAGATACTTATACGGCTTTCCAGTTAGAAGAATGATTATGAAAAGATAGAACATTGCCCACCTCTCATGCACATTAAAACATTAAAACATTCCCTCTATGCATTTCTAACATTCCTATTTCAACATACTCTATGCCTTGTTGAATGTTGTTCTTTCTTCCATCACTCAATAGGAAAGTCCAGATTGACAGCTGTTTTTCTTAAAAGTTTGTAAATGTTGACATCACATACAATTTAGTTGGGTTGCTATAGAGATCTTTAGAGGGACACAAAAATAAAAGGAGAAAAAATTAATCTGCCTTGTAGTCTAGTTTCCTAGAGTGCCTCTCCTACAGGGAGAATGCAATAATTAAGTCTTGTTTTCCCTTAAACTTTTGATGTTACTGATGATATCATCATTGCTTGATTTTTTTCAGGTGTGGAAAACAACAAAAAATAATTGCCTTAATCTTCACAAGTAACTGACAGATGCATTGTGAGCTGCACCATGGACTTTTTTTTCTATAGCAGATGGAAGTTTCCTGTTCTCTCTTCCCATTGTATCTGTGAACTCACTTTGTGGGAGGGTAAATTACTGCAATCCACAGGTCTGGATTTTATATGTGGTGCATATAATAGACAGAACAAAAGGATTTGCTCTTAAATTAATGTAACACTTCCTCTTACAGAATAACAGCAGGGAAAGAAAATATTTTCATCACCAGGAGATGTGTTTAAGAAAAGCATTAGCACAGACTTTTTCTAACATAAAGTATTAAGTTCTAACAGGTGGTAATAGACGAATCAAACAAGATAATATATGAATAACTACATTGTTTATTAGCCTGTATTAAATAAGTATTTTAATGATATTTTTATGATAGGCTGTAGCACTATAACACCAGGAATCTATGAATAGCATTGCTTCTGTAGCCCAGTTTCTTTAGTACTAGCCAGGGATTCGCAATATGAACTTCACTCCTCCATAAGTATTTGTTTCAGACATTAAAGGATGGATTAATTACTAGTTTACCTATGTACATGTACTGTATATTCACTCATAGGTAAATTCCACAAGTATTATCAAAGGAATATTGGACATATCTGAAGGCTAATGTACCCCAAAAAGATGAGACCCCTAGATACTGGAACTTAAGTGGTGCTGGGATGACATATGCTATTTGGAAAGGAGCATGGGAAAAGATTTCATGTAATGATGTGGCATATTTTCTGTCTACTGCATAGAATAGTTTTGTTGGTTGATACTGTGATGGGTTGGATCACAGAAACCCTTTGGAGCTGCCAGCTGTTGTGCCAAGTATATTTCTGCCCCTACTTTCTTGCCCCGCCAGCTTGGGACTCCAGATCCCTGCCTGCTTTGAGTCAGACTCACAAGCCAGCTATAAATCCAGACCCAAGTCTGAACCACGTCCGCTAATAGCTGTAGGCCCAACTGAAAACAGATTAAGAAGTGTTCCTGCCTTTAACACTCAGATGCTTAACTCCCAATGAGGTCCAAACCCCCAATAAATCCATTTTACCTTGTATAAAGCTTACACAGGGTGAACTCAAAAATTGTTCACCCTCTATAACACCGATAGAGAGATACACACAGCTATTTTCCCCTCCCCTCACCCCGTACTAATACATACT
This sequence comes from Dermatemys mawii, assembly GCA_007922305.1. Classification (NCBI taxonomy): domain Eukaryota; kingdom Metazoa; phylum Chordata; order Testudines; family Dermatemydidae; genus Dermatemys; species Dermatemys mawii. Next base: position 33,750,560 of record ML677348.1, on the reverse strand, counting down.
CCAGGTTAATTGATAAGTAAAAAGTTATTTTATTAAATACAGAAAGTAGGATTTAAATGGTTCCAAGTAGTAACAGACAGTAATAAAGTGAATTACTAAGTAAGACAAGCTTTCAAGCTTACATAGAGCAGCTCTTCAGGTCTAGGAAATATACTCAGTGTCACAGTTAAATACAAAATTTAACTGCGAACAGATTGAGATTAGAGAGCCGAGGAAGAGTTGTGAATGCCAAGCCCTAGGAAGGCCTGTCCCCAGGACCTTGCTAAACAGTGGCAGGCGCTGCAGATCACACTGGAACTTTGCGCTGCTCCAGAGAAGAGCTGCAGTGTTCCACCTCTGCCCAGAGAAGGAACCATTCACCGAGTGATGGCAAGAGGCCTGACTCCAGAGTGTGGGGGTCCCACACTGAGAAAGCCTCACTTATGAGGAGCCTAAATGAAGGAGGCAGAAAGGATACATTTAACTCACCCCTCCCCTGGCCCACACACAGCTTAGAGAGGATGACTAATTGCTGCTAGGGACCTAAGGCATTTGATCAGAGCAGGGCTCTACACTAGGCTGCTATAGTTATGCTAGCGGAGTGCTGGCTGTACCAGATGTTCAGACATAACAATTCCTGCAGCACAATGCACTCCATCTCCAACTATCTTGAAGGAATAACAATGGGTGTGGATATTTTTACTGATGTTATATCTTTCTACGACGGATTCAATTTTCTTTTTACTACTTTAGCTTTTTGCTTTGTGTGTATGAAGGGTTTTTTTTATCAGATATAACAGACATTGGAAATACAGTATGACATTCTATTTGTACAGAACACATACCAAACTGAACAACTCTCTTCCTATTAAGAATTCAAAATCTTAAAAACAAAAAAACCAAAAACCATATAATACATATTGTCAAGGTTGACATGGATACATCTTAATGCAGTCTCAACCTTAACCATTTCCATATATCCATGTGCACATAGCTCCTCTTAAGCAACTTAAAATATTAGGGGATTTGTGCTTGCAAGCTGTATTGTCATTGTTATCACTGATGTCTAACTACTACTGCCTTCTGTGGGAATACTAGCAATATGCAGAATGAGGGATCTGACCCTCTATGTTCTTATCCAGCTTTAATTATTTTGTTGCTCAAAATCTGTGCTGAATTTGAGGTAGCCTTAATGTGCAGATCAAGTTCAGCCATATTGCATCTTGTGCAAATCTCTTGTGAATGTGGCAGGCTATCCTTTTTTAAGTATACACACCACAATATAGTTCAAATGACTCACACATTAGCATTTTATTATACATTTTATGTAAGTCAAGAGACTGGGGAATTAATTTTGATTTTTTTTCTTAAAAATAACTCATGAAATGCAATAGGAAAATTACACATGAACATTTTCGTGTTTGCTCTGATTAAATTAAAAAACATAACAAAAAAAATGAAAATGCGAATGAAATAAGCTGTTGGGCTCTGATAAGTGACTCTGAGCAACTTCAAATGTTTCCATTACAGTAAATCACTGTACTCTACATTGTTGACATGTGATATCTATTCAGCCACTGCTACACGGTGCCCATTTTGTTCCATGGCATGTTGTGCTGGTCTGTAGAAACCATAAGTCATTGTTTCTCTAAAAAAACAATAGAAACCAAAAATTCAAAGTTGCTCAAGAGTGACTCTGTTATCTTCTGACAATGCTAAAGATGGTATGTATACTCATTGTGGCTGTGTAAGTATTTGGCATTATTTGCATCATATCATTTTCTCATTACTAATTAGAGATTAGTAAAGAGTGTCTAAAAATGACCAGCACAAAGGTAGCCGGAAAAAAAACAACAACAACAGAAAGGAGAAGCAAATTAATGATATAAACTGAAAAAGCTAATGCTGAAACACAAATAACAAAAAGAAAGCTAAAATACTTCTCAGTTTGTTAAGGTAAAATACAAAACCATATTTGATAACTGATTATATTGTACTGAATATTGGGGCATCAACTAAGATCCTATAAAATTCAAACCCACTCAAGTATATAGTATTTAAACAATCTAAATTCAGATATAACACATGGAGAATGAGCATTACTTGATGTTAATAGAAAGCTAGATCACTGAAATTCATTTATCCCTTTTCCCAAGTAGCTCTTGCTTCCCCAGAAAGTGCCAACACCTATACCTGAATTCTATTAATTACCAGCAATTAGAATGTACATCATATGAGTACAGTTGTATGTTATGACTATAACCTTATGCTTTATCATTTGTTTTGTTTTATCATTATTTAACCCTTAAACAGCCACAGGCTCTGTTAATCACTATATTTCTGCTTACAAAAATGTTAATTCAGTCACTGAGCTTTTAAAGCCTTCCTAATTAATATGGAAATTTATTAATCAACCCCAGACTCAATTACTGGTAATAATCACTGAGGATTAGGTGGATAATTTGACTACTGAAAGAGAGCAGTAGCATTTTAAAAGGTACTGCAGGTTTATTAGGTAGAACAGCCAAACTGGTCTAAATGATAGAACCCAAAAAGCATAACAGCTGAATGGGAATGTTCACATCTAGATTTTTGCTTGGTTTTAGTGAAATGACTGGTGATGTGTTCATTCTTTCCCTAACAGGAAGTTAACTATAAAGTCTTCAGCTGTGTGATCAGAACCACTAGCCTTTTGTTGAGGAACTGACTCATGCAATGAAATAGCACTAGATATATCAGGTAAACTCAGTGACTATAACCATTTTTAACCTGGGTTTAGATTTGTTTTGCATCATCAGAAGCTATTGGAGAATCTAGCTTGTTAAATGTACATATGCTCCATTTTTTAGTTATAGATTTCATTTAGATACTAATTGCCAGGATTCTTTTTGTTACTGATTTTTTTTTTACCCAGTTCATTGGCTGATCCTAGATCTCTTTGAATTTTACAAATTAACTTCTAGTAATTCAGTGGATTCATTAGTTAATTCCCCTTAGACTCAGTGGATGAATATCAACTGGAATTGATAATTTATACTTAGTCTGATTTTTTTAAGATTCTTGTGCTTACATTTTTACCATGAACTATATGGAGAAGGTTTTGTTTTGATGCCCAAAGGTACACGCACCCTCCCCCCTATTTTTTCTTGTAAAAGGCAGATTTTAAAAAGCTGTTCAAGAGCTCAGTCATTTTAGCGTTATGATTAGAAGTACTAATTAAAGACTGAATTTCTTTCTGATATAGTGAATATTGGTTTTATATGTTTTGGAAAACCAATTATTAAACTATTCAAAATAACATTTACAATAGTGTTTTGGTATATCTTATTTTAAGCACAGGGAATAACACAACCGCTATGATAACATCTTATATAACAACATAATGAACGTGGGTTTTCTAACTGTTTAACTATACTTCTTTTTACCTTGGAATGCTTCAAAAATCCTCTTTTTTTTTTTCTGGTATTTAGACTCAGTGTTTGATATTAAATCATTCTGCTAATATGTTAAGCAGGGATAGTTTGAGAGCAGAGAGACATGAAGAATTGAGATACACAACATTCCTCTTACTATCACAGTACTCAGAGAATCAGGACCAGGAATTGATCATGGTTAGTGTTGTACAAACATATGCAGACATTGCTGGGTCAAAAGCATAGTCCACAACAGCTTCTCAGCTTAATTAGTTGAAAGCTTTAATAAGAAAGTTTTTAGACAACATATCATCACCTTAATCAAGCATAAAACATAAGTAAAAGGCATGGATCATGATAACATAATGATCCGTTACTCTGTCTTGGGGTGCAGGTAGGCTGTTTCTGTCATCATTTAGTCCAAGCTGACCTAATCTGGTGAAGATCTTGCATTTCTCCAGCCCTCAATTTGTTAAATACACATCCTTATTCCTTCTCTCATAACATCACATGGGTACAGATTATTAAACTATCTCATCTATAAACATATTAGTCTAAATATAATTTCGTATGCACTAATCCAAAATACTTGTATCAGATACATTTTTACTTATCCTGATAAAAATCTAATTAGGACTTCCTTATTTATCTTATTTTAGACATTACTATCCTTCTCCTTACTCAATCCATCTGAGATTTTGCTGTTTTCAAGTATTTAACTATTTCTTAAAACAATTGATTTATTCTTAGTTGTTTGTGTCTTGTGGCCTCAAAGTTCTGTTCAGTTAGTATCCATCCTTCCTAGTCTTTTTTTTTACTCACATTTGTCTGGTTTGCTTTGGCTTGTTATGTACACATAGCAAGTATCCACTGTAGGTGAGACACAAGCCAATTTTTTTTTTTTTAAAAAATGCAACCTTTAAAATTGTTAGCAGACCTTTAAAAGCCATGTCAATAAGACATATACCAAAAACAGGTAAGTTCCCTTTACATTTTCTTATAGCACTTCTAAATATATATCTACTGTTAAAATATGATTGAATAGATGCTTATCTAACACAATTCATTATACATTTCTTTACAACATGGTTCCCGCTCCAAACAGTCTACCATTTAAGAGGGCAAGTGACCCTGGGAAAGGATTACACAATCAAATATACACATTTTTACATACAACTTGTATGATTATAAATAGATAAAACAAAGCACTGCCTGTCCAATTGCTCCCTCAATTTAATCATCAGTGAGGCACAAGTAGGTCCCCAGGAGCAATCAAAAAATGAGAAGATTTTGGCTTCATGGATTGATTCAAGGACAAGTGTGTCATTAAAAAGTGACAACATAGAAGACAGCAGGGAGGCCTAGTTCCAAAATGAAACCTGGTTATTGTGATGCAGAGAGTTGCAACACCTGACTTTTAGGGGCCAAAAAAAATCACAGGAACAACAATGGGATCTCTAAAACCTGAACTAGACACTTAGGCTTCAGTTATCTTACTTTAAATGGCATATATGTGCCAAAGGTGTTAACTTAACCTGGTTGTGATCCAGCACTAAATGGTAGTAAGCAAGATTCAGGATTTGGTATACAGAAACCTTAGTCTGCTTAGTCCCATGGCAAACACACCATTAAAATTCCTTTTAATCTTTATTTAAAGATGAAAAAGGAGGAAAAACATTTGAAAGGAAAGTTATTAAATAAGGCTTTTATCTTAACAAAGTCTTTGTTTCCTTTTCCTTTAGCTGGAGAGAGTGTATAGAAGGTGAAACAAACCCTTGTTTGAAAGTCTCTTAGATAGTATCAGAGATGATAAATGAGTCCTTTGGGGGATAGAGAAGAATTTAGTTGAGACAAGTTGGAGCTGGTGTTGTAAAAATCTTACCTCATTTCATCCCTGATGGTTTTTGAGATTCAGCGGAGATGGTATCATACGAGTCCCTCTCTCTTGCTTGGTCTGGTCAGGACGTCTTTCAGGATCAGGATGACGAAGGCCTGGAGTGCTAGGAAATGGTTGGGGAAGTAGTCATGATGATGAAGCTCTCTCCAGTAGCCAATTTTGTTCTTCTCAGATTCTGTTTTTAAGGATCCACAAAGGGAATGATAGGGGGAATAGACCATTCCCTGATTATTTTGTCCATCAATTAGGCCTAGTTTCACACACACCAATTTTGGTTCACAAATTTTTGGTTCCACACTCTTCTTGTTTACCAGGCATTATTTTAACACAATCCTTAAATTATATTAGTAGGCTTTTTTTGTTTGTTCTGTTTAGTTTTTCTTTCTCCCCTTTTCTTGCCCATTAACATTTATTATTAAAAGTTATTGTGACACATAAACCTTCACATACTTTTTTACAGTTAAGCTCATGTGTAATAATTAGAATCATAGAACCGCAGAGTTATAAGAGATCACAAGGGTCATCTAGTTTATCCAGCTGCCAAAATGCAGGATTTATTGTGTCTAGACCAGGGATCAGCAACCTTTGGCACGCGGCCCATCAGGGAAATCTATTGATGGGCCAGGATGGTTTGTTTACCTGCAGCATCTGCAGGTTCAGCCAATCGCAACTCCCACTGCCCATGGTTCATCATTCCAGGCCAATGAGAGCTGCAGAAAGTGGCATGAGCTGGGGATGATACCTGGTCTAAACTATCCCAGAGACATGACTTATTTTAAAAACCTTCAGTGAAAGAACTTTCACAACTTCCCTAGGCAGTTTCTGCCATTGGTCTACTGTTCTTACAGATAGGAAGGGTTTTTTTTCTGAGATTTAAACTAAATCTGATAAATTGAAGTTAGAAGCCCTTGCTCCTTGCCCTGACCTCTGTGCAAGAGAGAACAATTTTCTCCATCTTTTTCATGGCAGCCTTTCAAATATTTGTAGACCTCTATCATGCCTACCTTTAATCTCTTCTTTCCAAACTAAACATACCCAGTTCCTTCAGCTTCTGCTCATATCGTTTGCATTCCACACTTTTGATCATCTTTGTTGCTCACATCTAGATCCTTTCCAGTTTTGCTACACATCCTACATCATTTCTCATTGGGCTTAAAAATTTATTTTAAAACATTTCCACTACAATAAATGGGGAGAAATAGGCATCAAATAGTGGGATTAACAGAGCCCAGCAAAATAGGTAGAGAACCTCCAAAACTAGCCAATGGGAGATGCTGATAAGAGAGGTGTCCCCTAAGCCCCACCTCCTCACTGAGATAGGAGCCCAAGTCTAGGCTACCAGGAGGTACGTATTTCTGCTGGCCGTTCACAAATGAGAAACTACCTATTGGAGTCAGGTTACTTAGACACCAAACTTGTTTCTTGTGTGAATAAGTAAGGCAGGCACCTCACTCCACACAAAAAGCCAGAGAGAGAGAGGGAAGAGGAGAAGGAGGAGGTGGGGATGATTGTGATGGTACCCACCCTTTAACTGTTAGCCTTCAGATTCCACAGAAGAGTTTGAGGGAGCCCCACATCAGCATGTGCATAACAAGGTTACACAGAAAAAGTAAGGAAGAGGAGGTGGCTGAGGAAGTAGCCCTGCAAGACACCACTGTAAGTGAGAGAGGGTCAAAGGAGACCTCACCCAACAATGGCTTATGTGGACAGTACTGTGTTGGTCGGAGAGTTTCTTCCACCACCATAGCTATCACCTCTGATAGGAGCTGGAGTAATTAAGCTAACGGGAGAGTTCTCCCGCATCATCTTAAAGGAGTTACACAAAGAGGTTACAGCGACACAGCAGCATCAGTGCAGCTACCCCATTGTAAACTCTGTAATGTAGCCATACCCTAACTAACTATCCCCCTAGGTAGAAGAACAGGGTACCTAACTCAAGATTGAGAATTCTAATAGGCAGAAATGTGCCTCTGGTTCAGGCATTGCAGTGCTAATCCTTACAACACATAAGAGCCTTTTTGAATCCGGTCCCAAATGTGAAAAAGCAGAAGAAAGGAGAAGAGGGCATAGAATGTAGCCAAAAGAAGATTGTCAGAAACTTTGATGAGCACAGTTTCACTGGAAAAGGCAGAAATCAGACTCGGGGGAAGGAAGATGGGATTGAATAAGAAAAATTCAAGGCAATGGCTGTAAACCCGATATGACCAAAGAAAATGTCATGTAATTCTCTAAGTGTTGATGAAAATGATTTCTGCAGCTATTCTATCTGCTGGTTAGGGATTGATTAATAAGCTGGGTGTGAAAAGGGAAGAGAGAAGGAATGATTGATATTTCTACTGGATTCCTCTAAGAGAAGATAGGAAAAGGATATTGAGCTCATTAGTTGAACAAGTCAGAGAACGTTCTACAGTAAATTGATTTCTGGACAGGGTTAGCTATATTGTCATTTTATAATTTATGTCATTGACATCACTTTTCTTTTAAGAAAACAATATAAATGCTATATATGTACTAAGTAGTAGCAGTATTCATAATAAATTGAACATGTTTATTGTCATATGTGGACTTCTTGATGCTTCTGAAAACTATTTAGGTTGTTCTTAGAGGAAAAAAAACACATTTGTGATACGGTGAAATTAACATATATCAGGGATAGGCAACCTTGGCACATGGGCCCCCAGGGTAAGCACCCTTGGCGGTCCCAGTCAGTTTGTTTACCTGCTGCATCTGCAGGTTCGGCCGATCATGGCTCCCACTAACTGCGGTTTGCCGCTCCGGTCCAATGGGGCCGGCCTTTCACCTTTTCCCCAAATCAAACTCAATGATGGACCAAATTCCTTGCTTCTAAAGACTCACTGAAGTCAGTGGAATTTCACCAAGAAAGAATTTGCTCCATAAGGTTTATCTGTCTCAATGTCAAACTAATTCATTTAATTATTATGATGGTACATCACTTTGAACATGTAAACCACTATATACATACATTTATTCATAACCCTGGAAACCATTTGACACTTTTCCAACCATCTTCCCTCTTACACACTCACTGAAACAAATGCCATTGTATATCTGTGATGGGGTATACAAACCTCATAGTGGGCCACAAGGATTAAGAGGCTGCTTTGGGCTCAGCCAGCCCAGCCCCACCACATTTGCAACAGATGCACAGGCTGGAGGGAGAGTTCAAAGAAGGTCAGCTCACCTGGGGGAAGCCCAAGGAAGAGAGAAGAAATGCAGCTTGAAGCTCCCAAGAAAATTGCTGAGGGAGGGCAGGATCTCTCCCTACTACACTTGTCCAAAGATCCTCCCACAGGGAAGGAAGGACCTGCTTCAGGTATACCCTGAAAGGGAGGCATTCTCTCACATGGACTCAATTTATTTGTATCAATTCCTCTTGTTTTTGTTCTACCCTGAAGTGGAGAGATATGGAACTACCCTGGCTGGAGGGCCAAGGCATGACAGGAGGCAGCTGCTGCTCTAAAAGGGAGGGAGTTACTGGACCCCATCCATTCTTGAAGAGGCACCATAAGGTGAGCTGATCCTTTTCACACTTTCCTATACAGACTGAGAACGTTGGACAATAGAGCAAAGGTAGGAAGTGGCCCCAGGAGGGCAGCTTTAAGAAGCTCCTTGGTTTGGGGCGCTTTTGACACCTTCACAGGTCTCTGGACTGGAGACTGGTGGAGTGGGAGAGCCCAGGCTCCTCTGCCAAAACCCCTTCTGCAGGTCAAAGGGCCTAAGACCTCACCATTAGCCAATGCTCCTCATCAGTGAAGACCATCACAACATCTCACACCTCAGTTGTTATTTTTTTAATTTTTTTAATGACAATTGCTTTTGGCATGGAACATCAGTTATCCCCACTCTCCTTTTTAGTGTACAGGCTGGGTTAAGTTGATTACACTTGTGGGGATGCCGAACATATGTTGGGTATTTAAACAGTCATCTATTTCTATTGATATGAGAAATATGAATGGAATTCTAGGTCTCATCTTGAATTCTACCATGGATTTATGGGGTTAAATCAAATACCAACTTTTGCTTTTAGGCATTTTTGTAATATTCAACATGGTGTGCAAACACAAATGTGACTTTAATCGGTAAAGTAAAACTCGAATGCAATAATGAAGTATAATTCTGTTCAATAATTTTTTTACAAAATTGTTTTCTTATTTTTTCAGCTTAAATGTTTGAAACCTTTTATAAGAAACATTGGAAAATGCCAAAGAGGTTTTTAGGATGTAATAAATCAGTGTTCTAATTATTTTAAGTTGCTTTCAAAGGGTATGTAATTGTAAAGAGGCAAATGCAGACAACACTGCTACCACCAACTAATGAAGATTTCTTTGCAGCTCAAATATAGACAGATATGCTTTAAAAAACTTTCTGTCCCTCCAAAACACTTTACTTAAGTTAGGGCTATGGTTAATTCACAATAACAATGCATAATAAGGACAGAGTATAAGTAAGTCTCAACTGACTTAGTGTCATTGAGACTGACTGAGTGAAACTGAGTGTGTAATTAAATTTATTCAAGCAAAGAAACAATGTACCTCTAGGTCTATGTACAATGCTAGAAAGTGAACAGAAGAGTACCACTAGTTAAGGTAATTCTACAGTGTGGAGAATCACCAGTGACTGAATACAGAAAAACAGTCCCCTTTTCAGCCTCTCAAAAATTTAGATTTCCTCCATTTCTTCAGTATGTTCACAGGAGCATAGGTGCAAAAGAGGAAAATATGGACAATGAGCATTGGGCCCTGTGGAGGCATTGTGGATGACTACACAGGGACAAAAGACCTACAGCATAACCATGGCTGGCTGTTGCTTCCGGTAATGACATATATGAAAGACTTGTTATATATCTCTGCCATTCTAATAGACTGTTGTTCCCAGAAGACAAAGTCCAGATCACTTCGATCACTTTAAGAGAAGCATAAAAATAAGCAGCATTTACAATAAAATTAGCATAGCAATATAAGACAAAGCAAAACCTTGAGTTTTAAAACCTCAGTACTTGTATAGGAGGAAGAGGTTTGAGGATTGTGAGATTGGGCTATTATCTGTACTTCAGAAACATAATTGAATACAATGTTTGTATCAGCTAACAGAGTGCAGAGGCGTGAATCTGGAGTAACTTCATTAACTTAACCGGAGTTATTCAGGATATACAGGATAGCAACTTAATAGAATCTGTCCCAGATGTATCAAAATTTCTGTGATGCATCACAGCATGCAATACTTTCTGTGTATATATGGGTGATAAATATGCTATCAACAAATTAGTCAAATTCTGGGCTCAGTTAGTCCAGTATAAATCTGGACTAATTCAACTTATATCTAAGGAGTTACTCTTGATTTATACTGGTGTAATTCAGATCAGTATTTACAAAGAAGGTAAATATTAAAATAAAGAACAGTGTAAATTGAATAAATAGCATGAAATAAAGAGCAGAAAGCACTCAGTCTAATTTATTTAATTATTTAAATGTCTTTCTCTAAAATCTGGTCTTAGTTTGTTTGTTTGACCACTTCCTAATTATAGCTGTTCTTTTTTTTTTTCCTACAGAACAGAATTTTTTTACATGAAGAAAGTTTATACAGGTCAAAAGTAAGAAACACAGAAGTGCTTTCTTGACATTGAATCAATTGCTCAACAAGGCTTATCATCCACTTAAGAAGGTAACAGTATAGCAAGCATAAGGAACTTATGAAGGATTCCTTGCCTAAGAGAGAACTTGGAAATTGATGTGCTTCAGAGAGAAGATAAAAATTAATTAAAAAATGTGACTCATCTGTAAATAATTTGTGAGACTTATTAGCTCCAGACAATAATATTCCTTTAATCTTCAAATACAAGTGAAAATGCATCAGTTATCCCTTTTTATGGCTTAGTAACAAATTCAATTCAAACTACATTTTTAGAAACCTCACATAGTATCTTAAAAATTCCAACATTTATTCTGAAGAAAGAATTTTTATTATATTTTTCTTTCTTTTCTAAACAAATATAATCTCACTACGATGTGTGTGAGGGCTCCAAGCAAAAGCCCCACTTCTGAAACTTCTAATTGTGCAGAAATTCTGCTGAACATACTAGGTCAGACCAAAGGTTTATCTGGGCCAGTATCATGTCTTCTGACAGTGGCCAATGTCAAATCCCCCAGAGGGAATGAACAGAACAGGTAATCATCAAGTGATACATTCCCTGTCTCACATTTCCAGCTTCTGGCAAACAGAGGCTAGGGACCCCATCCCAGCTCATCCTGGTTAATAGCCATTGATGGACCTATCCTCCATGAATTTATCTAATTCATTTTTGAACCCTGCTGTAATCTTGGCCTTCACAACATCCAAGACTATAACAGGGTTCAAAAATGAACTAGAAGTCAAAATGTGTATGTAGGGAAAACAGGAGTTAACAGGACACTGCTGTATGTTTTAGCAATATATTTCTACTGTATTTACATATAGAAAGAAGAACCTGCACTCATTTCTTACATAACACTCTGGCAAAGTGTGTGCTATATCCCACACTAGTGATTGTTGCACTAAAGAATAACAATATACCTCTGTTACCAGCTAATGGAGTTATTCCTTTGGCTCAAGAGAAGGTGTTGCACTGAAAGTTCCATGCTAATCACCCATAAAGGGTGTTTGTTTTTACACTTGCTCATGCAAAACTCTCTTTGACCATATCAGAAGTTTTTGCATGAGTAAAAGACTGCAGGATCTGGCCAGTTTTACATGTGGCTCCATTGACGTGAACGGAGCTACTCCTGACTTACACTGGTGTAACTCATTGGAGAATCTGGACATATGTCTCTCAAGAAATACAGTGGGACATAAGGTGTGCACAAGGCCACAGTTGTAGAAAGAGTTAAATAATAGCATGCTGGCTCTTTTAGTAACAAGTTCTTAACTGTTTAAGTCAGCTAATGTTAATATTTATATTGACTATGACAGTCACATAATACTGTTAAAAATTCTGCAGGAAAGACATTTTTTTTATGAACTGTTGATATCCTTTACGAATAGATGGCATTAGCCTTAACTGAAACTCCTACATTTATCATTAATAATAAAAAATAAAAGTACAGTGTGTGTGTGTGCATGCAAGTGGGGAAGGGATTACCATATTCCAATCTTATTCTATATAATTTACATGCATAAATAGTATCTTGGAAGTAGAACTTTATGTATAAACATGCTAAAGTAAGGAATTTTAATAATATTCATTTGGCTTATTCAAGATGGAATATGTTAATTATCTGAACTTTATTTGAATATCTCACATGCATTTATTTAAATGCGCTGTACTGGAAACCATCAGTGTAAAACTCATGACCGTTAAATTTCTACTGTAATGTCTCACCTTTATTATTATTCAAGAAACAAAGAGCAGCAACAAGAAAGTTGCACTTATAAAGCATTTTGTTAAAAAAAGATGGACCCGTAAAATGATCATGTCATAATTTTAAACAGCAAAATTGTAATGTGTTTATGCTCCATTTTTGCTCATATAGAGCTCTTTTTTTTACCAAAACAAGGACCATGGTCATCCATGAGCAGATGTATTCCCTCTTTTTACTGCCTATTTAAATTATTACCAGAATGAGGCTTGGCATTTTAGGATGATCCAGAGTAAAGCAATTTATCACCACAGCACACTCTGCTCCCTGAATTCTCATCTCTCATTCCTCTTTGCTTCCCCCTATATGCCATAGTTGCTAACCTCCTCTACAGGATGAGGTAATTCAGACATAGGCCTACTGGATACGATCAAGACCACTATTGTTAATAGAGCAGACAGGTTCGTTAGTTTTTGGAATAGTAGATTTGCCAAAAATGCATTTTGGCGGGCACCAAAACAATTCATGAATTTGAGAACATTTGCCAAATAGTTTTGACCAAAACTTTATTTGTTTCATTTACTATTAAATAGTCATTGGTCCAGAGAGACAGGGAGAATAACTCTATAACTTTGTGGCTAGGGCACTCATCTCAGAGGTGGGAGAGGCAAGTTTATGTTCCAGTCTCAAGGACTATATAATTATTGACACACAGTGGACAGCTTCCACAGTAGAGACTGAGGAAGACCCACATCAGAATATCACATAGTTCAGTGGCTAGATCACTCCCCTGAAGTATGAGAGACCCAAACACAAATATCTTTTCCACATTAAGCAGAAGAGGGAGTTAAACCTAGGCCTCTCATACACCAAATAGCTTTTTCAATTCACTGACTTTTTTTTTTTAATTTTACCTGAACCAACTGTTTTTCAGAACTGTCAGTGAACCAAAGAAATCAATTATTAACCCAGCTCTAATTATTAACATTCCAAGACAACAAGCTCTGTTACAATGCAGTTAAGATTGAGAGTATGTATCACTAATGTAAGCATGAAAAACATTTACAGGGAGGTTGCAATTATGCATAAACCAAACTTTAGAAACACAGGAAATTCAAAGTGGAGGTTATGTTTAAAAGAAAACCAAATATATTAAGGTAAGAAATTCATAATTAAGGTGGTCCAGAAAAATCACAACTTTGTCCTGGACAGACACCAGGCAATAACCAAATGCTTATGACAAGGGCATTTTAGTGTTTGTGGTGCCAGATTAGAAGAAACTGATCTTTAAAATATCATGTGGTATTTTTCACATCCCTTCTCCCCCTCATATACTCCATGTTAACCATTTTGTGTGTTTGTTTAAATTAAAAATGTCATACATAAACAAAAAATCCCCCCCCAAAAAAGAGAGTTCCTCCATGGGACATTTCTAATGATCTGACAATATGTGCTATTAATCTTACATACTTAAAAATAAATAAAATATTAACAGTAACTTTCAAGGACAGATTCAACAATACACCAGAGAAGCACACTGGCAATTTAACCTAGGTTTACAATTCTTTTGTATTGTGACAGCAATACAAAGTATTTAATGTGTACTGCTAAATTTGGTCCCTTAATTTGAAATTGACTTCTTGGTTTAGAGGGCAATGTTAATTAGATCAGTATTATGTGAAGAGCAGTGGGGAAATACAGCCCTAAAATCTGAGTTAATCTGTCCTTTAAGGACCTCACTTGTAATCCTGACAAAGTATCCTCAATAGCCTCATCTCCATGCATATTGGAGCTGAGGTAGCAGAGTCATTGTGAACCTTTCCACACTAATGCTCAAACTAGCATGCAGCATACATCTAAAATGGATGAATTTTTAAAGAACAGTGATAATCAGGTCAAATAATGTGTCACTGAGAATTCTTGACCCACGTGTCCAGTTTTCTTAAAACCACAGCATCATTACAACCAATGGAATTGTTTTTTATTTTAAAAACAAAATCTGAAAATGTTTAGCTGAAAAGCAATTTTTTTTTCCATTTTTGTCCAAACACAAAATCATTTCGTGTTTTGTATTTGTGTTTATTTGTTTTGTAAAAAAACTCAAAATTTTGTGTGAAAAGCAGACACTTTTTGCAAAAGGTTTGTTTCTTCAGAAACCAAATTTTCCAATAAAAATGGTTTTGATAAAAAAATTCTGATGTGTCCTAATGCATACCTTCTATAAATGGGAGAAAAAGGGTGGGATTTGATTAGCTTCAAAGAGAGGTAGGGGTATTGATTCCAGTGCTGGTTTCTTCCATTCTCTCCAAATGCATGAAGCAGCATTGGCTGGAACACCTTACCAGACCTTCTTTGGTGGCCATATCATTTTCTGAACAATGTAAGTTTTCATTTTTAAAAACAATATTGTGGGTCTAGCCTTTCTGGTTGTGCAGAAAGCCCTGCAAATGTAGAATTAATGCCAGGCTGTGATCTGTGGACAGGCAGCCTGTAACTATAGATCTAACATAAATGGAAGCCACTCACAACTGTCAGTGGGGTGATGTTCTGAAGCCTAAGGATGACATAAATAACAACATTGTTAATTATTTCACTTCTGATCATTGTAGCAGAAACATACAACTATTCTGAATCTATGGGGAGAGTGTGAAGTTTGAGATTGAGTATGAAACTTCAATGAGTATAAAACAAATTCTTTCTCCAACAGATAACAGAACATGTTCATCCATTAGGTTGGTTGGTTTGTTTTCTATAGCTAAGCATCATTTGTGTCCAGCTGATCATCTATGCATAAAAAGTATCACATATTTGCCTTGAAGGGGCACTTTTTTCTAGTATTCTTTTAAATATTGCCAGATGGGCTTTGACACTAATTTACCCCAGGCTAAATCAGGATAACTTTATGGAAAAGTCCTATTGGATTCAATAAGTATGAAACCAACAAGATTTAATGGAAATTACTCTAAATTTTTTTTATTATTTAGTCATACCCTTTGAATAGGTTCTTTGAACAATCCTATACCAAAGATTTAAACTCTATTGAACTTTTCATTGAACTTCTCTATTGACGTCAATGGACTTACACTAGTGTAAAACCAATGTAAGAGGAAAGTTGAGCCCATAACCTATTGTGGAAAATCTACTTTATTGCCTGAGATGGGTGTGGTAACAGTAGTTGCAAAAAGGCAATTAATCTGATGTTGCTACCAGAAGAGGTTGTGATTTGATTAAGCATTGATTTGACCATTCTTCACTTCTGTGATTTTCTATTTGCGGAGCACAGATACAAAAAGACTGGTTAAGTGCATGGTAATAGACAATCACAGAAATCAAAGATGAATAAGACCTATATCATCCCTTTCTTCTCCCTGTCAATGCAGGAGTCTTCCCTGCAGCTTCCACCAATTTCCTTATAAGACTATTTTATTAATTTAACAGGGAGGAATTTTTTACCCTGATTTTCGGACTAAATTTTTGCTCAAGAAAATGTGAAGATAAAGAACCACAAAATAAACAGATGAAACATTTTATTGGCTCTGCCAGGGAAACATTTGCCAAGAAGTCAATTTTACTTACACTTTTCATTAAAATCAAAATGTTGCAAAATATATCATAACAAACATACATTTTCAAAGTGTAGCAGAGGAAACACATAACATAGTCTAATAATTTCTGCAAAGCACGAAGTATTACTTTATTTGAATATCGGCTACAGGCAATGCCATTCTAAAAATACCCACAGTTCCACTGGTATTTAGTTCATATTAAAATTAACAGCAAGAGAGAAAACATTAAACTGATACACAGAAATGAAACATAATTACTAAATAATTAAAATGAAACATAATAATTCTGCCAGTTATTTTAATTTATCTGAATTTATTTAAGATCAAAATAAAAACAAGTGTTTGCTAATCAATCTGCTGAGAAGCCTAAGGCAGCAGGGGAAAAGTGTGAGTCAGTGAAAATGGAAATACATGCATACTTGGCATCTGGTGTAGTTTACCTCACCGAGCTATCTTAGCTACATAATACATTCTTCTCCTTCTCTTCTGCCCAGCTTCTGTGCTCTTGTACTAATGTTCTTTTGGCACATTGCCTTCCCTGTATAGTATTTAGTCTCATCTGTTCTAACTAGAGCTGTTGGTTTCACTTGTTGTCAGGGATGGTGCTTGTTCATTTTTTCCTGCTAGCTGGCTGAGAACCTCTTCAGAGTCTCTTCCTTCTTCTATAAATAAGACGAATAAGACAAATTATTCCTTCTTCTAGATATTTCCGCTTCATGATGTAGCTGCAAGGACTTCTTCAGAATAATGTCAACTGATTAGTCAATAGCACAAGGCTTACTCTACCTGATACTCCATGTTTTGCAGTACACTGGGAAATCTTCAAAAAGCTAGAGAAAGTGAAATCTCCTATGTGAACCTGGTAGTCCACTGTGAGTTTCAGTGGTAGGCTGTTTCTTTCCATTACCATCATTCAGAAACTATCTCGTAGGTCCTCGAAGACCCTCTGTAATATTGTGATGTTGCAGATTCTAGATACAGTTTTTTTCTGAATTCCTGACTTCAGGGTCGTCAGTACTTTTTAAGGTGCTGGTTTCTTCAAATTCAAAATTTCCATCAGTTGGACCAATCAGATCATAATAGCACATGTTGAGTGGCCAGATCTGACTGCACAAAGAATTCACACAGAACAAGGAAGAGTCTGTAATTGAAGATTCATTGGCAATACCAGCAGTTAATACCATAATAATAATAAAAAATGCAGCAAATTTTGGTAGCCTTAAAATAAAAAAAGAATCCAAAATGAATCCCATCCTATTCTAGGACCAAGCAATCATTTTAAATCAGTGCATCTTATTTGGTAGCCTAATACACATCTTATATTTTCCATTATCCATGAGTTTTTTGTAGCTTACATCTTAAGTATAGATCAGCATGTTCACACCAAACTATGTCTTATAATAAGACCTTATTTATAAATTTCCTCCCCCTGTACAACAATTAATACCCAGGAAAGGTTACAAAATAGGTAGTCACAAAAGACATTTATCCTTAAGAATTTGTTTTTTGGAATAAAAGATAACATATGTTCAATTCATTTGTCTTCGAATAACTTAAGCAAAGAGACAATTAAATGGAGACATAAATTGAAAGATTATTTTTTAAACATACACACAAATAAAGTATGGGGGATCATAATTAACAAATATAGAAGCCAATGCTAACAAAGTACATGTAGATCTGACTTATACTTTCATTGCATTGAATACACATAATTAGATCCTCTATAATATTTCAAATTTACATGAACAGAGAATTTTCCTGGCTAATAGCCATTAGTGACCTATCCTCTATGAATTTATCTAGGTCTTTTTTTGAACGCTGTTATAGACTTGGCCTTTACAACATCCCCAACAGAGTTCCACAGGTTGACTGTGTGAAGAAATACTTCCTTTGGTCACCTGCTGCCTATTAATTTCATTTGTTGACCCTTAGTTTTTGTGTTATGAGAAGGAGTAAATACCACTTCCTTATTTAGCTTCTCCATGCCAGTCATGAGTTTATAGATCTCTATCATATACCCCTTAAATCATCTTTTTTTCAAGCTGAAAAGTCCCAGTCTTATTAATCTCTCCTCATAGCTAAGCTGTTCCATACCCCTAATCATTTGTTTCCCCTTTCTGCAGCTTTTCCAATTCTAATATATCCTTTTTTTTGAGATGGGACAACCACATCTGCATGAAATATTCAAGATGTGGGTGTAGCATGGATTTATTTAGATATTTTCTGTCTAAATGTACTCCTTTCCTAACAATTCTCAGCATTCTGTTAGCTTTTTTGACTGCTATTGCACATTTAGTGGATGTTTTCAGACAACTATCCATAAGAACATCAGAACACAAGGATGGCCATACTGGGTCGGACCACCGGTCCATCTAGCCCAGTATACAGTCTTCCAACAGTGGCCAATGCAAGGCCACAGAGGGAATGAATAGAACAGGTAATCATCAAGTGATCCATCGCCCGTCGCCCATTCCCAGCTTCTGACAAACGGAGGCTAGGGACACTAGTCCTTCCCATCCAGGCTAATGGCCATTGATGGACCTATCCTCCATGAATTTATCTAGTTCTTTTTTTAAACCCTGTTATAGTCTTGGCCTTCACAACATCCTCTAGCAAGGAGTTTCACAGATTGACTGTGCATTGTGTGAACAAATACTTCATTTTGTTTGTTTTAAACCTGCTGCTACTAATTTCATTACATGGCCCCTAATTCTTATGTTATGAAAAGGAGAAAATAACACCTCTATATTTGTTTTCTTCACACCACTCATAATTTTACAGACCTCTATCATATCCCCCCATCGTCTTCTCTTTTCCAAGGTGAAGATTCACAGTCTCATTAATTTCTCCTCATATGGCAGCTATTCCATACCTCTAATCATTTTTGTTCCCCTTTTCTGAAACTTTTCAAATTCCAATATATCTTTTTTGAGATGGTGCAATCATATCTACATGCAATATTCAAGATGTGGGCATACCATGTATTTACACAGAGGCAATATGATATTTTCTTTCTTCTTGCATATCCCTTTCTTAATGATTCCCAACATTCTGTTCACTTTTTTGTCTGCTGCTTCACAGTAAATGGATGCTGTCAGAAAACTATCCACAATGACTCCGAGATTTCTTTCTTGCATGGTAATAGTTAATTTAGACCCCATTTTATATATATATAGTTGGGGCTATGTTTTCTAATGTGCATTACTTTGCAGTTATCACATTTAATTTCATCTGTCATTTTGTTGCCCATTCACCCAGTTTTTTGAGATTGCTTTGTAACTCTTCATTGTCTGCTTTGGACCTAACTATCTTGAGTAATTTTGTGTTATCTGCAGATTTTGCCACCTCATTATTTACCCTTTTTCCAGATTATTTATGAATCTGTTGAACAATATTGGTCCCAGTATGGACTCCCAAAGGGCACCACTTTTCAACTCTTTCCATTCTGAAAACTGACCATTTATTCCTACCTTTTTCCCCCTATTTTTTAAGCAGTTACTAATTCATGAGAGGACCGGAATGTGCTTAAGTGAGAGACCTTGTCAAAGGCTTCCTGAAAATCTAAGTATACGGGATTACCCTTGTACACATGCTTGTTGCCCTCCCCTCTTCCTCCTATCACTGTGCTTCAATTTGTCACAGGTGAGAATACCATATTTAGGACACACTGCCAAGAAATGGGGCACTCCCACCCCAAACTGGTGGCTATTCTTCCACAAGATATACTAAACCAGTAAAAAAGTAAACTTCTCTCACACCACACTGGTTAATCAGAAGTCAGAAATGCATCTCCGTAGGTATCTCAACCCTAGACGTAATGATGATTATTTAAAACCAATTTCACCAAGCAAAGGGTCTTTCTAATTCAAAGAGACCAGCCCAGGCCAATATATAACTCAGATCTTACCCAATAATTATGCTGTTCTCAATCCTTTAGTATCTAATACAGGGATTGGCAACCTTGGAACATAGCAACACAGGATAAGCACCCTTAGCGGGCCCTGCTAGTTTGTTTACTTGCCAGTTCACCAATTGCGGTTCCCACTGGCCGCGATTCACAGTCCTAGTCCAATGGGGGCTCTGGGAAGCGGAGACCAGCACCGCATCATTTCCCGCAGCCCCCATTGGACTGGAACTGTGAACCACGGCCAGTGGGAGCTGCGATCGGCAAAATAAACAAATCAGCGGAGCCCGCTAAGGGTGCTTACCCTGCAGTACCGCATTCCAAGGTTGCCAATCCCTGATCTAATATCTAAAGTTTTATTAATAAGAAAAAAGGAAGAGAGAGATTTAAAATGGTCAAAGAAATAAAATGTGTACATTCATTGGAAAGTTTGTGTAACAGGGTTGAAGAAGCCATAATAGAATACATTTCTGGCTTGTACAGTCTCTGGTAACTTCCAAAAGATTGGAAGTCCCCAAGTCCATTGATTGTAATGCTCCTTTTAGTGTAAGTCCATAATCCAGAGATCAGAAAAGGAAAGAGACAAAATGGAAATGCTTCCAGGGCCTTTTATACTTTCTCCCATGTGGAGGGAAAGCTCTCAGTATTAGTTCATGGACAAGTACAGGCACAGGATGGAGTTCAGGTTCCATGAGGAAGTCACATGTCACTGCATGCTTTAATGACTGACAAGCAGCTATTACTCATACACAAGACTGCCCATCGGGCCAGGATGGACCTCTTCTATGGTCTACTGTAAAAGCTGAGTGTCCCTCAAAGGGCCATCAACTTGAATAGTTCATTCACAATGTCCTGGCCAGACTGGATGTAAACTAGCTACCTTGTAGGTGTTACTACAGGAGTAAACAAATTTGAAATACTGGTACACAGTCAATATTCATTACTTTAGCTACAAAGATGATGCATGCATGTTAACACAATAATCATACTCAGCAAATCATAATTTTTCCATTGAAAACTTACATGACATACTTTGTATATGATTTGTTGCAATTATATAGCATTGGTAGCAACAATGATATAAATTGTCATATTTAAATCATATGACATCATAACCCTTCAAAGAATTCTAGTAGATCAGTGAGGTATGATTTCCCTTTACAAAAACTACGTTGACTCTTCCCCAATAAATGTGTGTTCATCTATGTGTCTGATAATTTTGTTCTTTACTGTGGTTTCAACTAATCAACTGTGAAGGTCAACTTTCACTATGCATTTCCTGGTTTTCAGACATTTGAGTTTTGGTCAGGTTAATGTTCTGCACTGGGACGACATACCACCACAGAACCTTAACTCTGTTAGCATTTTGTATACCATTGAATTCATAGTTATTCTAAAAGAAAAAGGTATGTTGTTGGTAGAAGTTAGTAGTTCTGACAGATATGGCAGTTTCCTGCAATATTCTTGAAAAACCTTATTGAATGCAGTGTAAATCTCTTTGGAGTCCATTGTATTAAAATAGTTTTTTGCCATGGAGTATATTTAAACATTCCATAGTTTGACCACTGCATAATTTTATTATCTGGTGTATTATTTAGGTGTGTATCTTTTAAAATGTCTAGAGATGGTATAGGTAGTGTTTTGTAAGTATGTGACTTTTTTTAAAAAAATGTAGAGAAAAAGACGTTCATTTAAAATTGTTAACCAAATCATGCTCTCAGACACATGTAAATAGAGTTTAATTTTGCTGATGTCAAGCGAGTGCAAATGAGAAGAGAATGATAGCACGATAAAAATCCAGATAAATAATTCAGTAAAAAGGATGCTGTAATACCTGGTAAATGTTCAACTACTACTTTACCGTTACACTTGTACATGATTAAAAGCTAAAAAGACCAACAACAAAAACAAAAAAACCCCAAAACAACCTTTATAGAGAATTGTGAAATCATAATAGATTTGAAGAGAAGAGTAATTTCTCCAACTTAATTAGCTATGAGTAACCTCAAATACAGCTCATCTGCTGTGGACCTAGAAAAATAAAGAACTGGTTATCCCTTGGGAAGATAATGCTGAAATTCCACGTTATATAAGTTGAAAAGTAGAAAGCACAGAAAAAAATTTAGACGGAAAGGGAATGTCAGGCATCAGGGACTGCAGCTCAGCCTGGAATCAGTTAGGTGACTTACAGCTGAACACCTGATTGATCAGTCCTCCTGATTGGCTGACAGGCATCCCCTGGGCTGCTCTGAAGTCCAGCAACAACATCCACCCATTGGCTGCTCAAGGCTTATGTCCCCAGCTATTGTTCATGTGCCTGCGTGTTTCAGCCCTATTCCAACCCTGCTAGGTTCCCCAAAATTGGTCCTTGACTGTGGCTCCAGTCCTCACTGCTGTTCCTGGATTCTGGCTCTAATCACTAGAGCTTGCCACTTGCTGCTCTGACCACCCATATTTGACCTAGACCTGACCACCCATGCTCCAGTCGGTGACTGGTACTTCAGCAAAAGATGTAAAGAGTAAAATTTGTGTTGTCTGTAGATATGGACTGAAGGAGATTCCAATGCTCTAATGTAGTGCATAATGAATATATATCTAGAATCAGTTGTGTGGAGTGGCAGGATGTAATCAAACTAGCTGTTGGAGGTTGCACAAATAGCATCCTGCTGGCGACAAATGGAGAGGAATGAGAAGGTTTGGCCCTTAACACGGAGCAGGAAAAGTGTGGGCTAAGATGGTTACATTGATATTTTGCCTGGAGCCAATCAAAAGAGAGATTACAAGAGGTAAACTTAGGCAGGTGTCTTGACTTTATGTTTTTTGGTTACTTGGTCTCCTTCCATCATCATTGAACAGCATAGAGGGATATATTTTTTCCACAGAGAATTAAAGAATTTTTTTAAAAAATTAAACTATAGTTATTTTTTAATTTCTTTCTGTCTTTGCTGCTTCTTCGACCCAGGTGGGCAGGAGTCCTGAATTTAATTTTGGTTGCACATAATGATGTACTTGTGGCATTATATTTCAGGGACATAGGACTTATTAAACAGAATAGATGGGGGAAAAAAACCGAAGTAGGTGCAGATGGCTCGTTTAACCCACTGATAAACCAACAACAAAATGTCATGCTGAATTTAAAAGGTGAAAGCTGACAGCTGGTGTTCAGTTAATGTTATTTGAATCTCAACTGTTTAAGGAAGAAGTTCAAAAGCTACTATTTAGCTGTGGTTGTGAATCAGCCAGACTCCATTAAGGAAGTGAAAAGCGATTTTAAAAAGGGCTATTTTGGCACCCAGTTGGGGATGTGAGTGCTGTTTGGACACTCTAAAATTAGGAATTATTAAAAATAGAGGGTATTTGTTGTAGAAGTTTTGAAAAAGTTCTGGGTGCCAGAGCTTCCTATTCTGAAATGAGCTGAGCTCTCACATACTGGCTGAAGGGGGAAAAGCCTTGTACCTAAAACCCAAGAGCCATGAAATGAGATTAGCCTAAATGACCATAATAGTCCTATCTGGCCTTAAAATCTGCTCACTCTGCCTCTCTGGTCCCCCCAAAAGGGGGAAGTTGGGAGACTGAGTGCCCTGCGCTCTCTGCCTCTTTGATTGCCTGGTTGGAAAGGCAGAAATTGAAACTAACAAAAACCTTTCAAGTGGACAGATATGGACCTGAAAAATTGTCTTTCAGCTTTCCTCAAGTGGATTCTTTTCTTCCAGCAAACAAACAAACAAACAAACAACAAATTCCCCCCCCAAAAAAATTTTGAAAATTCTGCGCTGGTTCAGCGCAATCCCCCTTTCCCAGGCACCCCACCCCAAGTGTTTATTTTTTTTGAGGAAGTGGTTTTCATCCTCCAACCATTTTTAGTGCTATGTAATAACATGAGAACATGTTCTTTTTATTAAGAGAACAATTCACAGATGTGTCACAATTGCAGCTAGCATTCAAACCATGTGCAAACAGACTAACATCCTGGTAACTCCTCCAAACTCTTCCCTCCTTCAATCTTTGTTCCTCCTTTCAAGCTCCATGAAGGTTGCCACAGCACTCTGGACTCTGCAAAATAATTCCTTTTCCATTTCAGGTATAGGTGCATGGAGTGGTGAGGGTATGCTCACGTTCTCAGATTCACTACTGCCACCTCAGTTCACTGAGGCTTAAAGTCAAAGCCAAACCTTTCTTTCCTTAATGTAGTCCAGTGAATATCAGAAGAATACATGTCTGAGCCCAGCTCATGGGTGTAGCAGCACTAGGTATCAACGTCACTCTAGTGTTGAACCCGTCCCTGACTCTCCTACAATCATGTCCCCCAGAATAGTCACCAAGAAACACCACCATGGTATTTCTTAAACAGGAGATAAAAAGGATCAAAGCTGTACAACATCTGCCTGTGCTAATGCGCCTTGCCATACAATCTGCCACAGGCAGCCCTCCAAGAAGATAGGGGCATTCAATACCAAAGCCAGTTCTATACAGAGGTGAACAGGGCGGTCATCCTGGGCACCTTCTTACAGAGAGCTGTAGTACTGTGCCATTTGGCTGTTTTTTTGCTCAACTCTGTGTGTGTGTGTGTGTGTGTGTGTGTGTGTGTGTGTGTTTTGGTTTAGTTTTCTTGGGCCACTGGATGGGAGGGTGGGTGTTATGATACAGAAGGGCCAGGGAGCAGTGGTAGAGGGGAAATATATAAACCCTAGGCTAATTAAGGCATGGTTCCCTGTAGACTAGAAGAGTTGCTACTGGTTAATTGGAGCACCTGCAGTCAATTAAGGTCCTGTCAGGAACCTAATAAAACCCCTTGTTTCAGGCAGTCAGGGTGTGTGAGGAAGGGGTTGAGAAGGGCTTGGGCTTGGGCTTGGGCTCAGTGTGTGGAGTAAACCCACACTCCTTCCCAGTTCTCTCCTCTACCACCTTCCTGGGCTGCTAGCAGGGCCCTCGGGGCCCCAAGAGCAGGGGGAAAGTGTGAGATCCACCACACCTCCAAGAAAAGTGTGAGATCCACTAAACCAACATCAGCCATATTGTCACAGTGCCAAAAACTTTTTCCACCCTGGCCAACAAAATAGCTAATCATTTTTTCAGAGTCACTACTTCCCATGATAGAGTGACCCCATTTTGTAAGGATGGCCTACATTATTTGCTCCTAAATAATAGGTTTACACCTAACCATGTTAAAATGCACACTGTTTGCTTGAGCTCAGCTCATCAAGTGATCCAGATCACTCTGTATCCGTGACACGGCAGTTTCACAATTTATTACTCTACCAATTTTTGTGTCATCTGCAAACTTTATCAATGATTATTTTATTTTTCTTCAAAATTGTTGATGGAGGACTCTATCTTTCTCAATGATTCTGAAAGAGATTTGGAGTCATGGTGTTCAACTGAACATGAGCTCCACCTGCAACACTGGGGCCAAAAAGGCTAATGGAATTCTAGTGTGCATTAACAGAGAAAATCTTGAGTAGGACAAGAAAGAGTATTTTTAGTCTATATTTGGCCCTGGGTCAACCACTGCCGGAATACTGTGCCAAATTCTGGTGTCTATAATTCAAGAAGATGTTGATAAATTCAAGAGGGTTCAGAGAAGAGTCTGGAAAATGATTAAAGGATTAGAAAGCATGCCTTATAATGACAGAGTCATGGAGTTCATTTAGCTAGCTTAACAAAGAGAATGTTAAGCAGTGACTTGATCACTTTATCAGTACCTTGTGTTGGGGAACCAATATTTGATAATGGGCTTTTCAGTTTAGCAAAGGCAGGTATAACATTATCCACTGGCTGGAAGCTGGCCACCACTTCCCACAGCCCCCATTGGACCAGAGCGGGGAACTGCAGCCAGTGGGAGCTGCGATCAGCCAAACCTGCAGACATGGCAGGTAAACAAACCAGCCGGGCCCACTAAGGGTGCTTACCCTGGGGGGCTGCGTGCCGAGGTTACTGATCCCTGTCCTATAGGAACTAGCCACCAGAGCAGTAACATGATCACTAAAGTATATTTAAAGGCAAATAGTTTTCCTTCTTGTTCTCCTCTCCAGTGTTATTGTCGCTGACAAAGTGTGACCCAAAGGTTCATGTTCTGGTTGTTGTGTGACTCTTAATCCTTGTATTACAGTGTCATGTCCTGTTTCAGTTTCTCCTCAGTAAAACTATATTTAAAATTAAAAAATGTGCTTACTGGGTGGGAAGGAAGAACAAGAGAATACAGACAGAAATTATTACTCTTCACACACTTGTATACTCTTCATACACCTTCGGTTCGATGAGAGAAACAGGAATTCAATTACCATTTCAGCCACTGTCTCTGCTCTCACTTGCATGGTGACAGGTTTCAGAGTTGTAGCCGTGTTAGCCTGTATCCACAAAAAGAACAAGGAGTACTTGTGGCACCTTAGAGATTAACAAATTTATTTGGGCATAAGCTTTCTGATGAAGTGGGTTTTAGCCCACGAAAGCTTACACTGAAATAAATTTGTTAGTCTCTAAGGTGCCACAAGTACTCCTCGTTCTTTCTGTTCTCTCTTTCATCCTTGTTCTTCTGGTTTCTTTCATTCCTTATGTCTTTTTCTTTACTCGCTTCTGTAATGCTGGCAAGCCAGTTTTCAGCTCATGCCAAGGCCCCTAGATCTTAGCTGACCACTGACAAATAAATAGCTGGAAACCAGTCTGGCTCACCTGTGTGTTAGTATAGTTAAAATAAATGCTAAATTTATAAGAATGTATTTGGACTTTTTGAAATAGTTTGAGGATTCTTCATGTATTTATCTCACTTATAACATCTGTACCCCATGTTATAAGTCAGGGATCAGCAACATTGGCATGCGGGACCGCAGGTTAAGCACCCTTGGCGGGCCCCACCGGTTTGTTTACTTGCCGGTTCGCCAACCGGAGCTTTCACTGGTCGCAGTTCACCATCCCGGTCCAATGGGGGCTGTGGGAAGTGGCAGCCAGCACCACACCAGTGGAAAGGCTTTGAGTAGAGAGCTGGGAACTCAACATAGTGCAGAGAAATTGTGGAAAGGCAAATTGTTTATCAAAACATTATAAAATACTTTTGGCTATCTTACTTGCCTAAATTTACATATTCTTCTCTGCACAGCTCCTTACCTGCTTTTTACCATGAGGAAACATTTTCCTCATTTTTCTCCTGTTAAAAATTTTAAAGTTTGAAAAATGTCAACCCACTCTCATTGGAGTTTTTCTGAAGAGAAAAACCTTTCTGAACTTCCAAGAGGCAAGAGGTCTAAGAATGGTGAAAGGAATAAGAAAGCAGAAAATAGCAAGGCAAGAAAGGGAGATAATAGGGAGAAGGAATTGCCCCAAAGCTTTTTAAAATTATTTAACTTTAAGCAATTTGATAGATTCAAAGGGATTGATCCTGCACCAACGGAAATCATTGACAATGCTTCCATTGACTTTAATGGTGCAGTATTAGGGCCATAGATTTTGAAATAGAACGGACCATTCTGATCATTAATGCATGGGTTCCCAAACTTAGTTCACAGCTCGTTCAGGGTAAGTCCCTGGAGGGCTGTAAGACGCTTTGTTTACCTGAGCTTCTGCAGTTACAGCCACTGGCAGCTCCCAGTGGCCACTGTTTGCCATTCCCTGCCAATGAGAGCTGCAGGAAGTGGTGATCCAGCCCGTTTGGGAACCCCTGACCTAGTGTGGCCTCCTGCATAACACAGCCCATAGAACCTCACCTAGAGATTCCTACATGAAGCCCATAAACACTGTCTGAGGTAGAACATATCTTTTAGAAAGAAATCCAGGCTGAGATTCTGTGCTGCATCTTTAAGTGGTGCACCAGAGAACTTGCAGCCCAGGAAATGAGGGACTAAGAAAGCTCTAATTTCCTTTACACCTATCTAATCCTGGGATTCAACAGGCTCAAAGGAAAGGCTTCCAGTGGCACTAAAATGACCTTGGGGATATATTTAATGGTATCTCTACACTGCAGTCCAAGGTGTGTCTGAAGCACTTGTAGACACACCAGAACTAGTTTTGATGTAGCCAGTTTTAATGACAATACTAGTGACACCACAACAGCACAGGCTAGCCACTCAAGTACATACCCAGGGTCCCAGGTGGGGTTGTACAGCCAATGCTACTGTGACTTTATTGCTATTGTAATTTGAGCTGGATTGGTAACTGGTTAAAAGATAGGAAACAAAGGGTAGGAACAAATAGTTTTCAGAAGGGAGAGAGGTAAACAAAGGTGTTCCCCAGGGATCTGTACTGGGCCCCATCCTATTTAACATATTAAAAAACAATCTGGAAAAAAGGGGTAAACAGTGAAATGGCAAAATTTGCAGATGATACAAAACTACTCAAGATAATTAAGTCCCAGACAGACCGTGAAGAGCTACAAAATGATCTCACAAAACTGAGTGACTGGGCAACAAAATGGCAGATGAAATTTAATGTTGATAAATGCAAAGTAACGCATATTGGAAAACATAATCCTAACTACCCATACACAATGATGGGGTCTAAATTAGGTGTAACCACTCAAGAAAGACATATTGGAGTCATTGTGGATAGTTCTCTGAAAACATCCACTCAATGTGCAGCAGCAGACAAAAAAGCAAACAGAATGTTGGGAATCATCAAGAAAGGGACAGATAATAAGACAGAACATATCATATTGCCCCTGTATAAATCCATGGTAGTCCCACACCTTGAATACTCTGTGCAGATATGGTCAGCCCATCTCAAAAAAGATATATTTGAATTGGGAAAGGTTCAGAAAAAGGCAGCAAAAATGATTAGAGGTATAATCATTCCGCATGAGGAGAGATTAATAAGACTGGGACTTTTCAGCTTGGAAAACAGGCGACTAAGGGGGGATATGATAGAGGTCTATAAAATCACGAATGACAGAGAGAAAGTAAATAAGGAAGTGTTATTTATGCCTTCTCATAAAAGAAGAACAAGGAGCCACCAAAACCTCTGGAACTCCTTGCCAGAGGGTGTTGTGAAGGCAAATACTATAATGGGGTTCAAAAGAGAGCTAGATAGATTCATGGAAGATATGTCCATCAATGGCTATTAGGCAAAATGAACAGGAATGGTGTCCCTAGCCTCTGTTTGCCAGAAGCTGGGATTGGATGACAGGGCATGGATCACTTGATGATAACCTGTCTGTTCATTCCCTCTGGGGCACCTGCCATTGGCACTGTCAGAGGACAGGATACTGAGCTTGATGGACCTTTGGTCTCACCCAGTATGGCCGTTCTTATGTTCTGTACATATACATGTACCGCAGTCATATATCTGACTGAAGTGAAGACATACCCTAAATTACAGCAGCATCTTCAGGTGGCCCTAAGAGCTTTAGCACTGCTTGGAATATTTGCACCCCGTGCACTGCAACCCCGCCTCAGAAACATCCTTCAATTCACTCCTATGCCAGAGCTCATAGGGGTCCTTGGAGGATGGCTTTATAGCTGTCTTCCATAGTTCCTTCACTGGATGAATCCTCCCCAGCTGATATGGGACTTTTGGAGAGCCTTATCCTGCTGGAGCCCTTTTATCTGGAATAAAGGGCTGGAGTGGGGGTGAGGAGCCAATTCCCTAGTCTTGATTTAAAGCCGTGATGGAGACCTTACTATACCCCTTAGTGACTTATTCCAACAGTTAATTTCCATCACTTCAAATGGTTTGTTCTTCTTTCATTTTACATTTGAATATTTATTGTAAAATTTCTGCAAAAATTAGTAATATTAACATGCAGGTTTTTCCTTTTAGCTTGATGATAACATTATCTCAGTCTCCTAATATCCTTGGCTTTCAGCCTCAGAGATTACTTGCACTGAACACTTGGGTCTGGAAGTTAATCAGCCTCAAGATATGATTATTATCTCACAAATAGAAAGTATGTTCAAGTTGTTATAACAATATACTGCAGCACTCAGGGCCTGATCCAAAGCACTTTGAAGTCAGCGGAAGTATTTCTGGATCGGGTACAGAATTCCTATTGGATCAGGCCCTTGAAATGCATTATTCTGACTAGTAAATTCCAAACTCACACAAATCCTATTGATTTCAAAGACACTAAGATGCTGGTGTCATTTCCTGAAAATATTACAAATAAAACATTTATTCATATATATATATATATATATATAACTATATCTATAACTGTATAACTATATTTTTGCCTGAATCCCTGTAAAATGCTCAGGTCATAAACCTCTGAAGGATCCCAGGCTTTTTTATGGAAATACAGATAATAAATAAATAAATGTAAGGGCATAGCCAGGTGTTGCTTTAATTTTTTTTAAAAAATCTTTAATATCCTAAGTTTTATGGGAAAAATAGAAGTTTTCAGACTCTTTCTGTCTCTATCTCTCTCCCTCTGTCTCTCTGTTAAAATATTCCTAATATTAACACTTAAACCAGTGCTGTAATTTAAAACAGATAAAGGCTACCCTGAACCAGTGCTGAATCGAACACTGTTAGAGATACTTTTTTCCAACAGGAAGTTACTTGTCTGTTCTCATTTATGAGCTTGTGATCAAACGGGAGGAAAGAGGGCATGACAGTGAAAACAGATAGTTGCCAAAACTTATCGGGGCATCAAGAAGTTTTTCTGGCTGCATTAAATTGATCTATCACATAGCTTTGGAATATTGCAGAGAAACTGGCAGTCTTGAATTAGAGTTTGAATTTTGTGTAGTTAATACTAGTAAATGTTATGAGGTCATCTCCGAATATATTAACTGTACTACACTATTACATTTCTGTAGATGAAATGTGCGTTATTCTGAATGAAGAATATGGGTCTGTGAGCAGTTGGGGGCTAATTTTCTTCCTTTCTGTTTGATTTATATGCATGCATGGGAATAACTTAATTCAGAAGAGATGTACAAGTAATTTATTTCCAACCACTGAACTAAAACTGGACAATAATTTATCTGACTTTTAATGTGATGCTGCAGCCAAGGCATAAATGACATTGAGTCATACTGAAGAGTTGTCATTTTGCTGTTTATCTTTGGCTTGGGGCACTTTGACATTTTTTTTTTTTTGCAAACCTAAACTGTGTCTCTTTTTACACACATGCAGAGAACAGATTTCCCCTGGTCAGATATTAAATGAAAACCAAATGAGCAATAGTCATTGTTGACTGTTTTTACTTAAATTGGATAGCTACAGAGCTGCAATCAAAAAAGAGGGGAAAATATTGCAGCATTGCCAGGTCCCTAGTACAACTAAATACTCACCCTTATTCTTGCCACTCCACATAATCAACATATTTCATTTGGTACCGAATTCAATTTCCGTCTCTTTTCCATTTAGAAACAAAGGGCTGCAAATTGCGTTCTATCTTATTTTTACTCAATATATTAAAAATACACCTTTTCATATGAGTGATGCGGCTTGGACCACATGAATAATAAATAGAGGGGATTCCACATCTTCCTCAGATACGATTCTCTTGATCTTGAAACATTTTGTAAACAGGCAAAATGACCTCTTTAAATGGAGCAGATATTTCATGTCTACATAAAGATTTCTGAAATAGGAAAAAAAATACATTACATATTTGCTGCTTTAAATAAATATGAAGCAAAGTAACCCAAAAATGAAAACAGCGGTATATTGGACCTTTTGATATAGATTCCAGCCCTGCAATAAGGCCAGCACTGTCACAAACTTTTACCGAAATGGCACTGTGGTGCCTGAGCCAAAGTACTCTGAACATGGAATTCCTATGGAAGGCAGTGGGAAATATTCTCAGGAGCACTTAGATAACCGTACCCAAAATTTAGTATATGTTTTTTTCTAACTGCGTCACTAAGTTCAAATCATTGGGGCTATACTGATAATGATTATAATGACATAGAATAAAACTGATCATGTCAGATCACTCAGCGCATAACAAGCTTACAGGGCAACATGGTTAGTTCTTCAGAATTTAAATATATATATATATTCAAAAATCAAAGTAAAATTATAAGAAAAAATAAAATAATTTTGGGGTTCAACCCAGACTAGTAAGGAGTTGTGTCACCAACTGCCCTGCAACTCTGAATGCCTTAAATGCTTTACTATTGTGGCTCATAGCCTGGATGCCAGCAGCCAGCCTTTAAGCATACAGGTCACCTCTGGCCTTCGCTGACCAGTCCTGGGTTGTCTTAAGACTTCGATAACAAATAAAACAAGTGTATTTAATCAACAGGAGACAGGGTTTAAGAGTGTTTAAGTATAAGGGGCAAAGATAGAAAGGGTTACAACCAACCAAACGTACACATTTTCTAATGGCTAAAACCTGACTTAACAAGCTACAATCTTTGTTCATGATAGTTTCCTCACCAATTTTCCTTTACCAGCAAAGGCTGATTAGCTCTTAGTCAGGCTCCCCTCAGAATCCAAGGCACTGGTTGTCCTTTTCTTCTCAGGTGAATGACAGTTTAGGATTCTCTTCCCTTCCTTTTATAGTCCAGTAATCCTTTAATCTCTCAAAATTCATTGACCCTGCTTCAAGAGGCAGGAAGGCTTCCTGGAGTTCAGTCTCCATCCCCCATTGTGACTGTAAAATGATCACTTTCCCCCCCTACTTGCTTTTCTGTTGGAATTGTTTAGCTGGCATGCAAATAAATTCTCTTTGTCTTTGGTTACACCTTGCTCAATTTATATGGGAAATAAATTCAAGAAGGCTGAACCATATTCCTCTGATTGAAAAAAAACAACAACCCCACAACTGTTTATTATCTCCCCCTGACATCACTGGTTTAAACACATTTTAGTCACAATTCTAGCATGTTTCTAAAATCCTTTTTGAGTAGACTGTACATACATTCTGCAAGAACATTAATGATCAATGAGTGATTAGTTTTCCAATAAGATATCACATTATACCTTTTAGATACAGATTTTAACAATAGTGAGCTGTGGTATACTGAGCTGCACAGGCTTGCTGAAACTCACTTTTAAATACCCCTATCTTCTGGCATAGAGATCCTCTTAGTGTCACAATAATATCATCCTACATTGTCTTAGTACCTTTCTTCTAAAATAATAAATCCAAATATACTCTATGCGGGAAGGTTGGTAATCATATGAGGCCTAGGACTAGTAGACTCAAGCTGTTCTTACCTGCCTATGGAGGTAATGGTGTATTTGGACTGGTGGATCTCTGTTATTTCTAGCTGCTAGGCCCAATTCTTGGAAGGGAGAGTGCAGTGCCCTCCCATTGATGGCGGTCTCTCAGCTGGGGTCACCACCCCATTCTGTAATTGCTTTCTAGAGAATCCCAGGGAGCAGTGGGGCAGCAGCTCTGTTAAACACTGTATCTGGAGATGGAACTTAAGGAGGTTTTCAGTTACTGCTGAGCACATCCTCACCTTCAAGATCTGAGATTAATAACAAAAGTGCAGAACATGGCCACATAAAAAGTTCTGACCCGATTCCTTGACCAGTAAGCTTATGGATTAGGTTTCCCCAAGGAGATATATTTTGCTTTCCTCAACAGACTCAAATCCAACATTGTACTACTAAGATTCAGTCAATAATTACCTTGACCACTTACCGTTTGTCATTTATATTAATATTATTAGGATAGAGTTAGCACCACATAATAATCAGAGCCCCGTTGTAGGAATCGTTATACAAATAAGTAACATAAAGCCAGCCCCTGCCATTGGTAGTTCACAATCTAAGATTAACACTTGTGACATGGTTTAAGGGCATTCCCTAGCCCAGACCCTATAGGGTTAAGACAGCAGCCGGTTAATCTTGACATATTAGAGGGAACAGGGGAAATATAAAGGGCTGCCTGGGAGGAATCAGAGGGAAATAGCTGGGTTTGAGCTTGATCCCTGCCCACAGGGCTTTATATGGCAAATGTTGGTTTTAATTGTTGTGTGCGTTCTGCTGCTGGTGGTTTTGTTCTGTTCATGCTCTTTATATGTTCTCCTAAAAGCGTCCCAGAAAGAAGGGACCACAAGTTACTGAAGGCTGCCTGACTGTTATGTTTTGTGGGCTGAGAAATCAATACACTAGCCCACTTACGCATATAGAGCAGGTGTTTAAAGAGACAAAGGTCAGGGGGAGGGGGACGGAGGGATGGGAGAGAAAACGGTCACAGTAGAGAAAGGTGTATTGGCACAAGTTCACAGCCACAGAGGTCTCAGTGACAGGTGACCACCATGTTAACCAGATGGCAGTGCAATCACAGCAAAAGCATTTGCTTGCCTATATTTTAGGCCCTGAGGTTAAAGTTCCAGTTCCATTGTGCAGGTGAATAGGCCCCTGCACCTACACTGAACCTCATTGACTCCAGCAAGACTGAATGTGGGCAGAAGGAGCTATTCATATGTTGCCATTTGCAAAATAGGGGTCTTGGGTTGGAAACAATGTCCTTTTTTGAAAGTACCTAGGACATTGTGGGAGCTTCTGAAAACAAGAAATAACAAGTGGTGATTACAGACTATAGGGCATTTTTGGCAAGTAGCTTCAAAGTTGGCTTTACTGTCTTTTTCACTGTGGTTTATGTCGAACATCATACATAGGATTTATGACTATAGATATTTTCTTCTTTGTTAGTAAATAGCTAGCTTTGCTAAGTCATAATTATGTTTTAAAAATAAAGTCTTGATTTAAGCAGACTAAAAGCAAATAATATCCAACCATCACCACACACATAGATCCATGCAGGTGAGCTCATTACTGGAAACCCTTGTTCTGTAGTTCCCTGATGTGGTTCCTTATATTTTGTCTTCATTGTGATATATCCTTCTAGGATGTAACTTTTTTGAAGATGGAGCCATAGTTTTTACTTATACACTTCTGCCTCTGTGGTCAAAACTTTAAATCTTTGGTGCTTAAAGTCATTGGGAACTGTGGATGCTTTTGTACTTCTGAAAAAACAGGACTCATCTACAGGGATTCCTAACTTAGTCACAGAACTTTGAAACTGTGGGTTTATGTAAATAATATCATAATGCTTTTAGTGCATGCTTCCACAATTCTTGCTCTTTGATGGCAGTTTTATCTGAGTAAATATTGCAGGATGCAGTCTTCAATTTGTGTTGTCTAATACAAATAATTCTTGTACAATTTCTTAACAGAGGACAAAATGGCACATTCTCCTAACGATAAAAAAATACAGTGTCTGGACAAAGAGAAAAAATATATTACTAGTTTCCAGCTATAGTCTTTGGATTTTCCTCGTTTCATTGGTGTGTTCAGAAATATAAATTTGATACTATAGCCATCAGCTAGAAGCCCTAGTGTGACATCTCCAGTAACACCAGGAAAGCAATGGGCTGCAATCAGTGCTGATATGGTGGTCTATTGGAAATATAAGGTGACAGCTGTATTGATCATTTGTTAACAGGGTCCTGGTTTCACCCTCACTGACACAATATAATCACTGATTTCCAACTTGCTGCATTAATAAAGGACATTGGTAAGTAAAGACGTTAAGAATACTAAAGAAAAAATTTGTAGAAAAGTAAAATTAAAGTAACCACTCTGACAAGACATTATATGAGGACAGATTCGAATCAAGGTGAGCTCCGAGCTGACTGATTTGGCATGGACAGAGAGGATTGAAAGAATACAGTTGCATTATGTGATAGTAACTGTGAAGAGTAAAACAATAATGTTCCTTCTTCATAAATGTCATTACTGGGCTTTTTGAATAGGAACCTTAACTCAATGTCAGGATACAGATTGCTGTTCAATGATAATCCCTGGCAGATGACAGATCACGTCTCAAACACTGAGGATCTTTCCTACACCTATTTCTCTTTTCTTTTCACGTGCATTTTTTTTTATTCCCCTTTTTTCATATTTGGAAATATATGAAAATTGACATCAGCTTTCTTTGCAGGCAGCAAATAAATAAGCTTGTGATGTGTTAAAGCATCTAAGTTTAAGTGGAGAAATGCTACATATCTGTCTTTTGCAGACTTAGCATAGCTCTTAGGGCAATGCTTTTTTCTGTGCTTATGGTCAAAAGAAAAACAAC
Source organism: Dermatemys mawii (assembly GCA_007922305.1). Taxonomy (NCBI): domain Eukaryota; kingdom Metazoa; phylum Chordata; order Testudines; family Dermatemydidae; genus Dermatemys; species Dermatemys mawii. Next base: position 33,714,470 of record ML677348.1, on the reverse strand, counting down.
TTGTTACTAAAAAAAAATAAAAAATGCTTGAGTCCCAAACTGGCTTTAAAATAATGTAAATTTAAGCCTGATGTTTCTTGTTTTAACTCATGTCATTGCAAAACAATCATGAAAAAATAAGGCACAAGGCATTGAATAACGTTTTTATCATGTACCATTATCATAAAAGAAATATGAAAGGTGACAGACTATATTTATTACATAAAAAATGGGAACACACAACTTATGGAAATACATTTTTGATTGAATTGGTACATCTTTGTTAGGGCCAAAGGATTTTTTTAAAAGTTTATTATTTCTTTATGATTTCAAAAGGATGCCTATTAAAGCATATAATTCTTCCAGCAGTGCATGGGGAATTTGCTTGTATAATTCCCATTACTGCTAATGGCAGTTAGGCACATCGGTCTCCCCAATCTAATGGGAGAATAGATCCCTAGTTTCTGAAAATGCATATTACATAACCAGTAGACTATAGCAACTCTTCATGAGTCATTACAGTCTGTTGAGTAAATTCATATTTAAGCATTTTCCTAGCAGTGAATTTTTAACCTACCATGCAAAAACCTCTTTTTAGTTCATAGTTTTGATTTTCAGCTCTCTTCTGAAACATAGCAGTCAGTATTAAACTGGCTTGGATATATGATCACAAGCAAAAACTTTTAATGATCTTTTTATAAAATAATGTGGGTTGTAAAGTCAGTAGGTGGTATGGTCAGGTGGTATGGTCACTGAGCTGCCTGCTCAGTGATATTCACATATGATTGTTCAGATACTTATAACAGTATATATTCGAAGAATTAGACTCCTAAGATGTACCTTGACATAGCTCCTTTGACTTCAAAGAATGTACTTATACCAGCTGAAGACCTGGTCAAAATCAGCATTAGGTCATTGGAACTTCATATCAGTTGAGAAAAACCAAAACAAATGGGCAATTTTTGGGGGGATTTGGAGAGAAGGGAATCCTCATATCCAGACAAGATGGAATCCCTACAGTATATACCAGGCTGTAGTGGTTACAAGTTGCTGAGTGCCACGCTTAAATAATCAGTGCATCAGTATAATGGATGGACACCCTGACCCTCCCCTGTCATGTCCCTATGATTCCACTAGCTCATTCAACTCAGGCCTTGTACCCATGCGGAGGGAACTCTTATAGCACACATGAGAGTTGTGAATGGCCCCCTGAAGTGCTTCTCCAAAGTCTTTCCCTCCATGCTGGTAGTTGCCAAGAAGTTCTGGCTTTGTGTGTCAATGGAATAGGAAAGAGAGGGGGAGCATTAACTTTTTTTTTTAACCTTTGAACAATTGCTTTTCTTGTATGCACTTTAGTCCTGCAGCTGTATATGCCTAAACAGAGCTGAAACTTTGAAGACACAAAGCATTGGCACTAATACAGAAATTCCAGGTTTCTTCCTTCTCATTTCCCATGACTTCCAGAATCCTAGCCACTGATGACTCCAGTATTTCGACCTTAAAAAAAAAAAGTGGAAAAACAAATCTGATAATGTTATGTAAAATAAATGTTGGTAAAAAGCGGTTCCACGCTCCCTGCCCAGCTTTTCTCTCTCAACTGATACACTCATGAAAAATGCTAAGGGGGTTCAAAAATCTCACTGCTGAGTGCCTCTCTGGAACCAACGGCTTCAAAGCTACATTGGTTGTGATATAAATATCCAGAAGCTGTAGCAAGCTCTTAGTTTTGATGCAGACTGATACAGTCTAGATGCAAAGCAGCAGGCTGGGAGTGAGCTATGTGATAATACTTTTTGTCCCAAACATCCCCTCTATTTTCATGAGCAGCGGGGAACTTGATTAAGTGGATTTCAACTGAGGGGCATGTCAGGGGTTCAACAGCAGGTCCCCCCTGATCCTCCCCTTGAATGTAAGTTTAACTGCCAGGCGCAGTATGAATAGTGTTATGTTCTGGTTTGAGCGCTGGAGGAAAGTGTAATAGCAACCAGCAGAGGCAGACTTAAAAAGCAGTTTATGGAGGAATATGCAGCTCGCATACAAGCATGCTGCAGGCAACTTCTTATCAGACCTGAAAGAGAAACAGGAAGGTGAACCTTCTCTTCTGGGTTCACAGAATTGTCTACTGCAGCAAATAACTAAAATAAGCCTCATCCTAACAAATGGGGGAAGGGCAAGAAGAGAGTTATTTTACATATCCTCATCCCCCTTCAACTCCATGTGATTCTCTACACTAGCTAATACCCTTTCCCAAGCAGGAGGAGACAGATTTGTGGGCTGCAGCCACTGCAAGCTTCTGGGCAGTATAGCAGGAGCTCTGTTTCCCTTAGGACTGAGGGGCCTGTGAAGCAGCACTGATGCCCAAGGCCTTGACATGGTGTAAACTCACCAGCCAAGAAGGTAAACCAAGCACTCCATGATCATCTAGTCTGGGACCCTTTCCTTGGAGCTGACTTTATTTTCATCAAGAGTTCCAAAGCAAGAGCAGAGAGACTCAAAATATGGGGTACTAGCCATCCAAGGCTTTCTTGGCTTCTTCCAGCTGGAAGGGGAGAGGACACTCTCTTCCTTTAGTAGCCCTTCCTATCTATAATGGTGTGACCCAGACTAGGACTTCCCTGACTCTGGGTCTCTCCCATCTGCTGCCCCTGTCTTAAAAGCAGAATATCTTACACCTGGCTTCTTGTAGATCACATGCTTGTGGCCTAATCATGTGCCCTTCAACCACGTTCCCAGTTTGAAACAGCCCAAGGCCATAGCAAGTGCACAGGGAATCACGCTTGTACACCATGGCCCCATGCCTTGTTATGCATGGATTGTCCTGGGACTATGATGTTGTCCCAGTTCAATACGTATTTTAATATATCCACAGATTTTAGGAGGCTGAACACCTGCCCGTATCACAGAAGGAGAGGAACAGCCCTCCTCAAAGTAAGTGAATTGAGAGGAAACTCCACATGTTGGAAAATACAGAGTAGCTGTCCTTTGTGCAGTGACCTGTACTGGAAGGGCCACTGCACAAAGGTCAGCAATTTAATACATGCTGTTGATTGCTAGTTATGGGGTTGGTACTGGTTTGCATAACAGTAATTAAAAACTAGTCATAAAGGTTTAGAAGGAGTCACCTAAAAGTAGATAAGAACTTGTACAAAGAGATTCCCCTGAATACAGTATGAGATCATGTAACAAGTTTCATCCTCTACTGTAATTCACTACAGCCCAATAGTTCAGTAGCTTTTCTTGGTCAAGTTGCTTCTGCTGTTTATCTCCTGGAGAAGGATTTTGGGAGAACAAATAAGGATATAGAAGCTGTTTTTATAAGCCATTAAGCCAAAAATCAACACTATTTGTATCAGACTAGAAAGAATTTCACTGAAAAATTAAAATTCCTAAGCTAAATATTTTTTAAAAAAATGATTTTGAGCTAAGTGAGACAAAATAATCCAGGTCTTAATATGCTGCAGGTGCAGAATAGCACTTTTGTGTATTGCTGAATGAAACATTAATCCTCACAACACAAATTGCAGTCCTACCTGCATTGTTCAGTCTTCAGACATGTGTGTATTAATCCTGGGATGCCCTCCTCACACTTCTGTTCCAAAAGAGAACTCGGAATCCCCTGATCAGTCCTTTCCCATCCGTTTATTTTCAATTTTAATTTTGTATTTTAGCAGCTTGAGTCAAACTTTTTTGACATGTAAGTTGTAAAATGGTCACTGATTAACATTTGGAGGCTCAGCCATCTTAAAATAAGACAAGGAAGACTTGTAGCACCTTAGAGACTAGCCAGTTTATTTCAGCATAAGCTTTCATGGGCTATAGCCCACTTCATCGGATGCATAGAATGGAACAGAAGTAAGATGTATTTATTTATTTACGGATACAGACTAACATGGCTGCTAATCTTTAACCAGCCATTTTAAAAGTTACTCAGCTTATGCAAACTTCCTTAGACAATGGCTATGACTGTTAATTTTCCTCTATTTTCCCTCATGTTTTACAGTTCATTGGTTAAAAACAGATACAAAACATAATCACCCTCTACTCCTTTATTTTCATATGCTGTTGGAAATTTTCTCTCTCCTGCATCTTTGTCATCTATAACAGAGGCAAACGGAAGGAGTTAGATGATTACTATACTGTGAAGTAGTTGTTATGCAGAGGGGCACATGAACATTTTCATTGCAGTATTATTATAGGAAGGCCTATGTTTAATGAACTGGTGGTCTCATTTCAGTTGCTAGAATACATTACAAAAATGTATCTGCATTACAAAAAATGTCATCACTGTCGGTACTAATTATCACACTTATTGAAGGTTTCAGTAGAGACTAGAGAAGTTAAACACTGAATTAAGATGAAGATTCCAACACTTGAGATGACCCTTTCAGAATAGGGTTTGGCACATGAGAGCAGTAGTGTTGGGGGACGATTGTACAGCCACAGTCTGTTCTGTATCCATTCTTGGCATACATGATGACTTCAAACCCACGGCTTTCCATTGGCAGGTTTTGGATTAAATTCTATATTTCTTGTGCTCTTAGCAACACAATATCGCTTACACTGGAATTCAGCAAAAGTGTTTGCCTCAATGTAAGCCTAAAACAGGCTGAAAGAGATAGTAGCCCTATATTTGCTCAATCAAAAAATTGTGTTTTGAGTCATGGCAATGTATTACTGTAGAGTAACAGAATGTGTCCTCACCTGCTGCCTCTTCTGTGGATTTCATGACCATATCTGTGCTATAGTTCAGAAAGCATTTGTGGACTCAATTATTTTCAGTGCATATTTGCAATGATCAAATGTTGATTTAAATATCCAGACATCTCTTGACATACAATCTTCACTAAAGGCCAGAAACACAGGAATAAACACTAGGTTGTGGGTAAAAAGTGGTTCCTGTCTAAAAGAAGCACACTGTTTCAACCATTAATAAAGCAATCAGGTGTCTGAGCAATTAAGAGGAAAATCAGTTCTTGGGATGTCTAGTCTTTTGTTTGCAGTAAAACAGCAGATTTATTATATTGTTTTCTTTTGAAAATTCACAATGCACCATGTTGTGCCTATTCAGATCTGTAAATCAAGGAGATCACACAAAAGAAAAAGGGTTTTAGGATTATTAAGAATATAAAAACATTTCATTCACAGTGGAGAGATGAACACTCAAATACGGAAAGGAAAAAATAAAACCCAAAGAAACATTCAACCACATTTTAGTGTCATTCTGTCAATACATGCCACTCATATCTGAAACTCTTTAGGGGACTGTTGTAACATTTTAGATACAGATAGTGAGGTTTCCTAGAGTGCCTGCACTCACCTCTGATACAGAAATTAGTCCTCTTTTGCAGGCACACATACCTATATCTGCAAGTGAATCAAGGACCATACACATCAATTGGCACTTCAACTGATATTTTTCACACCCTTTTAGCATTAGGTTTTGTGAACATTCTTGTGAGCAGTGTTCTGTCCATACAAATGTTTATGGAAAATGAAGTTTAGGTCTGTAGTGGATGTTAATATCTGAGACCAAATGACTGTTTTGACCAGCAGCAGATATAGAACACATTCTGCTTTAATCGGTCACTTTGCCCATAAACCCCTGCTGTGTCTCTGCAGTAGATTGTCATCCTCTGCTTAGAAAAAGTGTCCTAGTGTGACTAGGGCTGAGTGAATAATTGATTTTTCAGTTCAGTGGCCAAACTAAAAAATGAGGGGAAAAAATCAGTTTGTTTCCAATTGAATGTAATTTTTTGTTATTTCTCTGTTTGTCTTTTCATACAAAAAGGAAAAACTGAAAAAAAAAAAATAAACATCGGTCAAAGCTAAATGTTTTGAATGTTGATTTGAATTGACTTTTTTTTTTAAATGTCAAATTGACATTTTCAAAATGGTTCATGCTGGTTTTTTTCTAAACAAACTGTTTAGATATTTCCAAAATGTTTGTTTTCATTTTTCCCCACTCAAAACTTTTTGCTGAATTTGACCTAAATTTTGCAAATAGTTCAGGTATCCTTAAAAATGATTTTTTCAGCAAATTTACTATTTGTCAAAAAAAAAAAATCACGCAGTTCTAATTGTGACAAGACTACACAATAGCATCCATGTTAGTATTGTCTCATGGCTTCAGCATTGGGCCTACATTGGCATTTCTACACTGAAATAAAACACCTGTGACTGACTCCTATCAGCTGACTTGGGCTTGCTGTATTTGGGCTACAGGGCAATAAAATTGCAGTGTAGACATTTTGGTTCGGTGCTCTGGTATCCAGTGAGAGGGGAAGGATCCCAGAGTCCAAGCTCCAGCCTAAGCCCTAATTTCTGCGCAGTAATTTTATAGTTTTTCAGAGTGAGTCCCACAAGTCTGAGTCAGCTGACATGGGCCAGCCACAGGTATTTTATTGCAGTATAGACATATCCCGTGTCTTTTTGGCAGAAGTTTCTCCTTCCACTACAACCTCTCATCTTCATTATGTGCACTAATGTCCAGCAAAGGCCACTGCAAACAGGACAGTGATTAATTACCACAACAGAGGGACATACCTGTTGAAATGTACCCCAGACTCCTGACACAGATATTATTCTAAGAATATCTATGCTCCTTTTCCAACTACATACATAGATACACACTGCAAACACAAATAACCACGGTGAATGGTGATGGACCACTGAAACTTGGAGATCAGTAAATTCACAAAAAGAATGGTGTATATTATACATAAAATATAAAGGATAGATATTATGTATCATTATATGAGACACTAATCAACAACAACAAAACACCACAGGGACTTTGTTGGTTTTCTTTTTCTTGCTGTCTTTCCTTCTGTATTAGGACTATTGCTTCTCAATAGTGCAGGAGTGGTCAACCTGATCATGAGAAGGAGCTAGAATTTACCAATGTACATGGCCAAAGAGACACAGTAATATGTCAGCAGCCCTCCACACCCCTCAGGGACTCCCACCCACTTGCAGCCCCATGGATCAGCACTCCCACATCCCTCCTTGCACCTTCCAATCAGCTGTTTTGTGATATGCAGGAAGCTCTAGGTAGGGGAAAGAAGCGGGCACATGGCAAACTGAGGGGAGGGGTGGATTGGAGGCAGGACCTGTGGCAGAGCCAGGACTTGAGAAATGGGCACCCCCCAGCACATTGGAAGGTTGGTGTCTGTAGCGCCAGTCCTGGAGTCAGTCCTTATATAGGGAAACACATATTAAGTTCTGTTGAGCTGTGTGTGGCTCCAGAGCCACAGATTAGCCATCCCTGCAATAGCGGCATATTTTTTTTTTTACTTTGGCTCATTGCTTTGTGGCATGAGGACCTGTGGTTTTTGGAATAGCTAAACATGCAGTTTACTTCCCCTTCTCCTGCTCCGCAAAATCAAACTGCACTCATAGCTCTTCTGAAAGGCATAACATATTTTCCATTTATTACGTTGAGTACATATTTTTTTAAAAAAAACTTTTCATCTCTAATTTACAAGCTCTATAGTTCTTTGGAAAATATTTTCATGGATTTATGTAACAGGCTTTTTTTCTTCTTTTTTTAGACAAATCTACTCTTATAAACCTCTAAAATGTGTTCCTTTGAATGAAAAACTAATGAGATGTCCCATTTACAGCAAGTCTCATATTCTACTTTGTCAGGATAAATAAAAACAACTACTGTACATTATCCCTTTCAACTGGTAACTATATAACTATTGTGATACTGGATATTCTATTTGTGTTTTCTAGGCTTCAAATTTGAAAAGAAATTGCACTGGCAAAGGAGCTAACTGTGTACTGTGAAGATGTTATTTCATTAAGGCTTACTGATTCATTACTTTGGAAAGTGGTGCACAATTCAAACTCCTCAGGATTACTCACTGTATAGATTTTAATGTTTTAATGTTGAAGGAGAAACCGGCTTTGAGGGCAAGCCTGGATTTGGATGTGGCTGTATGGTTCAATGAACATAGTGTTCTCTCTCACTCGCTCTCTTTCTTTTATTTTTATTTACAGTAAAAGCTGCCTGAAATGACCACTGAGTGGCTCAATAAAAACCTGTGACTTGACTGGCTAGAAATTGATCTGTATTGTACTGTAAAGCTTGGAAATGCTTTAAAGTGGGCACTGAAAGGGGGTACCAGGCACTCAAGCCCCAATTCATCAAAACACTCAAATGCTTTGCTGAAGCCGGGTCCCAGCTACTAACATAGTGCACAGACAATATGGTGTTGAGAGCCATAAAGGAACCTGTAGGTAGAAAGCAGGCCTTCATGCATGATTGAATGTGTTTCTTTTCTTTCAAAGCAGGAGGTCCAATGCATCCCTGACATTTCCTTCATTGTATACTTCTCCTGTTCTCAAGATTCAGCATTAGCATTACGGCCATCTGGCTAGTTGATGAACTGAATGCAGTTCCCTGTGGATTATGACCATAACACTGCTTTATCAGCACTGATGGGGTCACATTGAGCTATAGGATCATCTTAAAACATTTATTCAGCACATTAGTAAGCACAGTTAAGACATATCCTCTAGAGCTGGGGTGAGCTCCAAGTGACTAGCTAGTAGTGGATCTTGGCTCTTCCACACCCACTTTTGTCCCTAGGGTCATGCTCTCAGCCCACCACTATGTGGCTCAGCTGACATAGAAGTGCCTAGGATATTTCTGCTAGCTTTACCTCACTGGAGATTCCATGATGAAAGGTGAACTTAATGGACTGGTTAATATTTGAGGTTCAGTGATTAAAGCTTAGATCCTGCCATAGAAGCTCCATGGCTGGAGGAAGTAGATCCCCACTTACTTCAATGGGAGTCCAAGGATCTGCTTGTGCAGATGTGAAAAATAAATAGCCATGATGAGTAGACTTGGGTAAGTAATTGATTTTTCTGGTTTGGTGGCCGGACTGAAAAATCCAAAACAAACAATTTTGAGGTTTTGGTTACATCCAATGGGGTGGGAGGTGGGGAATAAAACAGGGGGGGGGGGTCATTGTTTTATGTAAAAGAAAATCATTTTGTTTGACTCAAAACATTTGTTTGTTTGGTTTTGTTCATTTTGTAACATCTTCAGGATTTGGTGGGGTTTTCCTCTAAAAATAAATGAATAAAACAATACTAGCTAAATTGAAAACAAACATCATTTGAAAAAAAAAGTCAAGATGATTCCTTTAGAAAATGTTGAAATGAACGCCTTTGACTTTTTTCAGAAAAATAATTTCATTTCTTTATTTGGCTGAAACTCTCCACTAAATTCAACCCAAATTCACGAATAATTTCAGTTGCCCTGAAAATGCATTTTTGACAAATAAATTACTTGATCAAAATCTTTTGCCCACCTCTAATGATGAAATATTATCTTCTGCTAGGAACTGAGTGTTTTTCCAGTATTAAAGAACTGGCCAATCCATGGACTGAGAAATCAAGAGAAGGAAACATCAGAACTTTTGGAATGCTAAGAATGGCAGACCATAATAGTGTGGTAGCATTAACTAGTTTAAAATGGTGAATGCCAGCATTTTAATGACAATTAATGAATGTCAAGTGCAAATTATTTGGGATCATTGGGACTATTCACTGACATTAAATTAAGCACATGAGTGTTTGCAAGGTCAAGGCCTCAGAGTCTATTTAGCTACTATTATTAATAACTTATGACTTTATGAAAATGTAAAAACTGGGTGAGTTTTAGCTGAGAAAGGACTGTAGGATTAAACCATTAATCAGTTAGATCTAAACTGTGCAGCACTCAGGTTTGCTTGCTATACAGACATAGAAACAAAAAATTTCAGAGCCACCATAAATAAGTCAGCATTGACAAGTATATTTAAACAACTGACCATTTAAAAATATTCCATACACCGAAGCTCATCTAATAGGAAATTTTCTTTCTCATCCTCTAATTTTATTTTTGCTCATTTAGTTTATGGAATTTGTGATCATAGGTTGATGACCTAATGTTTTCTTGCAATGGAGGGAATTTTAATGAGATAAGCAAATGATGTGTGTTACATGGCACATTTTAAGCATTAAAAATCAGTAATAAATGAAAATGATCACATGTAATATATATATTTTGAAAAATGAGCTTGAACAAGCCTTTTAATAAAGTCATTATTCCTCTTATCATAAATCACTAATGCTTATTTTTGTCCAGCAGATATAAGACAGTTAAGGACAATGTTTTTAAATGTGTCCTTGTGTAATTTACTGCACTGGAAGTTTCTAGATTTTTTTTCCCTTAAGATATGAATATTACTATTTAATATATTGTGTGTTGTTATTATCATGTTAAAAATGTTATATGTCCTTTTACGAAGAGATGCATTGGTAGGTTATTGGCAATTATACTGTGGTGTATTAACAGAGATGGGTTTGATGGAGCCAAACATCTATAACATTTTTTTGATCTATAGGAAATCTATATCCAAACTTTCTGGTGTTTGATGAACAAGAACAACAATCCCTGCAAGGATTTGATATGGTTATGAGGAGTGTCATGAGGTGGTGATGCTGTACATAGTCTTCCCTCTTCTTTTTTATACTATGTAAACAAATGTTTAATCTTAGAAAGGCATGATGTAGTGTTATTAGATTTGTTATGCAAGCTTCTGTTTACAGTGACCTGTGCGAGCAGCAAGGAAGTTTGTGCTCTGCCTTTGTGTCTAATTACAATACATTCCTGAGGCAAAGCTGCTCCTGGAAACCAAGACTGCTGTTGGGCTGAGATTCCCGAAAGAAGGGATTTTCTGCATGCCTTTTGATCACCATTGTTTCAGGATTTGTTGATGTATGTAAATAAAATGTATCTGTCATAAGTGTGAAGTAGCCTAGAATTATTGCTACTTCACACTTATGACAGTATCACAGATAGAAGATACTTCAGTTCTGCATTACAGATTCATGTGTCAGCAAGGCCAACCTGCAAGGTCTTGGACTTCTGCTACTTCTCTGCTTGGGATATAAGACAGCCCCCCCAGGATCTGATTTGGATATGGACAAAAACATCTTTAATATTTTAATGAAATAAAAACAACTGGGAGTTGTGTGATTACAGGAGACTACCTCCCAGATATACCTTGGAGGAAAATGCTACTAATAAAAAATTGTAGATGACACAAACTTGGGAGGTATTGCAAATATGGAGGAAGACTGGAATATCAAACAAGAACATCTGGATGATCTTGAAAACTGGAATAACAGAAATGGGACTAAACTGAATAGTGCAAAGTGCAAGGTCATGCCCTGAGAGACTAACAACAAGAATTTTTGCTTTAAGCTAGAAATTTATGATCTAAAAGTAACAGAGAAGAAAGACCTGGGGATAGTGGTTGATCACAGGGTGACTATGAGCCATGAATATGATGTGGCCATGAAAAAAGTCTAACGTAATCTTAGGATGTATAAACATAATTCAATTGTGTTTCATTATGTCATGCATTATTGTGCTTTCTTTCTTTCTTTATTGAGTGTATTGTAACTGATTATTTCTTCTAAATAAAACAGTACTTTGTTTTAAAAGATTTCTGCTTGAATATCAATCCTTTGAGTGAAGAGCTATATCCATATCCTCTTGTCGGTTAGCAGAACTGGTCTCCTCTGGGGAGTCCTCTGTGGGTCAGAGACAATCCTTCTGGTAAAACCCCAGAAATTCCTCTAAGGCAAGCGACTCTTTATTTCCAGTTTGAGCAGAACAAATTGACAATTAGTTTATGATCATAGGCAAGCTAGTATTGGCAGGTCTTCCTTCAGTCCATACAGATCCTCACCGCTACCTCCTCAGTGAATACTGTTTGTCAGACACCCATAGTGGAGTATACAGTGCAACCAATACTTGAAGAAAAAGGGTATTGAGTACCTTGTATAATATATGGATTTCTCTTAGATGCATAGTCCATAATTCTATTCTGCCACCCATCTTCCTTCCCCTCCACTTTTGATCATTTACTTGTGATTCACAGTCGGGAATGAACTGGAGATGTTCATAGTTCACCTTATAGACCTTTTAATGCATAGTCACAATTTGGCTTATTATTCAAGAGATCCAAGATTCCCTCTTTCCCTCCCCTGGGATAGTGTTGGTGGGTATTTCAAGGATGAACTCTACCATTAGTTTTATTCAACATGTATGTAACATCCCTGGAGTAGATGTAGGTGTCTAAAGAGGATTTTGTAGCTTAATTTAGCCACACAAAGCAATGTGGAAAAGTAACAAAAAGCCCAAGTTACAGTAGGACACAGGTCATCTGAGGCTGCTATAGGTACCCTGAGTTGAAAACATTGCCTCTCACTTTTCAAGTGTCAGTCAGACCTATAATGTTGTTTTAATAATTTATTTATTAAATGTAATCCATTATGAGCCTGTCACTGTCTCGCACTGTGCATCACTTACACTAATGCAAAGTGATTGTAAAATGCCACCACTTTAATTTAGTAATGTTTCATGCCCACTTTGAACTCACTTTAACTAGGTGCTAATGATAACACAGGAGGCAAAGCAGTGGAAAAGCCCCTTCAGCTTTACAACCACAAAAAGTTAAGGCAAACTAATTGTGTGTTGGACATTGAAAAAAAAATGATGGTGTGGCAGCTTTAAATCTCTTTTGATGTCAATTTATGGCCATGTTAAAGATGTTAAATGTTGTATTGACAGAACACTTATATTGACATTTTAAGTACCTTTTCATATTTAAGCAAGTTAGCCAGGTCTGTAGTACATATTAGAGTAGGCTGAGCTGGCAGAATGATCTTTAGTGGATATTTGGAGTGCTCTGACCGTCCCTGCCTCCTGGCCCTAGGGTTTGGGAAGTAAGAGCAATAGCACTAGGGAAGAGGCATGTCTTCTGAGCTGAATTACATATGTCACCAGTACCCACTGACAAGCTACCAGACTACTCCCTAATAAGAAAAGTGTTTGTCAGTGTTCAAAGATCAGCCTCAATCCAGAGATTAGAACTCATTTCTAGACATTACTGTGTTCTGTCCCTGATTTGCCATGTTAAAATGAGCAAGTTAGATCTATATTTTCAAGTGTGTGCATTAATTTTGGGGCCAGTAATCAGAAATTCTTGGAGTCTGAGTCTTAAAAGTAAGGAATAGCACCTGTTCCTATTGGCATCAGTTGGATTTGTGGATGCTCAGAAACTCTGAAAATCTGGATCAAGGTGTCTCAATTTAGAGATTAAAAAATCTAAAACTAAAACTAAAAAATAAGCATAATTTTTTTAAAAAAATGTAGGCCCTAATATCTCTGTGCCTCACTTTCCTGATGTGTGTATCAGCAAACATACTTACCTGCCTATGTAGAGTAGTTTAGATTCTCAAATTAACAATGCTATGTAAGAGAAGAGTGGTTGAAAATAATAAGTGAGAGAGAAATAAAAAGAATAGCTAAATGTGAACCAATAATGAATATGTATATTTTTCATTAACACTGTAATTACATTCAAAGGAATTAAAATTGGAACAATATTAAACTAGTTTTGTAATAGAAACAATCATGAGAATGTATATGTAGGAACAACAGATATTCAGCTTTCTTTTTGTTCATCTTAACCTGTGAGAAGAGGACAAGAAGCAATGGGTGGTTTAGGGGGGACATTAGGAAAAACATCCTGTCAGAGTGGTTAAGCACTGGAACAAATTGCCTAGGGAGGTTGTGAATCTCCATCATTGGGGATTTAAGAGAAGGCTGGACAAACATCTGTCAGGGATGGTCTAGATCAGAGGTTCCCAAACTTGTTCGATGGCTTGGCCAGGTAAGCCCCTGGCTGGCCGCCAGATGTTGGCTAGTTGAAACAGTATCTAAGGAGAGACTATCATTGAGCACCATAGACTTGATTTTTGTTGTAAAACAGATTTGGGGAAAATGTATTGAACAAAACATGGAATTATAGGCAGTCTTCATTTTCTAAAAATGAAAAGCCGTGGACACAATGGAAATGGCCTCTGGAGAATTCTAGAAACATTTGTCTGCCCCACCAGATTCTTTTATGTCATAGTCAATTCCACAAAGAATGACTGGTTAAGTACTCAGAGATGGTGGCTTCTCAAACCATTGCCCATATTTAATAGAGAGGAACAAGGCTATATGCAGGCACCGGTCCTCTTTGGTCTCTTCTTCACAGCCATTCTGAATTATGCAACTGACAACCCTCAAAAGGGAATCTTCATGAGGTACAGATCCAATGGGAAACTCTTCAATCTTTGAAGGTTTACTGCGAAGACAAAAGCCCTTGAGAAACTCATATGTGAAGTCTTTTTTAAAGAAGACTTTGTTCTACTTGGTCATAGTGAAAATGACCCACAGCTCATCCTTGACAGGTTCTAAGAGACAACTAAACATTTTGGATCAGCCTGGAAAATCTGAAGTCCTCTCCCAATTAGCCCCATCAACCACTACCATTGAGCCAAACATCACCATCAACCACTATGTTCTGTCTTCACTCTATTCTAAATATTCACTGGCAAGAAAAAGTGTGAAACACTAACATCCTTGAAAGAGCAAAATCAACCAGTGTGATGGGAACACTTACCTTTTATGAGTGCCCCTGTTGGCAGGGTGTGATCCTGCACTTTCTTTTTCTTGGTGCTCCCTGTCAGCTATTGCCCTCGTCAGGTGAGTCTTCAGTGGATCAGTCATCCAGTTAAGTCTCACACAATCTAACACATGACGGAACCCCTTTCAGGTAAAAGGGCCTTGATAATGTTGTTAGCCCTGTCTCTGGCCTCAGACCTCAGTCCTTTTGGGCTAGCGTTAAGTCTGTCTGCCCCAGTATAAATGGGGCTGGCTCTAGGTTTTTTGCTACACCAGGCAAAAAAAAAAAAAAAAATCTCCCACCCCCTTTTTTTGGCTTTTACATGTTTGCAGTTTTGCAATTTTTTTTTATTTTGGTTTGGGGTTTTTTACTGTTTTTTTCCCTCATAAAGGTGTGTAAAGTAAACTCCCGCTCCCCTTAAGTGATTTTGCTCAAAATCTAATCAGTTCTTCCTCTTGTCATGTGAAACTTAAGTTTCAAGTTTATATTTTAACAAAAATACATTTACTCTCATTGCATAGCTGATTTTTGTCAGCAGCTAGAATAAGTAAATAAATAAATGCTTTACTCACCTTTATGAAGTGAAGGACATAAATCCACACCATGTATGAATCAAGCATAGGAGTTCATAACAATAAGCGCTGATGGAGTGTCACCTTGCTTATTAGGCTTAGAGACACTAAATTAATTGATTGCAATGAATTATATAGATTTATCATGGGTGCGGAAAAGTGACAGTGTAGGCAGTTCTAGATCCCCGAATAGGTCTAGCATAGCAAGACAAGATAGCACAGTGGCCAAAAGGTCACACAATGTCTCCGCCCATGGTTTCAGGTTAACAAATTAACATGTAATTAGTAATTTAATGAACTATATATATATATATAGTCATATATATATATAATTTGTTAACCCGAAACCATGGGTGGAGCTATATAGATATATATAGACATAGATGTAGATATATATAGCTATTTCATTTCTATGGACCCCATCTCAAATTCAATATATATATTCAATATATATATTGAATTTGAGATGGGGTCCACAGGAATGAAATAGCTCCTCTGATCATTTAGCAGGTACATTCCTAGGAGTTAAACTAAGAAACAGTGTAAAGTATATGGCAATAAGAATTGTCTTTCAAGTTGCCCCTTTATGTTTTAAGGCAGGCACTGGTCCCTGGGAAAGTGAATTTGGGAGAAAGTCATATCTTATACTGACATGCCAACCTTTCATAAAATCAAGGTTGGTCTTGTGGGAAGAACTCCTTCTTACAGGACAACTAACACAAGGAACAGGACATCTTTGTTCCATTTGCAACTTTGACTTAAATACACTGATTTAATTATTACTCCAACATCTGGCATTCTACTAGTTCTGCTTAATAAACAAAGCAAGGTTATTTTCTGTTATTTTGCTCTTAGCTAATCACTATTTGCTAGGCCCCTTGACCAAACTCTGGATTTTAGGCCTCTTAAAGCTGACACAAAGCCATACACCAAATTGTATGCAACAGCCATGGATTTTGACCCTTCACCAAGATTTGATTACTTTGAAAGTTGAAACAATTGAAAACAAGTTCAAACACAAACAAAATATTCAACAACATGCTAAACCACTGGCACTGATGCAACACAGAACTTGGGACAAATGGCACCGATAGGGCAGCCCAGTACACACAATTGTGATTCTTGATTTACTTACTCAATAACCATTAACATTAACACATTTATGCACATTCACATTATGAGTGACCATGTCACAACGTGACAATATTTTTCACATCACGCTCCTATTGCACTACCGGAGGTTTTTTGATCTTCACATATTATTTTATTTTCATACATTGGTGGATTTATTTTTTTTTTTAAAAAAAAAGGATGACCAGCACTGGAATGGCACCCCTGGAAATATACCACCTCAAGCACATGCTTGCTTTGCTGGTGCCTAGAGCTCATCCTGAGTATAGAGTAGTCCTTCCCTTGGGCATCTAAACAAGTCTTATTCCCTTCCTGGGGCTTAGGCCACCCTGCCGGTGGCTGGTGGGTAGTCTATTACTCCAGTCTCAACCTTCATTCATTTCATTTATTATGCCCTCCACCCCTCTCAGGGTATGGGCCGCCAACAGTAGATTGCCAGAGGATTCTGTCCTGGGCCATTCTTTCAAGTTGACTCCAGTTGTATCCCATCTTCGCGATGTCCGCCTCAAGGTCACATCGCCAGGTGATTCTTGGACGGCCTTTCTTCCGCTTGCCTTTGGGGTTCCATCTCAGAGCCTGTCTGGTGACGTTAGTTGGTGATTTCCGCAGGGTATGTCCTATCCAGCTCCATCTTCTCTTCCAGATTTCCTTTTCTACAGGAAGTTGGCTGGTTCTCTCCCAGACGTTGGCATTGCTGATGGTATCTGGCCAGCGGATCTGGAGAATCCTTCTGAGGCAGCTGTTGATGAATGTCTGGATTCTTTTGATGGTAGTTTGTGTCATTCTCCAGGTTTCGGCCCCGTACAGCAGTACTGATTTTACATTGGAGTTGAACAGCTGAATCTTTGTTTTCAAGGCCAGCTCTCTGGAGCCCCAAAAGGTTTTGAGCTGTAGGAGGGCCACTCTTGCTTTGCCAATCCTTGCCTTGACGTCCGCATCTGTACCTCCCAGCTGGTCTATAATGCTGCCCAAGTAGGTGAAGGACTGCACTTCTTCGAGGGAAAGTCCATTCAGGATGACTGGTTTGTTACTGCTGGTGCTAATCTTCAGGATCTTGGTCTTGTCTCTGTGGATGTTGAGTCCAACCTGCGATGATGAAATGCCACAACATTTGTTTTCTCCTGTATCTGCTGGTGACTGTGGGAGAGAAGTGCAAGGTCATCAGCAAAATCCAGGTCGTCAAGCTGGCTCCACAAAGTCCACTGGATTCCGTTCCTACGTTCACTGGTGGACCTCTTCATGATCCAGTCGATGACGAGAAGGAAGAGAAACGGCGACAACAAGCATCCTTGTCTAACTCCTGTCTTCACCTGAAAGCTGTTGGTAAGCTGCCCTCCATGGATGACTCTGCACGTCATTCCCTCATACAAGTTCTTAATCAAGTTGACCAACTTGGCTGGGATTCCGTAGTGTTGAAAGAGGTTCCAGAGGGTCTGTCGATCAACGCTGTCGAATGCCTTTTCATAGTTGATGAAGTTGATGTACAACGATGAGTTCCACTCCAAGGACTGTTTGACTATAATGCGGAGCGTTGCAATCTGGTCTGTGCAAGATCTGTTCTTCTGGAAGCCCACTTGTTCGTCTCGAAGCTGTGGGTCTACGGCGTCCCTCATTCTTTCTAAGAGGATTCGATTGAATACCTTGCCTGGCACTGACAGAAGTGTGATGCCTCTGTAATTATTGTAGTTGCTGAGGTCACCTTTCTTGGGGAGCTTGATAAGATAGCCCTCCTTCCAGTCATTTGGTATCACTTACTCCTCCCAGATCTTCGCAAAAAGAAGGTACAGCATCTCGACTGAGGCATCCAAGTCTGTTTTCAGGGCCAACCTTGGGACCCCATAAATAGCAGCCACATGCTGCTTCCTGTAATAGTTGCTTCTGCTATTCCCTGGGCAAATTTCACACATAGCCCCTTCCTCTTCACCCTTACAAAAGGGTTCTCTGTGTGCTCCCTGGTTGAGCAGGGTCTCTCCCAGGTCTCTTCACCTGGAGAGTCTCACAGTCTTCCAGTCCTTCCTCACCCTTCTCATCTCAGCCAACAATGCCTACAGCTCCTTTTATCTAAGCCTTCTGTGACTTGACTCGCAGATCTTTCCAGGCAGGTCTGGAGAACATAGGCGCCAGACTTTCCCTTTGCCTGGGAATGCTCAGCCCCTGCTCAACCCAAGGCCCAGGCCCTGCCCTCAAACCACCCCTTTTCCCAAGGCCCCACCTCTTCCCTGCCTCTTCCCACCGCTGCCCTGCTCCTACCCCTTGTTGCCCAATTCTGCCCCTGCTCCTCAAGCATGCCCCATGCCCCTCTCCTCCTCCCTCCCAGCTCTTCCTACATGCTATGGAACAGCTGATCGTGGTGGCTGAGAGGCGCTGGGAAGGAGTGGAAGAAGTTGATCGGTGGGGCCATGAGTGGATGGGAGGCGCTGGCTGGCAGCTGGTGGGTACTAAGCATTTCTTTGGGTGCTCTAGTCACAGGCGTGGGAACTGGAGTTGTGGAAGGTGCTGCAGCACCTCAAGATTTTATGTGCGGTCCTAGTTGCTGGCCCCTGGTCAGAGACTCTGCTCCTGGCCCTGCACTAGGGGATCTACTCCTGGCCCTACTCCTGGCCCCAGCTGTGGCCACAGCCTCGGCCCCCCTTACTCCTATCCAGGTCCCCACTTCCCAGAGACACCTCCCTGCTCCCAGCCTCAGCTCAGAGGGTGGGGGAGGCAGAGAGGGGCAAGGAGGCTGGCTTTCAACACCTCCACTACTAAAAGTGTTCCAGCACCACTGAATGGAGCTCCCACAGATTTGGTGCCTATGCTAGAGAACCCACCTTCACTGCGCCTTTTGCTGGGCGGGGTGTGCTAGGAGCACGAAGCCTTTTAACTATGTCCTCTTGTATTTGTACATTCCAGCAATCTCTAACTGCATGATCAGATACTATTTCTGAACTAACACAATATCAGGCCCCATTTCTACAATAGGATCGCACATCTGCAGGGGTTCACCCACTGCAGGATCAGAGCCTAATGATCCAGGCATATTGTGCCTTGCTTTTTCTCTACAACCCTAAATATTCAGATAAGTATATAATAAAAACATATTTAAATGTGCCCTGGATTTCATAATGTTGTGCAATTCTGATAAGCATAGGTAGTTGTGTATGATTTTGCAGGTTTAGCTCTTAATGATCAACACTGATAGTGACATAATCATTAACAGTGCTACTGTAAATAAACCACAGGTTGGGTTTTCAAAATCATGGCCGTATTGGTCTAACATTGATCTCATTGAAATCAGTAGAAGTTTTACCCTTGACTTCAGTGGGAAGAGAGTTAAGTCAGTGCTGAGTGCTTTCAAAAATCTCACTGCAAATATCTCAAATTAAATACCTAATTCCTACAAATAAATATCACTCCATTTGTATAACTTCTTATGGGAAAAAATGAAGCTTTCATTGCTTATAAATCTAGGAGTAGACAACTCTGGAATAATTATTGTACCTGTATTTAAAACTTCTTATATGAAATCAAACACTTTTGCATTACTTTAAAAAAAGTACATTCAGCAACTAGTGATAATAATGTGTGAACTTTCTTCAGAGAATTGGAGGGTAGATCACATGAAACTTCTGCATAAAAACATCTCAATGAAACAAACAAATCATAAATATGTCCTTATTAAAACTGTATAATTGCATTTATTTTGCCTACACCTTGTCAGATGCAGGAATAATTTACTCCTCAGGTATTATTATTTATTATGTGCTGCTCAACGCTGCACAGAACAAAAAGGATACACAGATCTCAAGGAGCTAACAATCAACGAGCTCACTGTTGTAAGTGCTGAGTGATTTCTGCAAGTGCTGTGCACCCTCAACTCCAGTAAAGTTATAAGGGAGTTGAAGCTCAAAATCTTGCTGCAGACAAGGACCATGCCTTTAGCAAACAAACCAGACACAGGGCCCAACACTGCAGCACACAGACAAGAGTAATTTTAGTGAATAGTTCTATAGAACTTGGAGTCATGACACTAAACTAAATAGACAAAGAGGGTTCAGAAAGGAGAGATGGCCGAATACAAGTGCAGTATTAAAAGACAGACACCCTTTTCTTACTAGAATCGACAGTAGCTCTCAAGCTACTAGTATCCTGGATAAATTCCGTCAGCCACAAGCTTCCACAAACATCTTCAGAAATCTCAAGTATAACAAATTTCTACTTTCAAATACATTTCCCAGTTTATTTATGCTGAGGAATGCTTTCTGACTTTCAGATTGCTGGCTGAGAAAAATGAACACACTTTTCTTTTAACTATTTATTTGTAAATTTCCTATGAATATTAAACGCAGTCATAAAGACAAGCCTATAAAGATAAGAACAAACCCAAACTTCATCCTGAAATTTCAGTTAAGCTGTATTTAAAGAAAAAAAAACCCTTTCCTGACAGATACTCTTTCCTCCCCTAGACACTGAAATATCAGAGACTGGCACAGAGATTTGTGCTTAAAGTGAAGATCAACATTTATGGTGAAATGTGAGTAATGTTCTTAGCCCCTCTAGGTTTTCATACTTTTCAGAAATGTGCTATTGTATATTATCATTAACAAAACCAAAGATAGCATTGCTTTAAGGAAACAAAATAGTATATTAAGTTACTTTATCTCAAAGTTTGATCTGTATTATTACAATCTGGTGGTAAGTATCCTTCAGAGTCTAAAAATCATTATTCTGATTGTTAAAATTTATCACTCGGACAGACATTAAAGTAAAAACAAAAGCTGCTTATCATATATGGTGCAATGGCTTCAGAGCCAGCAGAGTAAAAAGTCACATAATGGTCCCAATCCTATAATGAGTGGATTAAAGACTGCAGACTGTACCCCTATTTCTGAAGTGTGCTAACAATCGATTATGCTAGTACAGTCTTATGGAAAATACTAGCATGCTTACTTGTGATCTTAAAAAATACTTTGAGAGACCAGTCATTTTTAAATATACAATGAATTAGTGTTAAAAGTAAAAAGATAAGTGAGTTTGAAAGAGCCCTTTTGAAGCCATTTTAGTGTCTGAACAGTACTGGGTTTATGGAAATCACTATACCATTACTATGCACTTGATTACGCTGAGCTTTCAAAATGTTTTTTATAATTCTACAGTTCTATGAATTTATACAAAGAAATTCCCATCTCCACTCCAAGAAGCAAAGAAAAGGTTCTGAGGGGAGCTGCCAAGGAGAAGCCATGAGAAGATTTCAGCAGGCTTCCTGTGATAAGATGTGCAGATTTTCTAAAATTGCATAGTTGGTAAGCAAGCTGTAGAAAGCCTTCCTTAGAAATCACAGAGGACATGTGCAAGCTTAGGAGAATGCCAAAGTATAATGGCAAATAATGAAGGATTGCTCACCTGACACTCCATTGCACGCACCGTTGTGGTAACAGTTATACAACTGTTTCCAGCATTGCATTGAAGTAAGAAGAATTTGGTGTTAAAGGGCACTGTTATAGCTCATTGTTTCAGTTATACAGAAATATTCCAAAAGGTCTGTGTAGTAATGAAATGAAAAGTCTGGTTGTAGCAACTTGTAAGACAAATGATTACACTGATACAAAATTTGAATTTGAGACAGTAATAGTATTCCATGTCTGCAAGACAATAAAGCGTGTGTGTGTGTATTGCCTTGATAGGGGGCAAACAATTCCATTTCTGTACTCATTTCTACGTTACTACTCATCTATTTAGGATCGCTATTAATGAACGGAAAACAGTCTACTAAACTCAACCGTGTCCCTTTCTTCGCAGACTGAGAGGGTTTGGAATTTTGGCAATTTCTGTAATGAAAGGTTACTCAACATAATAGTTTCTGGGGAGTTAGCTTTGGAAATGCTCCTGAGACTGTTTGGAAACATCGGTATGTGTGGAGAGTTGGAAGGGGAAAGAAGGAATGAGAGAATGTTGCAGAGGATGGGAAAGAGAGAATAGCCATGGTGAGAGGGTTTGGTGTGTAATTCCCCTTTCATCAGGATAGAGGGAGCAGAGGGATTCCTAGCTTGGTTGTTCTACAACAGGGCCAGGGATATGCTTGCTCACCAGACTGCCTGAATACAGTTAATCTGTAGTACAGTATGTGCTGTATAATGCAGTACACTTGAGAGGTCTAGCTAAACCAGCCAACCTTGAGACTCCTACAGGCAATTGTGAGAGTTCTGTTGTTGCCACAATACATCATACAATGTTGAGAAAAGCTCCCCTCCACCTGGCCCATGCAACTGCTAAACTAATTTTTCTGAGGAGATGCCTCACTCAGAGAGTGCTTGACATACATTGCATAGAAGAGGCAACCACTTGCTGGAAGTCACACCTGTGCTGTCGATGCATCTTACAAATTGCTTGGGTTTGATCATTCATGCCAATGGAAAAATAATCCCATATCTATTATTTCTTTTATTGTTTTTCAACCAGATGCTATACTTTGTTCTCCTACTACTTCTGATGCTGCTTATCTGAGTGGAAAAGTACAGATAGACCAGCTGGAGTCTCAAAATTCCCACTTTGTTTCTTCAGACCTCTTATTCCAATAATAACTTAGTCTTCATGCAGAGGAAGTCACTATCTCCAGGCAGGAAATGGAACATTTGGCACATCCCTTGCAGATACCAATGACTAATCCATCACTGGTCATTGTAGTAGTTTATGTACAGCTGTCCCTGGAGAAAAAGCTTCTACCTTCCCTGAGAAACTAACTCCCCCAGAAACTCCTCTGTTAGCCTCTCCTGTTTGCCTGGAATTCCTCTTTACAAAATGTTCAATCAACTCTGATTATGAAACTAAGGCTATGAGATTGTTTGGTAAATCAGAATAATGAATCTCACCTCATTTCCAGATTTCATCTCTCTTCTTTTTAGTGTTCCACTCTGGAGTCAAATCTGCCCCCTTTGAAGTCAGTGAGAGTTTTTGTCTCTCATTCTGACACAGTCACATGTCTGGAAGGCCAAACTCCAACATTTGTGTTTTGGCTGGTTCAGAGCTGTGATCAATATTCTTTGACATGTATTCATGGTACATAATCACCAAATGCTATTCATTCTGATGACTACAATTTCAAGCCATTGCATCTGAAAGGGTCAGTGGCTGAAAAGCAGTTATTTGTAGCAGTCATAAGCACTCATTTATGATTTCTATTTCTCAAATGTGGAGCGTGCTTTCCATCACAGCAGCCTTTTATAAATGCATTTTATTGCCAAATAAGTTTTCAACTATTTTCTCTGTGGACATGTTCTTATTTGTGCACAATTTTTACTCTGTAGCTGACAAGTTTCTCTTGCTGATAGAACTAAACATTTCTTGTAAAATTCCCAAGATATTTGCTGGGCTATGTTTCACAGCAGATGTCCTTTTTTCCCCCATTCAGGGAACTACACCAATATACCTTATAATTCTTCAATGACTTCATGTTTCACACAGTTTATCACAAGCTTCTTTAGAATATTCAAAGTCATTTCCTGACTTCCAAATTTCAGCTCTGAAAAGTCTTCAAAAACATTTATTGTAATTGTTTCTGTTCAAATAATAGAATAAATTTACTTGTCCTCTTGCATCTTAGATACCCGAGGGCCAGATTCTTTAGAATCCTTACATTGGTGAGCTCTTACTCACACTAGTAATTCCCTCCTTGAATCCTATGAGGTTTCTCAGATGGGTACACACTTGCCAAGAGGAGTAAGGATAAAAAAATCTGGCTCTAAATATGTAATATTGGACAATGACCCATTTTATCTATCTGTGTTTCTCAGTATTAAACCATATTTGCCACCTTGAGATCTGAGTGCCTCTTGATGCCATTAAGGCAAACACTAAATCAGTGTTTGTTATCCATAAAGTGGTAAGTATATGTGAAAGAACATACTGTGGAGAACTGGGAAAGTTCTGATAGATTTTTATGAAAAAAAAGAGACTTTCTTTTACTTTGGATTGATACCCACTCTATGTGAAGGGGTTAATTTCTATTTTGAAATAAGACAAATAAACATCAGAATGACCATACTAAGAAATTACAATGATGCCCATAATGGACAATTATGGAGTAATCTAACAATAAGGAGAGCTTCTTTCTAATCCCCATCTGTTTAGTGATTGGGTGATGTCCTAAATCTTGAAGGTGAACATTCCTTCTAAAAATCATATCTAATGTAGCTATCTATATTCTCACTATCCATATGATGTCCAATCTTTATTGAATCCTTCAGAACTCTTGGCTGGCGCCCAGCAGAGAAAGAAATTCCATGTCATAGAGGCTTTAGTAATTTCAAAGTTTTGTTTTGTTCCAAATGACAAAAGCCCTAAATATTGACATTCTCCATGAAAGGCTCTGACTCCAAGACAGTCTGCATGGAAAGCTGCCCTAGAACCAACAGCCCTGGAAGCCTTAAGATTCCTGATTCAAGGGCTGTCCGCAGGGCAGATTGTCCTGGAGACATGGACCCTAGAGATATGTCTACATAGCATACATATGTAGACACTGTTGGTCCAGGTCAGATGACTTGGGCTTGTGGGGCTTGGGCTCAGGGGGTATAAAATTTCAGTGTAGATATTTGAACTTGGGAGGAAGTCATAATTCTGGGACCTTCCCCCATTGCAGGATCCCAGATCCTAGGCTCCAGCCTGAGCCTGGATATCTACACTACAGTTAAACAGCTCCACAGCCCAAGCCCCACAAGGTTCATTGATGGATCAGGGCCTCTGCAGTTAACTCCATTTCATTTACTATTCAACCTGTTATCCATATATTTAATGGTGACCATTTTTTTTTCCAAGGAGGTATTCAGCTTCTACAAGGTTAATCCCCCAGAATATCTAACTCAATGTGTTAGGAATGGATTAGGTAACAAACCAGAGCCATCTACCTCCTCCCAAAGACCAGCCTTATCTGAAAAGATAGGTCTGGTGTTGTAGCTGTTGAGCCTGCTCATGTTCCTTAGGAGGCAATCTAAAAAAAAAAATAAATAAAATAAAAAAGAGAGCGAGAGACAGACAGACAATAATTAGGTTTGAATCTGAACTACAAATTTATAATTCTAAGGATAAAATAAAACCAAGCACATGTAAAAACCACAAGCCTTACATTGAAAAGAGAGAGACCAGCTATCAGCATGAAGCCAGCCAAGTTCTTAGTGCTAAGGCATCATTTAATCAAATAAGTTATTTCAAAAAATTAAGCAGACCAGAACAAAGCTTAAAAGCTAACACTGACAAAGCACCAATCATAGTTATCGGCAAACATTAAATTGCTTTCAAAAACAAAATCCACTTAAAAGTTTACTACACAGGAAAGAGCTACTTCCCCATAACATTGTGAGACCCAGAGACCTGTCTGGCAAAAAAATGAACCCTCAGACCATGATTTTAAAAGTAAAACATTTTTTGACTGTCCCTAGATGTTTGTCCTAGAGGTTTTGTGCACAGTTAAGCCACTGAGCATCATAGTGTAAAAAGCAGAAGTCTTTAGAATAAGGGACTTTCCTATGTACACATAATGGACAAACATGTGAATGATTGTTTTTTGTATGATTGCACTTCTAGTTTTATGCTCTGTGTTTTATATATATATTCAAATAGGGTGTTTTTTCCACGGTTTGTTAGAATTTAGCAGGTTAATGTTCTCCCCTTTGTACAAAGATTCTGACAGGCGTACAAGTTAAACTAAACTAGACTAACGGCTCAATAGCTGGGCTGATACCTAAATGGAATGCCATCTCCCAGATTGTTAATTCTTATCGGAATTGTTTGATATAATGATTTACTTGATTAACCCAACATCAAGTCATCCAATTAAGCCATATATTAACTCATTTCAGTATTAATTGGATATGCTTATTTTGCTTTTGTTTTTCATTTTAGCTTTTTCCTGTTATTCAGTGTAAGTAATAAGTTATCTAAAATAAGGAAATGCTGGGGAAGGATATTCCCCTCTGTCCTGTGAGAGCCAAGGGTAGATATAAACTCATCCTCCTAGGTTGTCCATGGAACTATCTTCTACTAGTACTTCTCATAACATGCTTTGGATATTGCCATGACCACAACTATATGATGGCATATAATGCGGCAGCTCAGGACACTTATTGGGTATTCCCTTTCTTTTACCTATCATGACCAGTGGAAGGTTAGTTTGCACTGGGGCAGCTCAGAAAACTGATTAATGGGAGATCAGGGTTTTTTATACACACTCACTTCCTGGATCTGATGCCTGATGTGCTGGCAACGACACATTGTTTTGTAGTTAGGTGGTTCAATTCTTACCTTATATTTATGCTTTGTTTTTATGTGATTGAAATTCCACAGATTGCTCCTTGTAGCATTAAAGCAGCACAATAAACATACAATAGTAACAATAGAGCAAAGTAAATTATTTCTTCCTTCATTTCTCTAGGCATCTGAGGAATAAAGGCTCTCAGAGGAGAGCATGGTAAGGAATGAGTTTTCTTACTATTTCTTTGACTTTTTTGAAAACACACCTGTAGCGTGACAGTGGTACAGAAGCTCAGAAAAGTCATTTTCCTCTAAGTTCCTCATTCAGAATTAACTAAAATAAGGGAAGTCAATTTCCTCCTAAAGAATTTCTTCTTCAGGCTAGAACTTCTATACAGAACTTTCCTCAGCCTACTGGAGATTCTTTGAATCCATGGTGGAAAGACAAACAATATGTATTTTTAAGTTCCCTGAAATCAGAGCATTTGAAAGTCAAGAAAAAGAAGCAATATTCCTAACCCTACCCAAAGCCTTGGGAACATTCCTTTCTATTTTGAGTTATTTCTCTACACTGTGAATGTGTGTGTGTGTGTGTGTATGTGCACATGCGTGCAAGAGCAAATGTCATATGAATGGTCTATGAAAGGTATTTAAATTATTGCTGTTTTTCCTTTCTGCTGCTGCACAATACTGGCTTTGGAACCATGTTTACTACTATATTTAAGGGATTAATTAAGTCGTACAGTATAGCAGCATCTTAGCTACAGTTGG
The DNA here is from genome assembly GCA_007922305.1 of Dermatemys mawii. NCBI lineage: Eukaryota > Metazoa > Chordata > Testudines > Dermatemydidae > Dermatemys > Dermatemys mawii. The sequence goes on along the minus strand of ML677348.1, from coordinate 33,687,271 downwards.
AAGAAAAAATTAATATCTCTCACTGAAAAGAAATCTGCAATTTAATTTGTAACCTCCCCCCCACCTACAACACATCAAGACGATGTCTGTAGAATCCCTTACCTAGGAATCAGAAGGGAGAATTATATCAGTTCCCTATCAAACGTGATCCAGAAGAAAAGACTGTCAGCTACTTTCTGAGAATTGGTTGCTATTAGGCTCCATCCAGCCCAGCTGTGTCTAATTTGAGGGGTCACAGGTTAAGCAATAATCAGTCAGCAGGAGCAGAGGCAGCATGGGTATTCTGCTGTATTAATACACTTCAGCAGAAGCTTTGGATTTATTTCAGACAAGAACTCCAAAGGAGTAGGATGATAGAGATTAGGAAACAGTAGAAATCTTAGTAGCTGAAGGTGAGTCTGGAAGTGCTTGAAGTTAAACATTTGGGAAACTGCAGTGCATGTTTAGACTTTTTCTTTTGACCACGGATCGGCAACCTTGGCACGCAGGACTGCAAGGTAAGCATGCTTAGCGGGCTCCACCGGTTTGTTTACTTGCCAGTTCACCAATTGCGGCTCCCACTGGCCCTGGTTCACCATCCCGGTCCAATGGGGCCTCCGGGAAGCAGCGCAGTGCTGGCCGATCCCTGCTTTTAACCATTTACAACTGTTTGGTTTTATGCATTCACTCTCCATTTTCTCCAACTCCTCATTTTGCAAGCTTATTCCCTAGTCCCTTAGTGGAGTAATAGGAAGACAGTGTGGCCCAATAGACAGTGCACAGGTTTCCCGAGATGTGGGTTCTATTCCTGTCTATGCTGTTGGGTGACCTTGATCTGGAGAAGTCATCTCTGTATTGCAGTTTTACAATGTGGGAAGGGATGCTTACCTCCTTTTTGAAATATTTTGAGATATACGAATGAAAGGCACTATATAAGGACTAGATGCTGTTATAACTTATTTATTTCTTGTAATACTTGTGTACTAGGCACTTCATGAATACAAAGGAATGAACAGCAGAAGCACAGAGGAGCTCACAATCAAAATCCATACAGTAAATAAATCAATTTATTAAAGAAGCATTAATAACTTCTTAAAAGGGGAATAAGACCCTGTTCACCACTTCAAATAAGCTACAAAAAAGCAAAGCACTGTAAAAGGTTCAAGTAGGAGCCCTGATCCCACTGAAAATCATGACAACTAATCAAGACCACGAACCTTAGATCTGGTCCAACAAGTAGTGGTGGATATAAGGATGGTGTTTCTATAGTCCACACACACTTTCTGGCAGACCTTCCTATCTGTACCCTTTCTTAGATGCTTGCCTCCCTCTTGTCCCACCTCCCATCCCAAGCCTTATATTTGCTATTTTCAGGAAACTGTTACTGGGGCCTACTGCCTCCTCCCAGCATACATCACTGGAATGCTAACTGATGTGAGGTAGAAGGCTGAAGTGTACCAAGGACTCATAGAGGTAAGGAGTATTGCCATTACGGGCCTTCAAATGTCATCAGTCTGCCCCCTCCCACCCCATCCCCTAAAAAAAACCCTAAAAAGACTGGGTTAAAAATCATGAACTTTCAGAATGATGTCAGGATGGATTCTGCTTTGAGCCCTTTGTGTACATTCTGGCATTTTTTCAGGCTTCTCTGCCACCCTGAAGGCTAGAAACTTACAAGGGGGAAGCAGGGAGGAGGAGAACTTGAGCTGAGATTCTCATGCAATCCTATAACACCAGGAGATGGGGCTTCCTGAAAAAAAAAGACGTGATAAAACTGCAAGAATTGGTAAAAATGTGGAAATGCTGAGTGTGGAAGTGACATTCCAGTGACTGAGACAAGAGCTCCCTTTCCATTTGTGTGTGTTCATGTCAGGCTGAATTTTCATTCTGAACAGACACAGACACAAATGATTGCCAGGAAGCTTCTCACTAAGAGTTTAAAATTCAGAGCCAAACACCTGCTTTCCTCCCTTTCTTCTTCTGGGATATAGTGGTTTTTTAACCACACGACCTTTAAGACAATTTGGTGGGAGGTTTCTCTCATGATTTTTGAACTCCTGAGTAGCTCTGAGCCCAAAATTTTGAATACTATCCAGAGGTTGTCAGTACTGTGTTAGCCTCCCTTGTAGTTACTTCACAATGGCCACAATATTGGTGGGCAGAGACAACTGCCTGTCATGCTGCCCAATATTGTCTCATTGTTTCCCTGTTTCTCCCATCTGTTTATAACAACCTGTTGCTCTACACTTGGGTTGTAAAATCCTTGGGGCAGGACTGTCTTTTTTTCTGTGTTTGCAGAGCAGCCAGCACAACTGGGTCAGGGAGCAGGATTAACTTCTCACTTCCTGGGGATAATTATACAGCTTGTCCGAGAACTCCTTGCTCACTGAAAAAAGCTGACTACCTCAAGGGAAAACTAAAGCATATTTTATGGTTAATTCAGAATCTTAGGCTTGCGAGAGCCTTTACATATTGTTCATTTAATAAACTCTGATTAAATAAAATCTGGATTATGAAGTAAATGTCCCAGTTGTGCAAATTGCAATTAGATTCTTTCATGCTAGAATGTAACTGCACTAAAAAGGTAGTATTACTCTGAAGTTAATTAGCAACTATAAGAAGAAGATCCAAATGAAGAAAAGGTGTGTGTGAGAAATTACTGAAAAAGAAAACCTGGTAGTGAAATCATGGAATTTCTCACTTTCATGGCATCATTATAATGATTATTGCCTATTGCCAGGGGTAAACCAGTAAACCTCCATTTTCTATATTTTGAAGTTGTTTCAACTCTCGTTCTCTATTTTCATCTCCGTTTACATCGTGTTTCCACAGCAACAGATAATGTAATGCTGTACAAAACCAGCTAAAACACAAAAAGCAAAAAACCATACCACCAGCCCAAAACAAGAACAACAAAAAGAGCCCATACCCATCCCTCCGCACACACAGAGACTGAGCTCCTTTATTGATTCTTAGCATTCAAAAAGCAAGCATCATACCTGAAGCTATCCGAATGTTTAACAAAATATTTTTAATATATTTAATGTGACAAAGCTTCAAGTTTGTACTTGTGGGTCCTGCGCTTCCTGGCAGATTTAGGGGCCTCAGAAACTCATCTAGGCCCCAAAGCGACCTCCCTTTCTCAGTATAATTGGCAAGAGTCACCGCCTAGTGAGTTACCTTCATCACAGGCCAGTATGGAAGATGGAAAAAGGGGGGAGCCCGGGCCCGCCCTCTACTCCAGGCTCTAGCCCAGGGACCCTAATAGTATCAGCTAAGATGGCTGACCTTTTATCCACAAAACACAACACAATTCCCTGGGCTACTTCCCCACAGCAGTCCCTGCTTCTTCAAACTCCACTTCACCCTTACCTCAGGGCCTCCTTCCTTCTGGATGATATGTTGTCCACCACTCAGTCTCACCAACAGCACAACTTTCTCTCCCAGCTCCTGACACCCACAGCCCACCTGACTAACTGGGAGGTTTTTATCTGGTTTCAGCCAGTCTCTGATTGGCTTCAGGTGTCCCAATCAGGCTAGCTGTTTCTACTCCTTTCTAGAAGGTTCTTAATTGGCCCCAGGTGTCTTGATTGGCCTGGAATAGCCTTTGTTTGGCTATCCAGGGAACAGGGACCTGCACATCCTGAGACTAATATACCTGCCTTCCAGCACTCTCTTATATCCTTCTAGTCTGACTCCATCACATTGAAAATAGGCATCTTGGCCCAATAGATACCAGGGACCTGATTATCCAAAATCAGAATGGTAGTACTGGAAATTTGTACAGAGTAAGATGACTGCAAAAGGTGCATTGCAGTAGATATTCAGACCCTAGCAAACACCTGAATCCCTGAACCCAACAAAAAAATTAAACCCCTCCCCCCCCACCAAAGTCGTCATCCACCAAAAGGGAAATAAGTAGTTTAGCCTTGTTCTGTAGGATTTCACAAACATCTCTGGTCAAATATTAAGATGAAGAGTATTCCATAGAGGAAGCCCATAAAAAGACATGTCCTTACCCCTAGGCTGTTGAAATGCTCAGTGAGAACTATGAACCCAGCTGAAATCAGATTGGGTTCTAGTTCTACCAGGGACAGCAGCCAGAAACATGTCTAATAGCACTCCATGGGACATTCCATTATCTCCCATCACTTAATGAATCCTCCTTTAGCTGCCTGCCTAGCCACCTTTACCCTTAGACTAAAGAATAGATCCTTCCAACCACTCCCTCACACATTAAAAGTGTTAACTTTTTTTGTGGGGTTGGGAGTGAGTTGTAGTCTGATAGTTTTTTTCTGTCATAGGGCAGGTCATCCCCTCCTCAGGCCCCCATTAGCAGTGTTCCCTACCCACCTCCCCCCCGCCACCTATTTGGGTGCCAGATAAGGTCCACTGTCTTCAAATCAATAAGAATTTCCAGGGGTTAGGATAGGAATTGGTCTGACCCCCTGATTAGTGAGCAATTGCTCTGTTTCATAATGAGTCATGGATGTGACATCCTATAAATCTCAGTACGGTAACTTAAAAACTCAGCAGGGCTCCGTAGCAATTGTACATTGCATGCAAAATGTTATACTCAACTCTGTAATGGGGAAGGTGCTAGAAAGAAAAGAAAGGGAAAAAAAGACTTTTGTAGTAATAATCAGGATGGCCCAGTTCAAAAAGTTGACAAGAAGGTGTGAGTAACAGTAGGGGAAAACTTATCATGGGGAAATAAATTTCAGTTTGTATAATGACCCAGCCAATCTTAGTCTTTATTCAAGTCTAATTTAATGGTATCGAGTTTGAAAATTAATTCCAGTTTAACAGTTTCTCACTGGAGTCTGATTTTGAAGGATTTTTTTGTTGAAGAATTGCCACTTTTAGGTCTGTTACTGAGTGACCAGAGAAATTGAAGTGCTCTCCTACTGGTTTTTCAATGTTATGATTCCAGATGTCAGATTTGTGTCCATTTATTCTTTTGTGCAGAGACTGTCAGTGAAGCATCTACTATTTAACACTGACCTCCTGTTAGTGCTAGTCAAAAGATCACAGAATGGGTGAGGTAGATTGCATTTAAACACAGTCATGCAGCGTTATTTACAGGCACACGCAAACATTCTAAAAATAGAACAGAAAATCAGATTTTCATTCTGGCTTCTCAAGTCCTCTGAACCATCTGGGTCCTTCTGATCTGTCTACTGTTCTCCTGTGTCAGCTCTCCATTTTTTGTTGCTGGCATTGCTCTTCTGTCTGCACTTTATTGTCTTCTCACTCTGATGTCTTCCTCTGCTGCTATCTTCTTTGCTTCCTAGCACAAGCCTGCTGGCTGTCAGCCTTATATTCAGTTTCTGCCCTTCTCTGACTGGTTGCTTTCTCAAATCTATGATTAGCATGGATACTCCCTGTGTAGGTGGCAACAGCTCAGCCAGTCAGTCCTGCCTGTCACTCAAGATAAACCTCCACTTTACCCTTCCCTTTAGGTATTTTGGAGTGAGCTGAGTCATACCTGATTAACTTTATTTCACCCCTATTTCTTATCTGTTATTGGTTGATTTGATCTGACTCCTGCATTTTGCATTTTCAGCTCTAAACTATCATTATTTATTCCTTATCTAAAGCCGTAATTCTAAAGCTAACTTCTGTTTCATGCAAGCTAAAGCACTATGATTCTGTCACAACCTTTGTTATTCAAACTGGGGGAGATAAGTTTTTCAAGATGTTTCAGTCCCTCTCCACTGCCTGCAGGTGTGGCTCCAGGCACCAGCTCAGCCAAATGCATGCCTGGGGCGGAAAGCCACAGGGGGTGGCCTGATGGTCTCTTTCAGGGTGTCAGTCAGACAGTGTTTGGCAGCAGTCAGATGGCCTTGGGCCAGCATGCCACTCCTGCGGATTTGGCTGCATTTTGGCGGCGGGTAAGCCGAAGTTGCAGGACCATTGGACCTCCCGCAGGTGCGCTGTCAAAGGTGAAGGCTGCATGACTGCCACGCCTGGGGTGGCAAAAATAATTGAGCCGCCCCTGGCTGCCTGTCTGCAAGCCTACAGAATGTCTTTGTCCTGGATGCTGCAAATTTGTACACAAGTTCAGAGCAGCTTAAAAAAACCAAACAAAATGTCTCTTGTATCAACCTCACATGTTGTGGAAGAGTATTTGCTAACTGGCAATAGGGCAGAATACACCCAGAAATCCACTTAGAAAGTCACTTAGAAGAGACAGCTGTTCCCTTTTTCTGTTCTGCTAAGGACATGAACAGTGTAGATGATTTTCTAAATGATTTTGTTCTCTGTAGGGAGAAAGCCAATGCCCAGAATATGTCCAAGTAATGGAGCCGTATTGGTAGCCTGTGGTTTTTGCAGGAAAAAAACATGGATAAGTGTGTTATCTGATTTAAGTTAAAGTTCAAGATTATCTTAGGAGCTGAATCTTGGGTGCAGCCTCAACAAAACCTTATCCTCATGGAATATTGTATATGGTGGCTTAGCCATATGGCCCCAAACCATTCTAGCTGAAGTGATGACCACTAGAAAGATGAATTTCACAGATAAATGCATCAGTCAACATGTCATAGAGGTTGAAACAGGAACTTGATTATTGCTGATAGGACCTCGTTAACATTCCATGCTGGAGCAGGTTTATTTATGAGAGCGAAAGTTCAGCCTAGACCCTTCATAAAATGTACAGTCACTGGACGGATGAAGTGGAATGATTGTCAGTTGGATGATGAGAGGTGCTAATCACAAAGTGTACTCATAACCGTGGTCTACACTGGGGAGGGGGATCGATCTAAGGTACACAATTTCAGATACAATAATAGCGACATGTTTAAATCGACTTACCGCAGCATCTTCATGGCGGTGAGTCAACTGCTGCTGCTCCCGCGTCAACTCTGCCTGCTCTTCTCACGGCAGTGGAGTACAGGAGTCGACGGAAAAGCACTTGGGGATTGATTTATCATGTCTAGACTAGATGCGATAAATTGACCCCCAATAGATCGATCTCACAGCGTTGATTCCTGCTGGAGTGTAGACTTTCCCATACAGAGTTAAGGGAAAGACTTGGGGTCTTCAGGCAAAAGGCAGTTTAAAGTGGTAGGATTATCTAATCCCTCTGGGGCATCTTGTGCTTTTGAGACCTAGATGAATGTATCTTCCATTTAGTTAAGTAACTCTTCCTGGTCAGTTCCTTAATGGCTACCGAACATAGCTATCTGCTCAAGGTTCAAATACTGGGCATGAAATGGAGGGATTGTTAAATGTTGGAATGTCTGATCTTGTCCATGTTCTGTGTCAAGAGGTCTGGGAAGGATTGGATATTGATGGCTTATAGCTGGGAAAACAAAACAGAGGAAAATCACTGCCCTGTCCTGCTGGATATTCCTGAAAACTCAAGGTGAGAGTAGGCTAGGAGTCTGAGGGAAGTATATTATTACATAAGTATCCACGAGTTTAGGGGGATATTTCTCCTGGTGTCCTGGCCTTGATCCACTATTGGAGCAGCATATCTTGCATTTTCTGTTTCCCTGTGACACAAACAGGGCCCAGGATGGAGATCCCCATTGTCTGAATATACTGTTTATCATGGACTCATGTAATTTCCATTCATGGTTGACAGAGAGTGCTTGCTGAGACTATTTGCTAGTGTATTGTGTTTTCCCAGGAGGTATGCTGCTGATAGGGTGATTGAATCACAGATTGACTGCCTCTGTGCAAAGGGAGGCTGATCTCATTCCTCTTGCTTGTTAATGTAGAATACTGTTTTCTGACACTACTTGGATGTGCTGGGATTGTAAAAGTAGTAAGAATTGTTTGCAGGCCTCTCCAAAAACTCTCAGTTCTAAGAAATTTATGTGCATCCTGGACTCCTCAGGAGTCCATGTTTCTTGTGTTGATGTTGATTCAGTTAGATGCCCCCATCCTATCAGGGATGCATCTGTGATCAGTATTTTCTGGGTGGGGATGGAGAGAAGAGTATTCCCATGAACTCATGCTCCTTTCTTTCCCAACAAGCTAGAAACTAAGGGAGATCATGAAAATCATGTCCATATTGTATCTGCTGTCAGTCCCCCACCAGAGCAGGTGGGGCTGGAGGTGAGATTCAGGGACCACATTTGCTCTAGGCCAAGCGTGGTGAGCTCATCAGCACAGGCAACCATGCAGAGGTCATCAACACAGATGACCATGGAGTCCCAGAATTGCAAAAGAGCTTCATCATGGACCGAATGGGAGGTCCTGGATCTGATCACTGTATGGAGAGAAGACTTGGGATGTATTTGCGGTGAGTATAGCTACCGGAAAAGTCTGTTAACATGTCTGGGGATGGAGAGGAAATCCTCCAGGCACATCTCCATAAAGGTCTCCTGGAGATATTCTAAAAGCCTTTGCCACATGGAAGGTGGTGACCCTTTCATGCTGAGCTGTTCTCAGAAGTTCTGCTAGATTTCTCCATCCTTCAAAAAATAAAAATAAAAATAAGTCAGAAACCATCTTTACTTATTGCTGACTAAGTCATCAGCAAATAGTATCAATTTTCAACCCATGAGTATAGTTCCAGGAGCTGCCATTGTACATGGACCTCTTTGATGGCATGACTCCTGCAGAACCAATGCTACTCAACGGCCAATGGGGCTGAGAAGCATTAGGGAGGCAAAGGGCCTTTACCTGGAAATTACTTGTCTCAGAGGGATTTTCTGAGATCTCTGAATTTCTTCCTCAGGGGAACAAGCCCTAGCCAAATGACTAGAGATCACAGGAAGCTCACTGAGCTGAAACTTGAATTTCTCACTCCCTTTTGGAGGGGGAAATGTGACTCTATAGAGTTAATCTTAAGTACTGCTACATTCAAAGTAGGCTAAAGTCAACAACGAATTCAGGGATAAAAGGGTTAAAGGATTTCACTTTCTTAAAGTGTCAGCATGTTCTGTATTTTCCTCCTTCTATAGAATAAAGCAGTGCTTCTGTAGATTGAGTCAAAATTTTATCTGAACATTCAGCAAAGTAAATTAGTACTTTGGATAAGGCTTTGTAGTGATAAGATGTTGGCTAATATACTTGATTAGAATGGAGTCAGCAAATAGTTCTACTTTCTTATTTGTAGGGTCTGACTATATGGAAATAGCTATAAAAATGTATGAAATCTGCAGAAGAAATCTGGCAAATTTTGTGAAAATGTCTTGCATTAGGTTATATAGAATCCCACCCTGCCTCATCGTTTGCTGCAGCATAATCTCATATAATGAAAGGAAAAGCGTGTTTTAAAATTAAACTTTCTGCCTCATGAATAGTAGAAACATTCTCCATTTCTGCTGCTCTTCTCAAACCAAAAGAGCAGTAGAGTTTAAAATGTGCATAAAACTACATGTGCTTCTGTTGGCAATACTTGCAACTGCTAAGGGACAGCATATTTTTGGGTAAAGACTGAGGACTATGAAATAGATTCACGAGGGGACTTAGGTGTTCTAGTGCTGACCTAACCAAACTTTCAGGCAGTTTGTCACATAATGGAATTCACAGGCTTGAGTTCGGCACCTAGGCTTCCTACACAATGCACTGGGAGAGTGAGGTGGCTAAGGTCTGTCTACAAAGCATTTTGGTGCAAGCCTCCCAGCCTGGATTGAGAGAGCCGGCCTAATGGGACTTAGTCTCATGCTTTAAAAAGAGTTGTATAGAGACAGCACTTTGAAGATGGGGTTTGTTTGGGCTTGAACTCTAAAGCCTACCCTAGGCTTTATAGCACGGGCTCCAGCCTGAACCACAACTTCAAAGTGCTCACTATACAGCTATTTTTTAGAATATGAATGCAAACACCACTAACTCAAGTTGGTCAACCCAGGCTGAGAGACTTGTTCAAAAATGCTGTATAGATATACCTTAAGAAAGGGATTCCCAGAAGCCAGTAAAATGATTACCTAAGCTCTTCAGTAGGAAATGTCAGGGAGGGAGTTAAATATCAAAGTCCAGACCAGAGGGAGGCATCTCAGCGGTATAATAGTCCCCTCCTTCCAGTGCAGTTTCTCAATCCTCCCACAGCAGGCTATTAATCTAGCTATTAAGACATACTCATTTGCATTCTGGAACTAAAAATACTACCAACACCAGAATACCTTCTGTATCAGATGAAATAGGAAGGGGAACATGCAGTTTGTGAATTTCCCTGGGGCTCGGGTGCCAAGCAGCTCAACAGTGTCAGATTTAGGCAGTTTTGTACGTGCCCACTGGCAGACATTTGGATACCCTGGGAACTTTACCTGTGGACTTTTAGGCACCTACAGGCTTAGACAGCAGCTGAATAAGGTTTTTGAAGATCTAAGTGGTGCCTAAATGTTGGATTTAAATACCTAAGTTCATTTGTGGATCTAGATTTTTATCTTTAGCTGAGACTCAGGATCCAGCTCTCTAAACCAGCGTCTCTGTACTGTACTGACATTACAGCACATGGAGTCGGGATGGAAGGGAAGGTAAAAAAAGTATCATAATGGAAGATGTAATCTGCTAGGGAACTTAAAATTTACAGGAGAAAAGGGGTATGAGTCCCCACAACTACATGTCCCATAAGGCACCACAACAGCCTTTCTTAATATAAATGTTCTGGTTTTCAGTTAAATTCTTTTTCATTTTTTCATGGAAAAGTAAGTTTTCCAGAGAAAACAAATTTCACACACATTTTCCTTTTTGTTCTTCCATTTCATTTTCCACGGGAGAATTCCATTGACATTTTCCACAGGAGAATTCCATTTTCCTTTGAGTTCTATGTTGTACAAATTGTTAATTGGCATAACTGAGCCCTAGTTGTGAGTGAGGTCTCTTGGCACTCCTGGAATGCAAACAATAAATAATGATGGCAATTTACAAGTTATATCAAAGTAGGATGGCCAGATAGCAAGTGTGAAAAACTGGGAGTAGGGATGGGGGTGGGGGGGGGGAATAGGTGCCCATATGAGACAAAGCCCCAAATATCGGGATTGTCCTATAAAATTGGAACATCTGGTCACCCTATTTCACAGTCTTCAGGTTCAATAATTCTGTGATGAACAATAACATGAAGCACAATAAGACCATTGCTTATGTTCATAAATATTTTAAATCAAAACTCAGAAGAATTCTTCAAAATACCTTTTATGTAACCACAGTAACATATCTTGCCTTTAGTTAAAAAAGTACACTCCACAAGTGTTTCACAGAACTATTGTGTTGAGGTTTGTGTTGGACACATACTGAGATAATACCTGTAATGGTGTCTACATCATCTTTATTTTTATATTAATATTTTTCTTCATGATCATAGTAATGCCTATGTTTAGTCATGCACTTTGTCTCTTAAACATGCCTGAAAATATAACCTGTCTCACTGTCAGCCCCCTATAATCTCCTCACAGAAATGTTGTAAGTTTCCTGACAATTGATGTTAAGTTGTACTACACTTTTTTGTGAATTTTTAATGATTTTGTTTATTGATTCTCTTTTTTGTACTCCTTGATCTTTTGAATTCGTTATCTTTTCTCAGTCCTCGCACATCTTTCTGATCTTTTCAGTGTTTTTATGATAGTACTTTTGTTCATCTCTGTATTTTTTTTCTGACTTTACACCAACTGTGGTTCCTAATGTGTTCTTTGATGCCTTCTACCTTTGTTTGCGGAGCTCCCTCTTGATTGAAAGGGCTTCTCTCCCCCGCTTCATTATTCAAGTCTGCAGTGAAGTGACAACTGAGAACAAAAGGCGCCTTTCAAAAATGTATGCTTCTGATTGCAAATATTTTCCTCTCTACTGGAGACACACAAAATAGTATTAAAAACCTGAGTGAATACAATAAAATATTTTATTCTAAATTAAACTATTTCCAAAATGTGGGGATTTGTCACGAAGACTCTGAGTTTTGGAACAAGTTCTGAACATTCACTCTGAGGATGTAGGTGGGTCTAGCAACCTGCATGGAACTTGGAAGGGAGGAACACATGTTGCAAGAGAGAAAAGTTTGTAAAAGGCACTAGGAAGTCAGTCTGTTTGGACATGGCTTGAAGGCTAGCTGCAGTTGCAGCATCTCAATAAATAGTTTTCTTACTATAAAGTCACTTCATATTTAGAAACATAGAATCCTCTCGTGTTATTTCTGGGATCCTAGTTTACTGTGGTAAACCCCCTTGCCCAAATTCTCTGATTAAAAAATATAAAATCTGCATTTTTCCGTGATTACCCAACATGCTGGGTATGAAACATCACCATGGCACTGGTCAGTCTAGTGAAACTCACAGAAAGGAAGAGTGTAATTAACAGGAAAACAAAGCAGCACTCCCAAACCAGAAGAAACAGGCAGTATGGAGGGACATAAGCATGGATACAAGAACTGAGCCTGTATACAGAGTCAGCCATGAGGGATTGTCTACTGAAGCCCAACGATGGAATGAGTGCTAGGACACAGAAACAGTTATAACACCATATTAGACAAGCAGTCCACCACAACAAAGACACCAAGGACTGAGATCAGTATGCACAGGTGAGAGGGTGTAATTATTTTAGTTGCTCAATGCTGTGGTACACTAAATCTATAGTAGCATGCCAGGTGTATCACAATTTGGAGAGAAGTGTTGAAGGAACTTCAGCTGATAGGCCCTTCAGATATTTGCTCTGGTTTGCCCCAATCAGCTGTCAGACACGTGACTAAAGGGAAAGAGTGTTTTGCTAGGGCTGGCATGAAAGGGAAGGGTTGCAGGTACCCTATGTAGAGTGGCTTAAACAGTTACAACTCAAAATGGAACTAAAACAGTTTTATTTGTGCCTCTGGGGGACACTCCAGTCAGGTTTAAGGCTTTCCATGCCTGGTACCTAAGATGCCCTCTCCAGTCCTGGCTTTATTCAAAACAATAAGACCTTGAAAATTTCCGAGACAGGATCAGGTAATAATTAAGACTAAGATCAGGATTAGGTCCCTTTCCACTAGCTCCATGCCCTGCTTCCCCATAAATCCCACACAGACATAGTCCCAGCTGCAGTATCTGACAGTCAGAGTGTGCTACATACATAGCTCCCTGGCTTCTGCTGCAGCCTGCTGTGATGATTTGGGAATATGTCTGTATAGTTTATGAATTGTAAACTCTATGTATCTGTGTCAGGCTGCAAATTCCATTTGGACTGTACAGGTCTTTGCTTTCTCTATTATCTGTTACCCTTCATGTTGGGCTGAAGTCCCAACATGTAATAATACAGAACTGACGATAAAAAGTAGTTGACTTTAAGTACCCAGTTGTTGGAAATCTAGTCATTCTAGACAAAAGACTGGTCCTTGTTTGGAAGGACTGCTTTAGAGTAAGGGGAGGAAACCATGGCAACAAAGTCACTTGGCATGAAGTTGTGCTCATGTGGGGAAGCTGACAAGGATGTCACCTGAGACAGGAAGCTGAAAGTTTTATAAGGACAGAAGCTGATTTGCTTACTGGTATCTTCCTCCAGTCAATGAGGGAGAAACAAACCAGTATGTGGCTGTTCACAAGCCATGCATTGAAGCAGAAGGACTCTGGACAACCTATGAGAGTCTAACCCCACAAATGCCCTGGAGTGATGAGGAAACTGAACCAGGATATACATGTAGTGTTTATTGTTTTATATGATCTGTACTCTCCTGTAGTTGAGAGGATTAAATAGAAGAGCATGAATGTGTTAGACTCTGTGCAAAGTGTGTATGAGCTGCTTCACAACTGATCCATCTTCCTGACAGAGTAAAATTGGTAAATCAGAAGCTTCATACCTTTTGAGTGGAGTTCTGGGAAAAGGGTGTGTTTAAGAACCAATGAGTTTGAAAAGGTGTGCCCAGAAGAGAGGCAGCTGGACAGGACAGCAGGCTCCAACTCTCAGGTTGTCCCAGACGGATGGACCTCGGGTCTGGGGCAATGACTGGACTCCATTCAGCCACTAAGGACTCTAAAATACTTGGGGATCTATGGACATAGAAGCTTGGATCTCCTTCATAGAAGTCCTAGTTGGTTGCAAGCAGGGGACATGAGCTAGGATCTATGCCATCTGCTCTGTTCACAGTTCCTGGGGATTTCTCTCTGCATCAAGTTTCCCTGCAGGTCCTGGTTTCCATGCTGCTGTTGCTTCCCCAGATAAGCCCTCCTTGGGACAGGATGTTTCCCTCCTCCTAACTGGCCTGGGAAAAGGGATGTTCAGGGGCCAGAAGCTTGATATGAATGGTAGGTTGCTGATCAGCAGATTCATCAAACTGGTCTTGGCTGAAGCATCAAATACACCAAACACTGAGCTGCAGTGAGACACAAGTCATACGAGGTGGCTACAGACTCAGGATAGCAGTGTAGATGAAACTGCCGACAGCTGCAGAATAGCAACAGAAAGCCAAGACAGCAGGACAGACAGGGCTAAGGCCAGATCAGGAAGCCTTAGGAAGAGTCTTAGTCCTGGTCTACACCGGGGGACAGGGGAGATCTACGTAAGCAGCTTCAGCTACAAGAATAGCATAGCTGAAGTTGACATATCCTAGATCGACTTACCTTGCGTCCTCTCAGCATGGGGTTGACTTCCTTTGTTCCCCCATAGACTCCATTTCTGCCTCTCATCTTGATGGATTACAGGAGTCGAAGGCAGAGCAATCAGGGATCGATTTATCATGTCTACACTAGATGAGATAAATCGATCCCCAATAGATCGATCACTACCCGTCAATCACTACCCACCGATCTGGTGAGTAATGAAGACATACCCTTAGATGGCCTGGTATAGGAGAGTAAGAAGAAACAAGATATATGAGTGACACAGAAGATCAACAGGACACCATCAACGAAATGAAAGCAAGAATAAGGTAGAAGCAAATCTTCCATTGTCACAAGGGTGGCTGGCCCCTCAAGTGGGGATGGGCTCTACTTCAAGCTTTAACTCGCTTCCGCCAGTGGGGAAATTGGGTCATGTGAATGAATCATACCTCTGATAAGGGAGATGGCTGGGCAGAGAGCAGCTGTAGGAAAGGACAGAGTTCAGCAGTAGTCTGTTGGGAAGGGCACTTGGGTCAGAAATTTGAGCAGGTCAGAAGCCTGGGAAATTGCAGTTGTCCTGAGGCAGAGGGCCACAGGGGAGATATCTGCAGAGCATGGCAAGGCTCCTGTAAGGATTCTGAGAAACCAAGTGTGTGTGTGGGGGGGCTAGTCTGTTGATTTTCCTGAGCTAAAGTGGAGGCTAAAAAGACCTGAGAGGTAGACATCAGCAAAGGGACCAATCTGCTCACTTTTCTGAGCCACAAAGAGGCATGGGAAGAACTCCATGTCCCAGGTGAGACAGAGGTGCTGGAAGTGGGGTATGAGGAGTGTTGTTGGACTATGGTTTGGTACTTTTATATAATGTGTTTGCTAAATTCACTATGTTTTCGGCTATCAAGGAAAATTTGCACTATGTGAGATAAGCTTTCCCTGGGTTAAGGGGTAATACTGGACCCAGTAGAACGTTTGGTGGAGTCTTTAAGGAGCCTAAGAGGAGAAACTAAAGGAAGTCACTGCAGAGTCACCCCAGGCACCAAAGGGAGTGTAGGGGTGGGGTCTGAGGACGTGGCTTTACCTCACTACCCCTCCCCCCCCGCCATTACAACAGTGATAACACAAACAAGAATTGTGAGATTGGTTTGAAGACCAGCATACATGAAGAAATATGAAGTCTAACCAACTGCAACGGACTGGTGGTAAATGTGATACCTCTAGGGTGAGCTGTTTAATAGTAAGCTTTGGCGCCAACATGTTAGCAATGCTTGCACAAAAGACACAACAACAACAATTGTTAAAGGTATCTACGTAGCAAATTGTATGGAATTTGGAGGGAGGAATGTAGGTTGCATGAGGGAAGAGTTTGGAAGAGGCATGAGGATGTCCATCTGTTTGCATGCAGTTTGAACTCTAGCTTCAGTGCTGCAAATAGTTTACTTTTAGTTTTAGAAATATGGAGTCCTCTCCTATTGTTACCAAGCATGTGGTATATGAAACAGGTGAGGCTAAAGTGATTTATAGCTCTTCTGCTTGCCCTCTGGTCATTGTGCACAGGACTGCCACTGACTTCACATGGAGGTTGTTGTTTTTTTTCCATAGTGGCTTTCTGAATAAAGTCACTGGGGCAAGGATTCACCCTTTGTGGTCTGATTCCCATCAAAGTTTCTTCCTTTGCTGAGGTAGAATAATTCATAGATCTGCTGAGGCTGTGAAACTTCTACAAAATCATCTATCCCCAAAGCCTCTGGTCACTGCAGAGCTCTTCTGCTTTCATAAATGGAATCAAAATGGAAACAAAACATTTACTGACTATATGGATGTACGATGGAAATTAACAGCATATTATGAATTTGAAGAGATTTTAAATGATAGATTAAGGGGTTGGTTAGTGCATGGTATGCAAAATGAAGCACCCAAATCTCAGAGACTGACTGAAGCTGATTTGGCGCTAACGTGCACTAGCATTGCTGTGTCAATGGAGATAGCTACTAATGATGTCAGGGAGTTGCAGCAGCATCATGTGATCTGTGCAACAAACAAACTGGAGGACAAACAGAAACCACAATAGTGGTGGCAAGGATGGGATCCTCATCTAGAATACAATGAAATAGGGTCCAAAGCCAAAAAGATCATTGTGCTAGATGCACAAAAGAAGTTAGACATTGTGACTCTCAGATCGTTCCTTCAGCTGTGAATTACATCTCAAGCTTCAGATGTGGAAATAACTTTGTGTAATCTGCAAACTTTATCCGTGATGATTTTATGTTCTCTGCCAGGTCATTGATAAAAATGTAAGATGGTGGAGAGCAAAGAACCAATCTCACTGGGACCCCGCTAGAAATACATCTGCTCAATGATGATTCTCTGTTTATAGTTACAGCTGAGACCTATCACTTAGTCAGTTTTTAATCCATTTAATGTGTGGCATGCTAATTTTGCACTCAGTGACTGCAGAGGCCCAGTAAAAGTGAAATGAAAGAAAAGCGCAACTTTCAACCACTGGAATCGTGAGCAGATAATGGATTTCCCAGTTCAGGATCTGAAACTAAACATCAGGGAGGAAAATAGTTAGATTCAAACAGAAAAAAACTTGAAAAAAATGGTTTCAAGTCAAGCAAAACATTCTGAATCTCTCCAAAATTATTTTTGTTTTCTGATTAATTTCAAATCAAACAAAATATTTTGGTCAACTCATTTTCATTTGGCCATTTAAGGGGCACGGAGGAGAGTTAAATTGGCCAAATTTGTAATTAAAAATATTTTGACTCTTTGACATTCTTTTCAATCAAAATTATTGGTTGACTTTGACCTAAACTCAGCAAATAATTTTGGGGGCCCCAAAATGCATTTTTCAGAAAAAAAAATGTTGAAAACTTTTCTTTCAAAAGACAAGGGTTAATAATGTCTGGCTACTTGGGGACAATGCACTTGTTTGGTAGCTCAGTAGAGGACTACTCCTCATACACTGAGAAATTGGAATCATATAAAATGGTATTGGAATAACTGATGACAGAAAAATGGCAGTTTTATTGAATCTGACCAGGTTATCATAGGAAGTGCTATACTAGAAACACATGTCATTGCTAAAACTACTAGCAGTTATTTACTTATACATAGTTTCAATGATTATTTTAATATAAATTAAATAGCACAGTGACATCTGTCATAAGTATGAAATAGCCTAGAATTAGTGTTTACCTGTAAAGGGTTAAGCTAAAGGTAACCTGAGAGGTGGACAGCTGACCAATGAGAAATTCCTCAGGAGACAAAGGATTTTAAGTTTCAGTTTCTCTCTGGGTCCTCTCTCTGTTCAACTTGGCTATGGGATGAACATCACAGCTATTTCTTTCTCTATAACTATAATTTTCTATCAAGCACTGTAGTCAGTAAGTTTACCTTCTTTTTGTCATTTGGAGGGTTCTCAGTGGTGAGTGTTGGCTGGGTGCTTCTTGATATTGTAAGCTTCAGCAGAGATATCAACAGTGGGAGAAAGTTGCCTCAGGGGAGAGGTTTGGTTTCTGAATCCTTTTGTTGATTATGGTAGATGCTGTTCTATTGATGGTTATAAGGGATTTATTCCATTCTTTTTTTCTTTTATTAAAATCTTTCTTTTAAGAAGCTGACTGCTTGTTTTCCATTGTGTAAGATCCTGATTTTGGATCGGGCACGTCTCGCAGGATCAGGCGAGGTTTGTTTTTTTCATTCTCTCAAGCTTTCCAGGGAAGGAAGAAGTTTGGGGGGTTAGTGGAAAGGGAAAGAAGGGTCCCAAACTACCCTAAACCTAGTTTGGTGATGGCAACGTACCAAGTACAGACACAGAAGAAGTTGTGTTCTGGGAAAAAACATTTTAACCCAAGCTGGTAAAATAAGCTGGGGGCGGTTATTTCTTTTTTCATGCGGGTCTCCACATCTGTACCCTACTGGGGAGGCAATCCTGACAACATCCATTTGCACAATGTTGACAAAGGTAAATGATGGTGTGTTAAGAGTAATAAAAATAACATTTTAAAAAGTAAACAATTAGAAGGAGAAAAACAAAGCAGCTCCTCTCTATCTCATATAATGTACTAAGGTTCTATAGGAGACTTTAAGTAAAATATTTTACATATACCCCCAAAAAATATGTATGATACATTCTGAGTATTTAAAAGAATTGTTTATCTCCATAAAGTCTCATAGCAAGAGAGCCCTTTATAGAGATAACTGGTGACTTTTGAATATTCTAGCTAGAAACAAATACCAATCAGCAACTATATGTCTTTTTCAATGCCCAGTGATCATCTCTTTGGACAACAGAGGAATGTAACAACTCTTTCTCTTTTTTGAGAGCTAGAGGATGGAAATCGTAAACCCTGGTTCTCTATTCAGCCCAGACTTTCTGCTAGTTCAGTCAGTGAAAATAAGCTCAGTCAACAAAAGTGGGCACTTCATAAGCAAAATAACACAATTTAAAGTGTTCTCAAAGAGAAAACTGCATCCCATAATATTATTAAGGGTGATTGGATGTACAGTACAAGTGAAATCTCTTATAACAACAAAGTCAGGTGGCCTATCAATAAGGGATTAGATATTTTTCTGATAAATCAGGTGGTGAATAACATTAAACAGCTCATCATCAAACATTTCCATTATTGGTTACATGGTAGCATCTAACTCATAGGAGAAATAAGGGACCTTGTGCAGTTAAACCTCCAAAATGAAATAAACTGCCTTGTCTGTGACATATCTGTGATCACAAGAGAGGCTGTTTTCAGAGACACACAAAGTGGAGAGAAGTAGCTTAGAAATCCTTGCATTGCCCCTGAATGTGCTACTAACTTGACATTATCTTAGTACAGAGACTTCAATAGAAATGAATGATAAAAGCAGCACGTGCAGTTTAGTGGATGTTTGCATGTCACACCACACACAGTAATGAATGAATTTCTCACAAACAGAATCTTCGAATGAACTCTCATCTTGCATGGTGGGATAAATTAAAATAGTCCTTGTAACTTTTAGCTGCACAAATCTTTACAAGGCTTTGTTTAATCTGTCATTGCTTTTTTAAGACAGGCTGCAAAACTATAGGGACCTACATTCCGTCCTGGAGTTAATGGGAGCTGAATTTAGACTGAAGAAAAGCTGAGAAAACAAGCAGGTCTGGGGCTGGCTGGAGCTTGAAGGCTTCCTGTGTCAGTCATTGTCTCAGCTATTCACTCAGGATATGTTGCCAGGGGAAAGGGGACATGACCATGATGTTCTTATGTCTTGGTGGTCCCTCGCTTTTGGAAAGGCCCACTGAGGACATTAGCAGCTGGAAAGCATTAGAGCAGCCTTCAGGCAGGGACTAGCCCAGTACCAGGACTCCATCAGAACAGGGGTAGCACAAAGATGTCATGAAGCCACCTTCACATCCATTTTCTCCTGAGCTATTCTGAACACACCACAGCTGTAGATCAGGTTCTGGGTTTAATATTTTAATTGAAATGTATTCATGCATCCCTCACACAGGAATTGGTCTAGTCTGAGAGACATCCCTAGGAAGTTAATAATCTATCATTTTAAGAGGAAAATATGTCCGCTAACTACTATGTTTCTCTAAACAAGAGGTTAGCATTTTTAATCTGTTCAAATTCATATATTCTCTGACTAGGTTTTAAAATATGCTTTCTTTTATTATTTATCCATGTCTGATACATTTGGTATGAATTGAATTGTTTACCTACTTTAAAGTGCTCAAATACTTCAAATGAGCCTGAATGTCAAATCAGGGAAGAGCCATTTTGCTTACTCAAGAAGGTAATATACAGGGTCATCTTGCTCTGGGGCTAGTGAATATAGTCAGTTATCCCTGCTGTTAATTCTGATGTTACAGTGATAATTACCATGTAACATCTATCAAAATTATAGTGTGAAAACAATTTCATACTGAACTGATTACCACCTGGACTCGTCTGATTGTAATTGGTTAAGTAGTAGGCAAGCAAAGAAAGGAAAAAGGAAGACACAAAATAGTTTGCATCCGATTAGAGACTCCCTGCGGAATCAGTCATTGAGTAAACACAAAAGCCCCACAATTATACTTTAGCAATGATATACAGTTTTTCATTCTGCAGATATCTCCATTTGTTCAAAATATATTTAATAATGATCTGGAAGACAGAGAGCATACAGTGCAGAGCAATTTAAATTTAAAAGTGGCACAAAATCATTTAGGGCTTGATTCTGTCATCCTTATTCACATCGAGGAATTTGTTGTTCCTGAAATACTATCACAGATTTCAATAGACTGCCCATGAAGTAAATTACTAATTACTCCATGTGAGTAAGGGCTTTGGGCCAGATTTTGGAAAACTTATTCAAATTGATGAACACTAGCTCACACACATAGTCCTATTGAAGTCAATGGGCCTGCCTGATTGAGTAAATTTTTCTGAGTCCTTCTCTTTGTTAAGTTTCTTTGGCCTTTAGGTTGTTCTGAATTATAGAGGCCTCTGAAGCACTTACATAAATAGATCCATTTATGTGAGCTAGGGCTCAACAACTTGAGTAAGGTCTCCAAAGCCCAGAGAGGTAGCATAATAGCAGGTGAAATTCATTGTTGCCAAATGTAGGCAATGCAGATTGAAAAAGATAATGCAAACGTCTTGTACAGTCCACTGGGTTCTTGATTAACTATAGCAATTTAGGGGAAAGACGATCATTGTGAGCAGCTCCAGGTAAACTTCCACTCAATATACAACAACAGAAAAAAAAATAACCTAACTGTTGGGATTCATAAGGAATAGGATGGAAAATATAACTGAAAATATTAAATGCAACACCTGCAATACTATGTTCATTTCTGGTTACCATAACTCAAAAAGATATAGGAGAAAGAATACAGGGGTCTCAGAAGCAGGTGAGAAAAATGACTAGAGGCATCGAATGACTTTAATATGAAAAGAAATTAAAAAGACAGATTGTTTCATTTAGAGAGGAGATGAATAAGAGAGGCTTTGACAGAGGTACGTGTAGGTATGTGAGAGAAGATAATTCAGGCATTCCTATATATCTTTTTTCGTAATACAACAATGAAGGGACAGTAAATGAAAAGTAACATGTTTAAAACTGATTAAAAATACTTTTTCATATGATATCTAATAGGTTGATTTCATTGACAACATGGATACTATTGGGTCCAAGAGCTTAGTAATGGTCAAAAAAAACCTGGCCATAAAATGATAATTTCTTATGATTTGTTGTGTTTTTCACACAAAACAAACAGATGAAACCACCTCATTGTGGTCTTTTTCAGTCAGTTTGTTTTAGCACAATTCAAAATTACCAAAAATATTATTCAAAAAAATCAAAATTCAATTTTTCCCCCCACTTCTAACGTCAACCCTTATTCTTCAGGCCATAAGTAAACTCTGTTTGTTTGAAATGGGTTAGGAAGATTATACCTATAGGAAGGATTATACCTATAAACCACATATATAGGTATAGGAATAACCTTCTTTGTCTTCTTTGTGGTTTGTTGCACCTTTGAGTGAAACATTTAGCACCAGTATTGTCAGAGAAAAGATACTGTCATAAAGGAGCCACTGGGTATATTTCTTATGCTTCCTATTTTATATTTTATGGATACAAGCAATCTTTATTCTAACATTTTTCCTAGCTCCTAGAAAATTTCCTATAAATTTGATTTCTAAATTTTAATATACTTGTTTCTTATTTTTCAGATAATTTCCTAGCATTTATTTTGAAGAAAAAACAAATATGCAACAGTAATAATCTCACGTCTCAACACATCAGCAGCAGGGGGTTGAACCCAGGACCTTCATCACACTAGCACACACTGCTCCCAGTTGAACTAAAAAATGAATTCTAACATCTAGTAGCAGAAGTTGGCTTTTATCTTTTATTAACCAATCACTAGAGGACACCTAACACTCTGAAATAGTATGTTACACATGAATGAATAGCACTATTTTATTGATAACCTGTCCAAGCACATAGATGTAGCAGCTATGATCTAAGAGGTGTAGGGGCTAAGTGGATGAAGATACATTATAGATTTGGGTTCTATTTTCAGCTCTGCCAGTGGTGACTTTAACTTCTCCATGTGGTATGAGGTCTTACTAAATGATAAGAGTTGTATACAATTATTAACAGTTAGAAAAATAGGTCAGTCCAGAACCTATAATCTCCAGGCTAGCAGCTGAGTACAACCCCCATAATTCCAAGAATACATGGAGAATTAAAATCATTTCTGTCTGTAACCCATGCAGAAGTTCAGTTTAGTGTCGCTGCTTCAAATTGATTCTGGAGACACTAGCAAACATGCTCAGTGCAGATGCAATATTTAGTGAATTTAGCAGCAAATCTCCAGCAAGATTTACTGAGTATAGGCAAATGGTGATTTACAACAGGGGATAAGGCACCTCACAGCACTCTGCAACCTTGAATTAAACCTCAGAACATTCCTGTAGTATGTTTTATTACAATTAACCCTCTATTTAACAGAAGCATAAACTGATGTATAGTAGACATCTAGGACAAAATTTTAAGGATCTTAGATTTTGGATGCCCTAATGTTGACACCTTGGACCTGAAGTCATTGAAAGCTGTGGATATCATGTGACATTGTTAAGAAACACACAAACAAAATCACTTTATTGTGACTTTGAACAAAAATGTTTATTTAGAATGATAAAAATATTATTATACCTAAAACTACACAATTACTGCTTTACTGCTTCTGTGTGTTCCATTCTATTCATCCGATGAAGTGAATGAATAGAATGGAAAGCTTATGCTGAAATATACTGGTTAGTCTCTAAGATGCCACAAGTACTCCTCATTTTCTTTACAGACACAGACTAACACAACTGCTAATCTTAAACCTGCTTTACTGCAGAGGATCTGCCTAGAATTTTCCGCAGACCCTTGTTGTCTGGTTTCTTGCCAGGTTTTTAATAAACTTTACTCATATTCTTACAGCAGGTGCTCACTATTGCGGAAAAATGGGCCCTCAGGTTATGTTTACTTGGCAACTAGACACTCTCACATCTCGGAGGGTCATAGAGCCCAGTCTCCAGCCCAAGCTGGGATGTCTACACAACAATGAAACAGAGGTGCAGCAAGAGCCCTGCAAGCCTGAATCATTTGGCATGGGTTAGCCATGGAGGTCTATTTGCTGTGTCAATATACCTTCAGTGTTTTGAGCTTAGTCCTAATTCCTCATCCAGTGGTCCAAACAGTAGACTTCCTAGATATGCCAACAGTGTGCTTAAATTGTAAAATTTAAATTTGACAAGTGCAGCAAGAAAGTTGAATTTGTTTTAAAGAATTCAATAGCCAATGTAAACTTTTCCTATGCTAAAAAAGTAAGCTGGAAAATCTGCATCCTATGCAGAGATTTAACTGACTTTTCATACACTATGCAGTGTTGCTGTAGCCATGTTGGTCTTAGGATATTAGAGAGACAAGGTCAGTGAGGTAATATCTTTTAATGGACCAACTTCTGTTGGTGAGAGGGACAAGTTAAAGAGTTCACAAAGAGCTTTTCTGGATTTCTTCTTTAATTTTATGTAGTAGAGCTATTGATAATCTAAACCAGTGGTTCTCAACCAGGAGTACGTGTACTCCTGAAAGTATGCAGAGGTCTTCTAGGTGGTATGTCAATACATCTAGATCTTGGCTTAGTTTTACAACAGGCTACATAAAAATCACTAATAAAGTCAGTACAAATTAAAATTTCATACAATGACTTTTTTATACTGCTCTATATACTATATGCTGAAATGTAAGTATAATATGTATATTCTAATAGATTTATTTTATAATTATATGGAAAAAATTATTACTTTTTCATTTTTACAGTAAAATGCTGACATTTGTAATTTTATGCCTGATTTTGTAAGCAAATAGTTTTTAAGTGAGGTGAAACTTGGAGGTATGCAAGACAAATCAGACTCCGGAAAGGGGTACAGTAGTGTGGAAAACTTGAAAGTCACTGATCTAGACTTTTCCTGTAGGAAAGCAAATGTTTTGGCACGTGCTCTGCTTAGGAATTGTTTACATGACATTGCCCCTTTCTATGTTTAAGCTTTACATTGCAGTCCTTGTTTAACAGATATAAAGTAGTGGAAATGAGTTGCTTGCAGTAAGAGACAGGTTCCCACTTAGTGAACAGACAATATTGTCTGTGATTTGATATGTGAATCATCTTGTATTATCAATACGAAATACTTTAATTGTAACAGGGAATTCTGTCTCTCTCTGTTTTTGCTACAATTGAGCTGCCCCTTCTTTTCATTTTTAAAGAAATGAACACTGAAAGAATAAATATTTCTGTCCTGTATAATTAGGGCTCACATGCTCAAAGTTAATTACTTCAAATATAATAATAAATTGGCTCAGTGCTAACAGAGCTGATTTCTTTACCTACGCTGTCACTTGCAAACAATCTAAACTGAGAGGCAATCTGCACTCTTAGTTGAATCATAGGCTTTCATCTCTCATCCCTACTGAAGTTCTCTGCAGCCTGCATTCTGGCATGGCAAGAAGAAATAGAAAGAAAAATCCTCTCTTGATCCTTACATTTCAGGAGCAATAGCTTGCAATCTTATTTCTCATTGATGGTGCAAGGCATTAATTATAAGATATATCCGAGGAAAATGGTCATAATGAGCAAGCATTTCAGAGCAGCTTGGGAGATGGCTACTTCTGGAAGGTAATATTGAATATCAAAATCTAAATGCTGCTGTCATTTTCATTTTATTTTATGTAAATTGGGTACTGGCTTCTCAGGGGAAATCATAGAAGTGAAATTTAGCATTGATCTCTCTTATTAATCCCTTATTCTCAATCCTTTCTAGTTTCTCACAATCTGAAATGTGATAGTAACAAAAATGGTTGATTGGTTTGTTTTTAGAAAGAACTGTACAGTTTTTGTTTGTTTCTTTATTTGTTTTAAGTCATGCTGCTGGGCACCTACTAGTTCCCACTGAGGTCAGTGGGAGCTATTGGATGTCTGGTGCTTTTGAAAATCAGGCCACACAGCTCTGTGCTGATCATATATTTGTGTTGGTCAGTTTGGTTTTGTAAATATGAACTATAATCAGATGTCTAGGGTTCACCCTACCTTACTTAAGACTGAATCAACATTCTTATGACAGCTCATGAGTGAAGGTAGTTTGTATATAAAATGCCATGAAGTTATTTACCATTTTTGCAACTAGTTCTATGAATTAATCACTAGAACTGTATCTGGTATCATCTATTACCAGGCAAATTAGTGAAATGACTCATAATGAAAGGGGTGCAGTTAGAGATTACTGACTATGCCCTTAGCAAATCAGTAATGATATTTGGATAATGTGGATTGAGCCCAGGTAATGGGGCCCGGGGTTATTTGTTTTTTATAGTCAGTTAGAACTCTCAAGTGCTGAAGTGAATGAGCCTAAATTGCAAATGATAGTAAATTTTGTGAATCTTATAGGAAACCATATTTATTAAATTTTCATGATTTGGAGAGTCTCAAATTTTGGTTGATTAATCTGAAACACCTTTAACTCAAATTCAGGTCACTTTAAGGTATCCCTTTGTGGCCACCCAAAAATCCTGGCATCCAAAATCACTAGTTACTTTTAGAAATTTAAATCCAAATCTATACTGTGTTCAAACATTTAAGATAATTGTAAGATCTATTTTGGTAATCTTGAATGGCCACATGGTAATGTAAGGCCATTAGAATTCTAGTGAACATCTGGTTGGCCAAATCCCAGACTTGTTAATCTTCCATGTTGCAAAGTCCATATTTATTCCCAGGTTTCTTGGCTCAGTCAGATGGGTTGAAAGTTGCAGTGGTTTCTTAGGAATTCATTTTATTATTGTATTTGCTGGAGGATACACACCACTTCTTATGTATGAACAATCAGTTGTATGTATTTCTGTAACGGCTTTCTAGACTGTAGGATGTGTGCCTGTAGAGTTTTATCAATTAAAATAAATGATTAATTTTAATGAAATCAATTAAACATGATGATGGATTGTCAAGTACAAGGAGACTGTAGCCCTAATCAGGTGAAAAGTTTATCTGATTGCAGCACACTGTCACTTCCATGTAAGATATGTATGGAGCTTCATTAATGAAGGCAATTTTTAAAAAATGGGGGTAAAATTAGTGCTCATAAAAGTTAATGACTGTTGTAAGAGTACTAACTAGAATGAGACATTGTTGCAGCATTAGCTATATTCAGACAAACTGGAAGAAGTGATCTGCAAGTTTCCACAATTCACCTCTATCTTGACCTGCAACACCCCTGCTTTTCCATTCCTTCACTTCCCTTAAGCAAAGATTGACAACCGTGCCAAATTATGACAGATTGTGTTGTTGATTTGTAATGTGCACTTTTCTTCCCCCAGGGACTATATAATTATAAGCATAACATAGCAATAAGAGAAACGAATTGGAAACTAAATCCTAAGGAAGAGTGGTATTTTAAAAGAATTGAGGGTCTAAATAGAAAGTAGGGATTTATAAATATAAAATTAGTTATAAGACTTAACCCAAACTATGACTGGTTCTGCAGTTTAGGCAATTTAACACAATAAGTAGTCAAAATAAAATTAACCACTTCCCTTTATAAAAACTAAATTAACAAAATAGATTAGTATCTAGCCTGACCAGATAGCAAGTGTGAAAAATCGGGATGGGGTTGGGAGTGATAGGAGCCTATATAAGAAAAAGCCCATAATATCAGGACTGTCTCACTTATTCCACATAGCTTGTTTATTTTGTGTGTATTGTTTTTTAATGTTTTATCTTCCTATACTTTTCTCTCAAAGTCTGTTTCTCTCTAATGTAAGTTATGTCCATCTTTATATGCACTATTTAATTGTAGCTTTTATATTTGCCTCAGTCTCTCTTTTTCATTCTGTACATTTGTGATTCATTTCCTTTTCATGACTGTATGCCTCTTTCTCTTTCCCCATGACTCTGTGTTTATCCACTGTGCTCTTTGACAACTCTCCTGCCTAGTATGGTCTCTTCTACTTTTCTTTTCTCCATGTGCTTTCATGTTCATTACCAATCTTTTTTTTTTCTATCCTTGTTTTTCCCTTGCTCTCAACTCCCTCTATATCCACCTCCTTTCACCTTTCAGTCTCCTCATTTTTCTTCCTTTGTGTTTTGTTTTTCCTAATCGAAATAATCTAGCAAACTAGTCTTGGAAATATCATGGTGTATGCAGAATATAAATGTGTCTCATTCAAATGTTTCCATCTTAACACAGTTTTGTCAAACCAAGAAGGAAAGTTCTTATTGCAAGGACTGCCCATCTGCTGCTTATGAGAAAGGGGATGGACCACCATAAACACACAATGTGAAATTTTTCCATTTTAGCTTAATGGCAGATACATGTGAGCATCAAAGTGGTAATATAACCCTAAATGCAGTTGCTCAGTGAAACCTGATGGTTGCCAGTTGATGAGTTTGAGCATATGTAGAAGAGCCTGACAAAAGGAACAGTACTGGTTCAAGAAAATAAGTCCCTGAAAATTCTTTAAACTGAGCCCACTGACTGTGAGGCAAAAGATTCACTCTGTCACCTCCTACAATTCCATCTGCTTCAAAGTCTTTTGT
This sequence comes from Dermatemys mawii, assembly GCA_007922305.1. Classification (NCBI taxonomy): domain Eukaryota; kingdom Metazoa; phylum Chordata; order Testudines; family Dermatemydidae; genus Dermatemys; species Dermatemys mawii. Next base: position 33,659,227 of record ML677348.1, on the reverse strand, counting down.
TCAGCGAGCTATGGAGTTGGATATGCATATACGTTTCTTTCCATTTCAGGGTGATAAGGAAAATAGAATGTATCCAGATCTAGTGCATTTGTAAAGATCACTAGGGGAACAGTGTATGGAGTTTTTCTGATAAAAAAGGAGAATGGGAGAAAACGGGCCTAAGACAGGTCTGTGATAAAAGGGGGAGGCACCTTGATTTGCCACCAACGAATTTTGCCCTTAACATTGTGCAGCACCATAGCATGAGCAGGAAACCTAACACCAGAATTTCAGTCTGCCCTGGTCTCCATGCTACTGCAAATCTGGCTTCACTGTCTGAACCAGCCCTGAACAGGAGGTTTCTTTTCTTTTTTCTTTTCTTTTCTTTTCTTTTCTTTTCTTTTCTTTTCTTTTCTTTTCTTTGAAATTCAGGCAGAGGGAGCTTCCTAGAATGCATTGCTAAAATATGTGTGATGTTCAGCAGATTAGAATGTTAGCATAGCTAAGAAACCCCATTCAGTTTAAATAGAATGGAATTAAGAAAGTCTACGTAGGGCCCAAAACAGAAAGTAAAATTATATGTTGACAGATGCATATTGTTTCTTGGAATGCAATTGATCAGTTGTACAGTATAATGGATATGGGAAGGTAGTTCAGTATGTTCTCTATGGCATAACTTAAGAAAACGCCTTATTTGATAGCTGGATACTTTCATTCTTTGTCTTTGATGTGCTGCAGTGATAACTAGACTATAAGAAATGCTGCCTAGGAGAAACTATTTCCTTTAGGGAACTTAAAAATACAGATAATTTAGCAATGTGCCCCTCACAGTCAAAGTACTGACCTCTGGGAATGATACATAAAGATTATTGCTGCTTACCAGCGCAGGTAAGGTGGTGGCTGAATATCACTAAGTAGGCCTTCTCCAGCCAGGGACAAGCTAAGTGTTACACGGAGACTACTGGTTTTTTGGGGGTTTTTTTGGTTTTTACCTCAAACAGAGTTGGTCTCTCAACTAGTGCACAGACATATCTTTTCCCTTTGGTCTTGATTGTGTCCTGGGATTCCTAATATTGCTTCTTCATAAGATTGCAAGATGAAACCTCAATATAGCTCTCCAGCTCTCCTGACTCTAACCTCAGCAGTTCTAACATAAAATATAACCCTAGCCTTTCCCCCTGTAGAGCTGAATGGGTTTAAGCTCCTCCCAGAAGGAAGAACAGAGCTTAACCTCTTTACAGAAAATTTCCATGAAAAAGGAATAATCACTCAAAGATGTACACTATGAAATCAGTAGCAGTACAAATCAACTCACAAGGAATGGTTTTCTGCCTCAAGATTTTCTTTATTTGGTAAATATAGTGTATTGCCAAAGAAAGATTGTGTATGAAAAATCATTCAGAAAAGATCAATGGCAAAGTCAGAAAAGTGACCATGTGGAATGGCTTCAGCCATTCTCCATGCCATTTGCATTCTCACTATACCATTCTTAAGACAGTCAGGCATATTACCAGCAAAACTTGTGGTTCGTCATGAGTGATAAAGGGATAGAATAGCTACTCTGTGAGTGACCTGATAATGAATCAGTTTCACCCAAAAAATAAGCTCCCCTTCTGGAGGATTAAACACAATCACCACAAGAGGGCTCCCCAGCTTCTCCAAATATATTGTTTTTCTATCAAGCCACTCTCTAGTGAAGACGATTATCTTTTAGAAGTCTGGAGTATAATCAAGCGGACTATGGATTAGAGCCTTGTCTAATAAAATAATAGCTATTTTTACATTAAAGCCCAGGGGATCTCTTTGAAATGTAATTCTGTTACTTTAATTTCTGTACTCCATAAAAGGCTGTTATCAAGTTTGTGCCTCTGTTCATTTTTTTCCCTAACAAACAAAGATTGGCTCAGAGAATTCAAACTGATTTGGAATTTTAAGCCTCCTGCTTTTAAAGGCTAAAGCAGCTTATGCGCCTAAGATTTTTAAGTTTTTTAAATACCAGGAATTTGAATGTCAGTGATGTATGTATGTAGGTAGGTCACTACATACATACATACATCACTAACATGTAGGTCACTTATGTAAAGTGAGTGCTGCCCATGTGGCCCCTGGAAAGCAGTAATATTTGTGCAAGGCCTTCTGGCATTCATTGTATGCAGCATTCAAGTGTTTAAATATTGTGGGTGTGATCCAGAGTTCATTGAAGTCAGTGAGAATCTTTCTGTTGACCTCAACGAATTTGGATGAAGCCCTGAGACCAAAGACAGGATTATGATGAGACACAATCTTCAACATTAGCAAACCTATAGATCCTGAAGATCCATTCAATGAATTCATTGTTCCACAAGTGAACTTGGAAAATCAAATAAGCGTACTTCTCCATAGATCAATTTCATGACATACTCTCATATTGTTAAGAACAAAGTGTCATGTAGTTTCATGCCATCATTTTTGTTCTGTTTTGTTTTAAAGCAGAACTCCCCATTGAAATTGTTTTTAATTGTCTCTAGTGAATGATGGAAATCACTCTGGCTGTATATTTTTTTCTCCTAATTTTGGGAAGTATAGGCTTATTTTTTAAACTCTTCACCAAGGACTTTTGTGTGTGTGCGCGCAATGTGCTGGTAAATATGTATGCAAATATTAACCCTTGGTAACTAACTAAATGATTTGCAGCTTAATGAAAATCAGAAGCCACTTTCCAGATCAAGCAATATGCTTTTTTTCAGTTCAAAAACAGAAACATGGTACTAGATAAAATTTATTCCTGGTGGTGATAGGTGGAATGTAATACTACAGCACCTGTCGGGGAAGATATTTCCTTATCCCCTTGGCATAATCCATGAATGAAGGCATTACAGGTAAACTCAGATTAGACTTCTCTTTCTACTGAAAATGGATTTCTTTTAGCATGAGTCACTGAAATTTACAGGAGTTCCTATAACTCTGTAGCTACTCTATCCCTGTTCCCATAGAATCAGAGTACCGAGTATGAGAGATGGAGCTTTAAAATAATCACCGCTTCGTGAAAGGGAAACAGGTGTTTGTAAAGTGATGATTGTCTTAAGACACCTTATCCCATTTCCAGTGAGTCTGACAGCAGTTTCCATCAGTATGGGAACAGGAGTGCCACCCAGTAGCAAGATAGTTTAAAATCTTTTTTTTTTCCAGTTCTCTGGCTAAAGTTCAGTGCTGCAATCCAAGTTTCCCCAGAGTTCCAAAACACTTCACAATCCAGTAGGCTCCTTAAGTTTTAGCCTTCTTGATACTGCTTTTCACTACAACTTCTCTGCTACAACAAAGTGATTTGGAATTCATCTGAAGTACAAATCTTTCACTGGAATGTTGGCACATTTGTGTGACATACCCTGTCCATAGGATAGCATTGAAAATAAGTTTTGATGAATATACCCAGTACCTCATGCTGTACTGAACTAGTTAACAAAAAGTAGTAAAAACCACATTGGGCCTAAAACTACATTCTTTATGATTCAAAATTCTCATTTGATTTATACAGTTATATAGAATTAGTTCACACTGTCTGAATAGATGAAATGGTGAATACAAACCTAACTCCAAATAAACCCAAATATAAACTCTTACATTAATATGTATGTACACTAGATTCAAACTTTACTTTTAAAGCAGCACATAGGCCATGTGTACATGAGGAAAAATATATATATTTTTAATATGCTAACATCTTAAAATCCTAGTGTAGACAAGGAAAGTCATAGATTTAACACATTAACTGGCTGAAGTAAATCTTCAAAGGCTAAGTTAACACATGATATGTAATATGTGTTTAAAAATATACCATTTTACATACTGAAGATAAGGCCATTAAGAGCCAGATTCTGTCTCTTTACACTTAATTCTTGTAGAGTAAGGTGCTACTCAGTGTGTTTGAGGTACAATTAAACCCCAAATGAGGCCAGATCTTGATTTTAATGATACCAGTATTAATTGGGAGTATCTTCATTGAAGTCCCTGAGATTTCTGGCCCAATGGACTCCAGACTTATATCCATTTAATGGAAAATAGTATATGGCACAGTATTTTTTTTTTTAATTACAGTAATATACTGTATCTTTGGAATATACAAATCACCATGCCATGAATTGGAGAGTGTGGTATTTTCATTTTTTCATGTTATTTTTAATATGGGTTATAAGGGATACTGTTCGTGAATACCAGAGTACAAGAAACATTAAATGGCTTTTTCAAGTGATGAAAGGCTGTGATGTTAGATAACCACAAAAGCCATTTATTTTAAATATAGTCCACTTCTGTGAACATTATTCCTCCTATGACAGTATGAGCGATCGAAAACCCCAACACTTTAAAAATATATGAGCACTGATTTTTCTTTGAGGGCTTGAAACTTTACTGTTGAGACTTTTTTGTCAGATTATCCAGTTCCATCTTTACTCAGATGCTGTGGGAATGTGCCCAGGTAGGCCAGACAGAAATAGAGATGACACTTGGGCTGTAACTCAGATACTGGGTCTCGGAATTCAATAATTATATGGAGTACAGATGTTTCAAGTGGGAGCAAAATTTTGGCTTTTGATATGGAATCCCGGACTCTCCGTTTTTAAGGATTGCATCCCAGGTACTATTTTCCAAATTCTATGATATACTAAGGAAATTGTTATAGCATCCTTTTCATAGCAAAATTTTGAGGGCTGTTCTATTAAAATAAATATGGCCTTCATGCTCAGTGCAAGTAGTTCTAGGATCCTTAATGTACCAGGTAAGTAGTAACAAGTAGGTAATAATTATCAGCAGGTAATGTGAATGGATATTCAGTCAATAAAAACAGAAAAATGGCTGCATGTATTCAGGTAAGGCAAATATTCCAGCAGACCCAGATACAGAAAAATTGGGCAGATTCATACACTAGCCTGTTGGACTTACATAATCCTATCTAAATACTGTTCAAGAGAATACAACTGTTCAGACTGTTTTGGTTAAGAGCTTGGAAATATTGTATCGCTTATCAGTGAAGCTCTTAAACTATCAGCACCTTTGCCGAGAAAGATTTATGGCTAACCTTTGCTAGGTCAGTGACAATAACACTGGGAAAATGTTTCTTACAGAAAAGGCAGTCAGGTGGTTTAACATCAGATTAGATATGTTGCCAGACTCAGCAGGTAACTGATAATATGATTGAAATTCAGGATATGTATAAATAGGAAACAGTTCCTGAAATAGAGTCTGGGTCATTGAAAAGTTGCTTTATATTGTATTGTCATCTGTACCTTACATTAGTTCAGAAACATTGATTGTGTCACAAGGATGACTTTGATTCACTGTGCCACTTTGGAACTTTTCGATGGCTTCCACTCCTGGAAAATAGTGGAAAAATAAGACTTGAGTATGAATTATTATACAAATTCAGCCTCTCCACAACTCTGGAGAGCCCTGGCTGCATTATAACTATTATAGTTCTATTGCATGAGGAAACAGGATTTGAGGAGCCTGCTGATGGGGGTCTCTACCTCTTGCATACAATGTAGATCAGCTCAGCAAGACTTCCCGGTTAGAGCTAAAAAAGGGGAATTGAGAGGGGCAAGGGTAGAAGAATCTGCATGTTCATAGAATTGCTGTCTGCCTGCTCTCCTGTGACACCACTACTTGACCTTGGAAAAGAGGAAAATTTCCCCTTAAGTGCAGCACTCAAGTCTTTAAAACTGAGATTGAATGTCACTTTGGACAGGGACTCTGAGCTTCAGTCTTACTTTTTACCTACAAAAGTTGCTGATGTGGGAACCCAAGGACCATAATAAGGATACCATTGCATGAAGACATTCCTGATTCCAGAGAATCACGATCTAGGATTCAGAGAATATGTAATATAACACTTCTGGGACCTGTTTTCAGTTTTGTGAAATTAGTTCTCTTATGTTTTTGATGTACAGAGAAAAGGAAGAGAGGGTGCAAAAGAAAGAAGTTACAATGAGCAACTTCTCGTCCAATAATAAATACATTCTCAGGGCAAACGTGCCAAACCCCCTCTGTGGGTGGATAGAGTCTTAGTTGCAGCAGAATTGAGAAAGCTTTGCTCCTCAGCGGAGCAGAATTTGGGTATCCCACAAAGGAGATCAAAAGCACCTGTTTGCAGTGCAGGTCAGCTCCTTAGAAGTGGCTTGTGCCCAGTGCAATGCGGGATTGGGAGACTGGGATGGAGCTAGTGGTTTTGTGACTAGATGGAACTATCTTGTATTTCTACCCTGAATGGTGTGAAGGGCAAACTTCCAGCGTGAGCTACTAGAGGCTTGCATGCAACTTTTCAAAACACGACACTGTTCCTCAGGCAGTGTACTGGTGTCATAAGTATAAAGTAGCCTAGAATTACTGTTTACCTGTAAGGGGTTAAGCTAAAGGTAACCTGAGAGGTGGGCGACTGACCAATGAGAAATTCCTCAGAAGACAAAGGATTTTGAGTTTCAGTTTCTCTCTGGCTCTCTTCTCTGTTCAACTCGGCTATGGGATGAACCACACTTATTTCTTTCACTGTAACTATAGCTTTCTAGCAAGTAAGGTAGTCAGTAAGTTTACTTCTTTTTATCACTTGGAGAGTTCTCAGGGGTGAGTGTTGGCTGGGTGCTTCTTGATATTGTAAGATTCAGCAGAGATATCAACAGTGGGAGAAAGTTGCCTCCGGGGAGAGGTTTGGGTTCTTGATTCTTTTGTTGATTATGGTAGATGCTGTTTTATTGATGGTTATAAAGGATTTATTCCTTTCTTTTTTTTCTTTTATTAAAATCTTTCTTTTAAGAATCTGACTGCTTGTTTTCCATTGTGTAAGATCCTGGTTTTGAATTGGGCACGTCTCGCAGGATCAGGTGAGGCTTTTCTCTCAAGCTTCCCAGGGAGGGAATAAGTTTGGGGGTTTTGTGGAAAGAAAAAGAGGGTCTTTAAGTGGCCCATGTCCAATAGTTTTTGAGACATTCTCACTTAATGGTGGCAGCATACTGAGTCCAGACACAGAAGAAGTTGTGTTCTGGGGAAAAACATTTTAACCCAAGCTGGTAATGTAAGCTTGTGGGGGGGAGGGGCATTCTGGGGAAAAACATTTTAACCCAAGCTGGTAAAGTAAGCTTGTGGGGGGTTATTTCTTTTTTCATGCGGGTCCCCACATCTGTACCCTAGAGTTCAGAGTGGGGAGGCAATCCTGACAACTGGATTTAAAGTTTGGCAATTTTAGAGGCTTATTAACAGCTCTTAACTTCTTGTCATTGATAAATAATTAATCGGCAAGATACAAAATACTTGTAAGAATATTTTTTCTATCAATGAAGATAAGTCATGAATCTAATACTCTCCTATTCATATAGATGTACAATGAAACCACAGAGACAAGGAAATGATGAGCTTCATGAAAGGACATAATATCCTTTCAAATATGTTCAGTGTCGGATACAAAATGCTCAGAAATATACATACTATAGCCAGGGTCACTCATTAATCAAGAATGCATTAAGTGCACAGTTGTTTCAAGAATGAATGGGTCAGAGACCACAAACAAACTATAGACCAGTCAATCATACCTTAAATCACCGTGAGCTGATCAATAAGTAATAAAAATACTTTTAAAAAGAAAGAAAATGACAGCATGGTCTTGTGGTTGTGGCACTGGAATGAAACATAGGAAGTTTGGCACCCTGCCACAGACTTTCTGTGGGGTTTTCTGAACATATTATTCAATCTTTATGGGTATGTCTACACTGCAGTGTAAGCACAGGTTTAGTTAGTTAGTAAGCAGACCCATGTTAAAGAACCCCCAGCGTGAGCATCTACACCAGGGGTAGGCAACCTATGGCACACGTGCTGAAGGTGGCACGCAAGCTGATTTTCAGTGGCACTCATGCTGCCCAGGTCCTGGACACCGGTCCGGGGAGCTTTTAATTTAATTTTAAATGACGCTTCGTAAACATTTTAAAAACCTTATTTACTGTACATACAACAATAGGTTAGTTATATATTATAGACTTATAGAAAGAGACCTTCTAAAAACGTTAAAATGTGTTACTGGCACGCAAAACCTTAAATTAGAGTGACTAAATGAAGAATTGGCACACCACTTCTGAGAGGTTGCCAGCCCCTGATCTACACTGTTTCTTAAGCCTACAATAAGACTTCACTGACCTGTGCTCAAACCTGAGGTTTTGCTGTTTACACTGCAGGACACAGACCCAAGTCAAACCAACAATATCCCAGAGTCTCTAGCTTACACCTGAAATGTGGCCACTCTAGCCCCTTGACTGTAATGCACCATAGGAAAACTTTACCGCCCACGCTTTGCATTACAGGAAGTTCGAAGAGCCCATTAACTCAGCCTGCAGATCAGTGGGTTTTGTCTGCGTATTCCCGGTTCCTAGAGTCAATGAGGAGGTGTCTTTTGCAGGACTTTTGCTTGTGCTTTCACTCCTGTATCAGGAAACTGGCAGGTGTGGTGGTGGTGCTGGTGGACATTTCAATGGCCTTTTATGTCCCACCAAAGGTGTCTGAAGGATTTAATGATGGAACAGCAGATAGAGAAGGAGTAGCAGGCAAAAGAGGAGGAATGCCCCAGCATGGCAGGCTTCCACTGGCAGAATGCTGCTCAGCACAACTGCCATAACTGCTGATGCCCTCTATGTAGACCAGCATTTCTGCTGCAGGGTCACGAGCACTGACTGGTGAGATCACATCATCATTCAGACCTGGGATGGCCAGCAGTGGGTCCAGAACTTTTGCATGAAGAAAGCAACATTTTTGGATCTTTGAGCAGTTTGCCGTCACCCTCCAGCATAAAAAGACACAACTGAGGTCACCCTGGCTGTTTCAGAAGCAGGTTGCTATCACCAGCTGGAAGCTGGCTATCCCAGACTGCTATTGGTCCATTGACAACCAGTTCGGTACTGATAAGCTGACTGTGAGTAAAGTGATGGCAGAGGTTTTTGAGGTAATCAGTTGTGTGGTTTACTCCACATTGGCGGGCATTAATGATATAAAACCACTGTATTTTTTTTTCAAGTTTAGCATCCTAAATTCTTTAGTGGGATAGTCTATATCTGAAGTTTCAGAGGAAGGTAACCTTTACTCCCATAACCCCACAAAATGAGGCCAATTTGCACAATGTTATCATGAGGCAAAATTACTTGAAGATCTTTATATCAATCAGTTTATGCCCTCATGCATGGAACTGTTTACCCCCATTATAGTGAGCATAAGTACAGATGTTGTTATTGATCATAAAATAAAACCAGTTTTATAAATCCAGTTACTGGATTTAAATCTACACTGGTGAGTTTCCCAGAATTCTTCTCTCCTCTTCTTCTCTTCAAATGGGAAAGTTGGACAAGGAGGGCATAAGGCAAAGTTAAAAGAATGGTTCTAGAGAAAATTAGCATTGATCTTCCTTTTAAAAATCGCTTACAGGATTTTCAAGATCCAGCCAAGTAAATTTCCATGAAACTGGCACTGATAAATGAGACAGAATATTAATTATGCGTCTGATAATGCTCATCATGTATATTAATGATACACCGTCTCTCCTATATGAGACTCATGAACTATTTTGTACAATGATTTTTTGGGGTGAAATATATCTTTTCCACAGTATGTCTAGTTTATTGGCACTCTCAGTCCCCAATAACATTTGGAAAGAGTTGACTTATCTCCCACTGGTCTTTGAATAATTGTGCTGTGTTTTTTTCTCTAAGCACAGAGAAGCCCTTGTTCAGGAAAGCATTTAAGTGTGTTCTTAAATTTAAGAAGGTGCCAAGTTCCCGTTGACTTCAAGTTAACCAAATAAGCTTACATGTTTTCCTATTAGGGATACTCTACTGAACTGGACTCAGAAGTTGTATGGCAGAGATAGCATTTCAGTTCACTCATTCATGTCGCACTCCCTGTCAGTAACTGTCCCAAGCCAGGGAAGCTAATGAACCGAACAGCAAACCAAATTTGGTGATGTATCCTGGTCACATTCAACTTGAGGTATGTTGTCCATGTGCTAAGAAGAAGACCAGTAAGGAAAGTGTTATTATCTCATTTGCCTTTATCCTTCTATTTACCTTGCCCTTTATTTATTCCTTGTTTCTCACCTTTCTAACTTCTCATTCTGGAACAAAATGAGAAAAAAATCAGAGTCCTAACTCTCATGTTACAGATGAGAATTCAATCTAGCATGCCTTATGAAATCTGTTGTCCTATATGTGGGGTTGGTTTACTCAGAACTCAGTGGTTCAGGAGCCAAATTAGCAACCAAATTAGCGACCAAAAGAGTCACAGTAGTATGAATGTATTAATTCATTTACTATGGTTCTATGTATTCATATTTAAACAGTCTGACAGGGGAAATATTTAGCTGTATATATTATTCTCACAGAAAAATGACTGACCAAGTATTTTTATTTTATCAGCTACACTTGGTTAATAACATAGTAAGAACATTCTGATTGGTTAATAATTAAATTATAGAGTGTTGTATATCATGTGCTGCAAAGAGCCACAGGAGACATATTAAAGCCCCACTTGCAGCGCACTATCCTCAGGCTGAATATCACTGGTTTAAAGTATCTCTCTATAATGCAGGCATGGGCAATAATTTTCGCAGGGGGCCACTCCACAAATTTTGGTAAGTCATCACAGGCCACACATTTCTACTATATGAATACTCAGAAACACTTTGTTTTCTGAGTTGGCACAACATGCTGTCTCAGGTTGCAACAGCAAATGATACCCAGATGCCAGAGTGTCATTTGGAAATAGTTATACACTAGTAGTGATAATTGAGTTTGCTGTTGGAGAACTGTTCTTGCATTATTCTGGGAAGACACCATAAATAATGTGGGTTAATTCTGCATGCTGACTTTCCAGGTCTACATATTTTTTTCCCAGACTTTGGTGCCTCTCCAGTTTTCCAAGATAATGAAATAAAATAAACCGTGTCACTGTAACAGTAAGTTCATTTGTAATTCTACCAGTTCTCACAGGATGCATGTCATTTGGACTAGCTGATATATATATCATCACATTTTTCAAGCACCCCTTGTTCTGATTTTCAAACGTGCTGAGACCTTTCAGTTTCCATTGCTTTCAGTGGAATTTGTGTGTGCACTTATGCAAATTAGGCCACTTATATTTTTCTCAGTATTGATGTAGGAGCCTAATTTTAGCCACCCAGGTTTAAAAATATTTGCCTTTAATTCTCCAGTCTTAGAGACACTATGATACCTATCACAGGGGAATTTTTAGCAACTTCTTTGACTGTTTTCTGAACATTAACAAAGTTGTTTGATCTTGAATGAGCAAAGTCACATGATGACATTATTCTTTTCCCTCATTCTTTAATGTTTTTGGCACTGAAAGATATCCCAGGTATTGTAGGCAATAAACATATTGGTGTAATGCCTATTGAGGCCTACACTACTGGTGTCAATAAAGTTACTATGCCATTGCAATACTTACTTCTATGGTAGTCAAGGAAAGTAAAGTTTTGTCACCACTATCCTAATGAAGACCTTAAATAAGAAAACCTTGGTGATAAAGAATCTCTCACATGGGCAGATTTTGATACATTTGCTCAGACTGAGTGGTACCTTGTTCTGTGAGTATGTCCATTTAAATGAATAGGGCTACTCATGGAGTAAGATGAGACCCTGAACAAATATGGCTATTAAGAGTTCATCTTTAAATGGTACTATTGGCTTGCAGTGTGTCCAGAAAGAATATTGTGTAATTCCAATAGCAGTACTTTTTAGTAATAGTAATTTAGTAGTATATGGGTCCAAGAGCTGAGTATTCTCAACTCCCACTGACATCAGTAGGAGTTGAAGGTGCTCTGCTCCTTGCAGGACTGCTCTCTGCAAAACTGCTCTATATCATTAATGTTGGCCATTACCAGCTTTGTATCAATAGTTGTCAGGGAATTCTCCAGAGGGCAACAGTGCCCTCGGTCACCTGCTGTGTTGCCTTTTATATTCTCTCTTACTATCATTTTTAAGTCTTTCACTGTTTTAATTTTTCGTAGTACTCTGTGAAATGGAGTTTTGCATTTCATGAAAGCAGGTGATGAGGCTTGGTTCTTACATTCCAAGTATGGATTTCTCTCAACCCAAAGGAGTTTAGACAAGATAAAAATGGGAGAAACAAAAACTTCTGATCTTTTCTGGAGTTTGATAGGTCAATTTAATATCTTTATTGAAGCAGGGATGTATCATCCAATCAAGAAACCCTGATATTATTTAATGTGAAAAATATTATACCTGTTTTTCATCATCTGTGTACTGGGGTTGCCCTTGCAGTTTTCATCCAGATATAGATTCATCTGATCTATTTGGATAATAGAAATTAATTAAATTTGTGTGGATCCAATCTCTGCTATTGGGATTTTCCATTGCAAATATTTCAATTTCCCAAGAGAGATTTGGTACTTGACAATGATTTTTTTTAAAAATTAAAGGGTAAGTACTTCTTCCCACAAGATTTGCTATGCAGAGAACTGTTATTCAACTAGTCAGCAAATATATAAAATGGAGACTCTGTGTATGATTGAATCATTATTCAGATACCCTAAATCTAATATTCCATCATTTATTTCTTATTAAATACATTTCACAGCCATCCAAAAAAAATTGTCAAGCCCAAGTTCAGGAGTTCTAAAATGCAAATTGTTCATCTGTACTATAGGTGCTAGGCACATGTAAAGATGTGAAGCATTATACAAATATATATACAAATCACTAAGTTTGTGAGTAGCACACATATATTTACTAGTTTTTACTTTTAAAATGTGAAAAATAAATAATTAACATTGCTCTCATTTTCCTTTAGAAGTCAGTTCAACTCTATATAAAGCAAAGTCTTTGAAGTACTATATGTCTTTTTTTTTTCATTCATGGTGCTCACCAGATTAACATACTTGAACTGTATTCACATCTCCTCTCTTCCTATGACTCTCCATCTTATTTGGCAACTCACGTATGACATACTGAAGAACATTAGCAAAACACATATTTGTGGTCAGTAATGGTATATTAACAGATACATCTAACTATATAGGTATTTTTAGGGCACCCATAAGTTTGATATCCGAGATGTTTATTTTTTAAGCAGCTGTACACAATTGTTACAGTTAAGCCTTGCTTTTTATTAACATTGCTTTTCTAAAGAAAAAAAACTTATAGAATAGACTCTTGGATGATTGGTTGTGAGAATCCAAAATTATGTTCACCATAGTATTCTTCACAATTTTAGAACCTTTAAAAGCTTAATTTTGATAAGTCTTTTGAGGCAAAATCAGACACATGTTTTTGTTACTTTCTTGATTGGCTGAAAGTTTTTCAAACACAATGACTATCCTAGCAGTATATTTTAATTAAACAAAATGGGGAAATTTGATGTTTGGTGGGCGTATAAATCATTCAAAGTGAGAGTGAATGAATGAAGGATTACATGCCTGTGAGGAACCAGATGGACTCCTTAACTATGTTTATTTTGTAAAAAAAATGTGTTTGGTGTTGTGCAGTGAAGCTATGCCAATGTATATCAGCCGAGGACCTGACCCTTACAGGGAAATTGCCCATTTAAAAATAGAAGAAAAAAAAAATCACTGGGACTACTAACATACTTAAACGAACCATTTTGTGTCTGCAATGCTGAGACTCCCAAAGTTTTTGTAACCAAAGCAGATGAACAATTTTCAGACAGAAGTTTCATTTAAGTACAGTACTTCTTTAAATGTCAGTTTTTAATTTAAGAAATTGTTGTGCTATCTTACAAGAAAACAATAGATTTGACTAATATTTGTGTCGTATATGCTAATGTCATTTCCTTTTTTCTATTATCTCTATATCTGTCAGATTTCTTTTATCCCTCTGATTTTATCATGCAATGATTTATTTCTCAGTCAGTGACTTTTTGATGTGTTCTACCACCTCAAGAATAGGAATTACAAACAAACAATGAGAACAGACTCTCAGCTAGTGTGATGATGGTGCTAATGTAAAAACTGAGAGAAATGAATATAATTAATCCCCACTTCATCCCCATTCCCACCAAAAATTAAATTGTGTGGAATACATTAAAATAGTGAATTGCCAGTTATACATAGTGTCAAATGCATAATGGGCCAAATTTATGAATCCATTGAGGGGACCTTATTTCTGATTTTTTTCTTCACTCTTTAAGTATATGTAGAGATTTTAGCTGACAAGATTTCAGTAAGAGTTTTGTCTTGCTACTGAAATTTGTACTGGTGACCTATAATTTAGTAATGATTCATAGGAAACTTACAACAAAATATTATGAATCAGATTATGAAATTGTGTTGTGAGGGGTGAGGAGAGAAAGTGAATGTAAATTACTTTGAAATGTGTGCTATTCAAACTGCTTGAAATGTTGGTTATCGAGAACATATGCAACTAGCTAATTTTGAAAACACAATGCCAAAATATCTGTTTGCAATATTGGAAAATAGAATTTAGGTCCTAAGAACAATGTTCACAATGTGCAAACTGCAGATTGAGAAACACCAGTGCTCAAAGTAATTTGGTAGTGCCTTTCTTCATATATATATATATATATATATATAGTCAATATATACTCTTTCGGATGTGTGAGTAAATAAGCATTTTACAGTTCTATAGAAAAGTCAGAGAGGTTTGAGAGGAATTGTTCTGTTGTATCCAACAAAGCTAGATACTAATTTTTAGAAGCTTTAAAATTCTTGATTCAGCAGATGCCTGAGATGGGGATGTGCTCCAAAGGTTTGTATGCTGGCTCATAGGTAATTTTTGGCTTGTATGGTTTATAAGCATTTTTGTCAGGACTAGAAACTAAGTATAATTGTCCTACTTTCTCACAACTTACTGATATATTTTCTGGCCATAATTTTCTACATCTTTTCCAGTTGCAATATACAATTTTACTTTTTAAGCAACATGACCCAGTTTTGTAACAATGTGCTTGCAAAGCCTGAATAGTGTGAAGAATAATGCTTAATGTGGGTATTTTGATTCCACTGAATTTTTTTAAGGGGAGATGTGTTTTATTTGTATGTCTTGTGCAGCTTAGTTGCCTTTTGCATTGGTCTTTTTTCTTCGGGCTAAGAAAGCTTAATGAGAAACTGGACCAGAGCGTGCAGTAGGTTTGCTACTATCTCTGCTTAAAAGAGTAACTGGATGTGAAAAATGAATATTTAATTTTATTTTTAACAACAGAAAAATTAAAGATCCTAGCTATTTTTTTGGCTTACTGTACATAATCAAATTCAAATACTGTTTCTTTTTTTGGTATGGGACAGGGAGACTTGAACATGTATTTTAGCAGACTTGGGTCAAAAAACCGAAAAACCTGAAATCTGGCTTGTTTACCCATATTATGACTAACATGTCAGAATGACCAGCTGTTAATAAACAGACCCTTTTTGTCTGTATGAGAAGTGTATAAGAGTTTCAGAATAATCTTCCCCCATTCCACAGAAATTCCTATTCTCTTGGCTGTACTGAAGGCTGGAGTAGAATGAGGCATAAAGTGATAAATATATCAGTGAGTTCAGCCTTAAATGTACATATCAAATTACAAGTCTTGGAGTGACTGTGCTAATGAGATGATGTAATGGTAGGAATAAAATGACTATGTTAATGCCTGCATTGAGCCTCTGAATATACCCAGTACAGAATTTGAAGTTTTCAGGAGCCTGCACAAACTCAGTTTGAGCTGGCTGCTCACGCAGTTGTTAAAAAATATCTTGTCTCCAATTAACCTGCCTCCTGAGTGCTTACTAAATATTACACCATTACACCTTTTACCCAGTTAATTTAGGGCACCCCATTTATACCCTATTGAGGGCTCAAGGCATGACCCAAGCAATTTAGGTACCTCACCCTTTCTCTTCCAAGGGCTCAGAGAGTAAGGCACCTATCCTTACTCTAAGAGCTTAGGAAGAAACCTGGTCATTTAGTTACCCACCCTTCCCCTCTGGCTCAGGGTTCTATGGGTCTGCGAAACCTTTTCCCAGTGAAAGAGCCTTACACAATTGTTCTTTAAATATCTATTTATTAACAACACACAGAATACATATACCAAGAAAATCTCTTATCCGCTTCACTTAGAATATACAGACAAATTTCACCTGATGGCCAGTCAGGATCCACTCATCTGGGGGTTCCCGGTGATGCCTCTGTATGTCATGTTCATGGATTACTGGATTACTCTAGAATTCCCATGAACAGACTTTACACCTGGACTGCCTATGAGACTATAGCCTTTTTAATTGATTCCAGTAAGACTTTTAACAAATCTGTAGCCTTACCATCTCTCCTATTAAACTGACCTAAGGACTTCACACATATTTGTATGTATATTGATCTTTTAACCTTTTCTTTATTTCCTTGTATTATTCCTTGTATTATTAAAACCTTTGGTTTTAGTTACTCAAGGATTAGAATCAGCGTGATTATTGGGTAAGATCTGAGCTTTTATTGATCTGGGGTAAATGTGTAGTCCTTTGGGACTGGTGGACCTGACATATGGTGAATCAGGTTTTCAGTAACCTCTCACTATAGTAGACTTGGTTGTCTACAAAGAGGGTTGGGAGGCTTAAAGGGGACTGTATTTGACTTCTTGTTAACCAGTGTGGTATTACAGGAGCTGTTTTGCTACTGGCATAGTGAATAATTATAGAATAAACCAGCAGTTTGGGGGATTGTCTTCCTGATTCCTTTCAGTTTGCCCTGAGTGACATTTTCAGTGTGGCCCCGCCAGGCACTCTGGTCACAGTTGTTGAACAGGGAGAAGAACTGCTTGAGAACTTGAGGTAGAAAGAGAAACCATAAGAGAAAGCTGCTGGTATCTTTTGGTAAGCCAGAAGAAATAACTGGTGGGCCAGGTCTCATTTACATTTCAGTTACAAGACAGTTTGAGGCATTCTTAAAAAAATATAGTTATGTTTTGAGTTTGAGTCTAATAAAATGTTGAGAAATGAAAGACAAAAGAACACCACCAAATGTGCACAGGACTAGGGGTCACCTTGAGACTACAGTCAGACACAGTCTAATAGTGGTGCCTGAACAAGCATCAATAAGTATAAAGTTGAGAGCCTGGTTCTGCCTTCCACTGGGAGTGCCTCTCTAGTGGTAAGAACTATGTTAGGAGTCCTATAGGCCACTGATCCTTCTCAGAAGACTCAGAACAGAGGAAACTCCAAGATGGGTGGATTCAAGTTGGTGAACAGAGCTGAGGCAGTAAACAGTTACAGAGGTGGCTCTGAGGTGTTTAGCAGTGGTGTAGTGTTAAAACATCAGAGGGGGGACAAACTAATCTAAAGAAAACTCCATCTCCCCCAAATGAAAAGTTTTCTTGTGTTTGCCATCAGTTACACTACTGGGATCTAGGCCGAAACTGCAGAGAACAGAAGTGTACCTAAGGGATTCTGGTGTGGGTCCTCATACCACAATGAAAGCTGAAATCACCTCAGGTGGTAGAGGCCTTGGAGCAGCCAGAAGCTACCACTGGCCACTGGTCTCCATTCCAGGCCAATGGGGGCTGTGGAAAGCGGTGCAGGCTGAGATGTGCTGGCCATCACTTCCCACAACTCCCATTGGCCTGGAATAGTGAACTGTAGCCAGTGGGAGCTATGATTGGTTGAACCTGCATATGCAGCAGGTAAAGAAACTGGCCCGGCTTGGCAGCAGATTTCCCCAATAGGCCACATGCCAAAGGTTGCTGATCCCTGATCTACTGGATCAGGCCCCCATAGGTGAGCCCACACAAAATGGCTTGGGGAAGAAGGAGGACCGCTTTATAAATTTTAATCCACTGGTTAGGGTACTCTCTTTGGATGTGGGAGGCCCCTGGTTCAAGTCCTTCTCCCCTTCAGGTGAAGATGTGAGGGTTTCTCAGTCTATCCTCCTGAAGCTGTTCATTCTGATAAATAGGTTTGAAAGTCATTGGTATAGGAGGACTAGATATTTGATCTCCTAGGTGTGGGCTTGAACCACCAGGCTACAGAGTCATTCTCATGCTCCCTTTTACTCTCTGGCCCAGTGCTTTTTCATTAGTGATCCATAGTGAAGCAGCTTTAATGGAAGAGACTAGGAGCTCTGCAGCTTGAACTATCCTATAGCTCAGTAGTTAGGGCACTCACCTGAGACATGGCAGATCCCAATTCCAATCCCTTTTCCCAGTCCAAGAGAGACGGGAACTGAAGTGGGGATTTTTCCACATCACAGGTGAGCACTCTAGCCACTGGGCTGAAAATTATGAAGGAGCAGCAACTCTTTCTCACCTCTGGATTCTTGTAAAAATGGCATTGATGCCTAACACCAAGAGAAGTTTGCAGTGAATAATCTCCAGTAGATTAGAATAGATTCTTTGTGAATCCATTCTGAGGCACCTATCTCTCTCCATTCTTTGTATAGGGAGCCTACACTGTTTACTCAGGCTTTATGAATCCCAGTGGTTTCCTAAGTGTCTAAATGGAAGGTGTCCCCACACCTAAGTTCCACTGTGAATCTAGACCCTAATATAAGCATAGGCTATCCAAAAGTAGGAGCAAAAATGGTGCAAGTTATGTCATGTGTTTCAAAGCAACACAGTAAATAGTTGCTTAATTTAACCCAGATGATTTTATAAAGCCAAAACAAAAAGATCCTTCAAGTTTATTCCTCAACTACTAATTACCTAATAAAGAAATCAGCATTCTGCATAGAACTGATTGCATAGAAGTTTAGATTGATTTACAAACCAAAGAAGAATACAGTTTAGTGTCTATATGATCAAGAAACAGCAAAAGAACAAAACATTAATGGAATAGTTAATTACAGAATAGTGTGATAAAAAAAGAGAAATTTCTGGAATTTGTTAAAAACAAAGAGTATTTTCTTCATTAAAAAATCAAGCAGTTGGACATGAAGAAGCCCTCAAATCTCCATGGAGAATATAATAAATACCAAGTGCTTATCTTATAGTATGTTTATCTTTCACGACATAAATATTAGAAGTGACCATCGGAAGTTAAAAGTCACAAACTACTTGGAGCATTAAAATAGAATAGCAGAAACTCATGAGAGGAAATAATTAGCACAGATCTTGAAGAGAAAAACAAGATTATGAGTTAACAAGCCATAACTAAATCAAATGTGTGAATTAAACAAGAGCCAATATTAAAGAAGAAAAAAATAGAATATGCAAAACTGCCAAAAAGTGAATAAGATGAGGAAGTTAGGGAAAAAATGTCTTCTCTGAAAGTGCAACTAATCTGAAACTATACTACATGGAAACTTATCAGTATAAGATTTGCTCACTCTATATTGGTTGATAGAGTATTGTCCTTGTTTGTTTCTATAAACTGGCACTGATTGTTCATTTGTGTCAGCCATGTTTCACCACTTTTCAATGTCACTCCTCACCTCTGTGCTGAAGACAAGCAAAGAAATGAATAAAGGTTTTGATATCATAAATAGCATAGAATCCTAGTTTGTAAGGTCTTGAAAGGCAGAGGTTTGCCTCTGTATGTGATTGTACAGCGCCGCACACAATGGAAATTCAATTCTGATAGGCTGTCTGTGGGCTACTGAAGTATAAATATTTAATAATAAACAGAATCTTAGATATTAGAGATGGAAACTACATTGCGCTTTTACAGGAGTACTGGGATGAAACTAAGAGTGGGGAATTTAGGTTGAATATCCTGTGAATCTGCGAAAAGTTACCTTCTGCAGGTGAGCAACACACATTTTCGATATTATCTTTTTTTTTGTAAAGAGAACACAGATCTTAGATGGCTTCTGCCATCCTATAATATTAAAGGTAGAAAAACGTAAGAAATTATATGGTTCTATACAAAACAACGCAGAATCCAAAACAAAGAAACAAACATGATAGTATTTCCCTCCAAAAGTTTGAATTAATTTTTCATGAAAGATTTTGTGATAAACAGAATAAAACTCACATACAATACATCTGCTGCATATAGTTTCTAAAATAGAGAGAAGATTAAAGGCACTAAAATTGTGGTACAGGACAAAGATGTTAATTAAGTAATTGACAGGGCAAAGAAACCTGAGAGAAAAAAGCTACTCAGTAGTGTATCTGAAAATATGTTCAATATTCTCTCTAAAGTAGTCCACAAAGTATTACTTTGTAGATCAAAAGAATAAATTAATTTTAAAAGTCAGTAGATGTGTATTGTTAAAAAGCTGAAAAGCAAATAAAAAAAGCCAACACTTTCATAAAATCAACACAACAGTAAGTACTTGCTGCATCAAAGAAAGAAGAGTTAATATTCTATTGAGAGGCAATGGCAAGGCAAGTACTAGAACAGCGTCTGTGCTTGCAGATGCAAGTTTGTTTGTTTCTTTGTTTTTTGAAAGATGAACAAGCACTCTGATTTGTAAAATAAATGATATTTGCAAAAACACCACTTCTGTTAACTTTATGGACTGTCAGTGTTATGGGATTTAGCCATATGTCTGGATCCTCTAAAAGGAACAGTTCTAATGAGAAATGTAGTTCTCTTAATATTTGTGTAAAGAAGAAGAGGATAAAGGATCAATAGAAACCACAGTGTAGCTGAGAAATCTAAAAAAGTGTTTACATGATCAGCTAGCTGTCTTTAAATTCTCAAAATGGAATCAATCATCAGACTATATGGGTGACTTCCAAGAGATAATAGCCAAGCACAAAATGAAAGGATTATATTCAGTTACTATTAAGGGCTCTGTTCTAGGGTTTGCAGCCATAAAAATGCTAAGGCTAGGAAAGTGTAGATATGCAGACCCTTGGCATCAATGACAGAGGAATTTTGCATACAGCTTGTTAAGGCAAGCATAATGCTTCCAGTGGCGCTAATGAAGAGTTTGCACAGTAAGGGTCCTCATGTTTTCTTATCAGAGGTGATTGGGCACTTCCTGCAAGCATTGGCTTCTGACAACTAAGCAGTGCATTGGTGAGGCCTCACCCTCACACCATCTGGCTTCATCTTTAGGGTGTAACACATTCCTGCCTTGAGTCTGCTATTGCAAGCACTAGCATTCTAAGTGGCTCCTGCAGTGGTCTGCAAGTGAGGGGAAATGGACACCTTGGGCCTTCTCCCACTCTTTTGTGCACCCATTAATCTAGTCCTACATTTCCAAAATGGAGGGGAGAGATTAATTAGAAGTATAGAATTACATGGGAAAACAATGGGTCACTAAGATACTTTAGCCCTGTCATAAGTGTGAAGTAGCCTAGAATTAGTGTTTACCTGTAAGGGGTTAAGCTAAAGGTAACCTGAGAGGTGGACAACTGACCAATGAGAAATTCCTCAGGAGACAAAGGATTTTAAGTTTCAGTTTCTCTCTGGGTCTCTCTCTGTTCACCTCGGCTATGGGATGAACACAGCTATGTCTTTCACTGTAACTATAAGATTCTATCAAGTACTGTAGTCAGTAAGTTTACCTTCTTTTTATCACTTGGAGGGTTCTCAGGGGTGAGTGTTGGCTGTGTGCTTCTTGAGATTGCAAGATTCAGCAGAGATCTCAACAGTGGGAGAAAGTTGCCTCAGGGGAGAGGTTTGGTTTCTGAATCCTTTTGTTGATTATGGTAGATGCTGTTCTATTGATGGTTATAAGGGATTTATTCCTTTCTTTTTTTCTTTTATTAAAATCTTTCTTTTAAGAAGCTGACTGCTTGTTTTTCATTGTGTAAGATCCTGGTTTTGGATCGGGCACGTCTCGCAGGATCAGGCGAGGTTTGTTTTTTTTCTCTCAAGCTTCCCAGGGAAGGAAGAAGTTTGGGGGGTTAGTGGAAAGGGAAAGAAGGGTCCCAGACTACCCTAGACCTAGTTTGGTGGTGGCAGCGTACC
Source organism: Dermatemys mawii (assembly GCA_007922305.1). Lineage (NCBI taxonomy): Eukaryota > Metazoa > Chordata > Testudines > Dermatemydidae > Dermatemys > Dermatemys mawii. Next base: position 33,637,410 of record ML677348.1, on the reverse strand, counting down.
AGGTCCAGATACAGAAGAAGTTGTGTTCTGGAAAAACATTTTAACCCAAGCTGGTAGAATAAGCTTGGGGGGGTTATTTCTTTTTTCATGCGGGTCCCCACATCTGTACCCTAGAGTTCAGAGTGGGGAGGCAATCCTGACAAGCCCCTACCTAGCAGTGGAGTTGGAGATATCTGAAAGTAGCTAAGTGAACCTAAAGGATTAAGATGAACTCAGAGCTCAATTGACGGGAGTGGATAAACATTTTATTATTGTATCCAGATGCAACAGGGTAACTAAGTAGTTTTCAGGCCCTTGTTGTACATCTGCCTTTGTCATTTGAGTGTTTCTGAATCCTCATCTCATTCATTTTCCCACCCCCTCCTCAGTTCCACTTTCTGCCTCCCCATCCATCAGCAAGGCCCTCTCTGCTTTCCAGAATAATTGAGTTGTTTGTATTATCTCTCAAAACTGAACTGAGAGGGAGGGGCTGGGATTCTCCTAGTGTGCAAACAGAAGTGGAAACAGAAATATGACAGCTGTTGTGGGGACAAGAGCCTTGACGATATGTATGGGCAAGAAGAAGATGAGGAGGGATGGGTTATTCTTGTGGGGATGGGTTTAAATTCAGGGATTTAATGATTTTTCAGGTGTTAGCTCCGTTTTCTTTGTGTTTTTTTAAAAGTTTTAGAATGTGTCTATATCAGTTGAATAGAATGAGAAGCTGAAATTGCATCTTTGTTGCTGGTAAACAGCTTGAACAGCTTGAACTATTGAGAAATAACTGTTCAGTGATTATGCAAATCAGATAACCACAACCAACCAGTATGCAGAGAATTGCCTAGCTAAGGGAAAAATATATGGTTATGCATCAATAGCTGTACATCTTCTCTTTGCTCTGATTGGCTAGAACAATTCCATTTCTGTGTAATATGCTATAACTGGCACACACACAGAGATGATTTTCAAAATGTGTGCAAAGTTAATTGGATTGCCTGCAGAATTTGGTTAGTTGTGCAAGAGGCCAGTTTAGCCACCACCTTTGGCCTTTTTAGTGGGTAGGTTACAATAACACTTGTTTCAATCACTAACTTCTGTTTAGCGCTGCAGTTCAAACTTGGTATTACCTTCAGAATGAGGCAAAAGTTTACAATTAACAACATACAATGCATTTGGCAAATTTGATGTTCACAAATTGGTCTCCCCCAGAGTGTGAGTTTTACAGATTTGTTCAATATTTAAAGTTGTTTGAATGCGTAATGTGAACAAATGTCAGCTTGTGGATTTCTTGTTAACTCTTTGATGTGAGGTTTTCTGTGAACATGGGACTAGCTCTGTTTGCTGCCTGGTTGACTTCCTTAATATTTATCAATTATTTTCATTCTGAACAAAATACAATTAATTTCAGTAGCATTTTTAAAAGCACCAGTGTGATTTGGGAACCCATCTCCCATTTTCAAAAGTGAGGCACTTAGAAGCTGATTTCCAAGGGTACCCTGGGCATTACACCACCTAGCTCCAAGGTGCCTACTGGAATTCTCAGTCCTGATTTATGTGCCCAGGTTCTTCATACGATGCATGGGAAGGCATAGGTGCCTAAGGAATGGATTTTCAGGAACCAGTAATCTGAACAAGGAGCTGCATAAATTAACCATCTAGAAATGCAGCGGAAAGGAACCAGGCTTAGGCCCAGATTTTCAAAGGTATTTAGGTGCCTAATTCCCATTGATCCGGGCCTTAGGCTCCTGATTGATGGATTAGAAGGAGCTGCATCACTCCACTTAGGATCCACTGATGTGTGCCCTTTTTCTGGAGTTATGTGCTTAAGTCAAGACATCCCTTTGTCATGAAAAACCAGAGAGAGAGACCCCAATCCCTGAACAGTCAATAGCACAGTGGGAGGGGAAGGAGAAAGAGCAAGAGCCTGGACCCATAGTACAGCAATAGCACAGTGGCTGGAGTACTGATGTGGGAGACCCACATTCAAATCCCTACTCTGCCTGATTTAAAGCAGCAGCTTGAACCTCTGTGACTGAGAGTGGTTACTAGGCTGTTCTGGAGTGGGTCTCTCAAGCGCTTCTGTTGGATTTTTTCTGAATTGCATATATAATTATTTATTGGAACAGGGACTTAAACCTGATACTGCCACATTCCAGATGAATGCCCTAACCACTGGGCTTTAAAGACTGTTTCTGCCTGACCTAATTAATATATATTTAATTCAGCTTGAGGGCTTCTGCAATTTTTTTCCTTAGGTTCCCAAGTCTCCCCGTGCATTATATGGGGAACTTGGGCACCTAATGCAGGGCTGAAAATTCCTGAGGTGCTGAGCTGGCTAAGTATTAGGTATTGAAACTCTGAGCACCGTAGAGTCTAAGTATTTTTGTGGACTGGCCCTTCTTCCTAAAGGTTAGATTTTTAAAAGGTATTTAGGCTCCTAAAGAGCCAGATAGGTGCATAAATGTCTTGAAATTCCTAACTCCTATTGAAATCAAATAACTTTAAAAGTCTAGTGAAAATGACATGTAAATCAAGCCATTCAGGCGGTTTAAGAATGTTACCCTTTGTGACTACGCAAATCTCAGACATGGGCCATAATTTGCACTCTGTGAACACTCACACGAGCAAATGTTTGTATGAATATGGAAAAAAGTGAATAACAAGGGCCGTGAATACACCAGAAGCAAAATTCTGTTTAGACCTCACCAACGTGCTCAGAAATTATTTTGCTTACTTGCTAGAGATTGCATATAAATGGTTTTTCACTTTGCTGACTGAAATGAAAAATAAAAAAATTAAAAAATTGGGGGGGGGGATTACCCAAGACTTTTTTTTTCCAGGTTATCTCCAGAGTTAAAACATGAAAGATGTTTTTTACAGAAAACATGAGTCTGTACAAATGAGTTAAAAAGCCAAGTTCTAGCTAGAAACAAAAGCATACACCAGAGCATTATATTTTCTCTTGGTTTTGTTTTTACAAAGTTGCTATTGTAGACTATTTGTCTCTTCATTTTTCCTAACCCCATCATTCCCAAACTGATATCATGGTTTATTGTTTGTGTATTGAGTAGAATTGATTAGGATATTTTGAAAAAATGTTTTTTCATCAAAAATGCCAATTCATCATAACTTAAATTTTTCACAGGAAAGAGGTAATTTTGATTAATTTATTATTTTGAAAAAAAATCTTGGAAAAAAGTTTCAATTTTCAAAACAAAACGTTCCATTTTTGCATAAAAACAACTTTTTTGTTTACAAATCTCAGTTACACTATAGTTAAAATGTAAAAAAAAAGAAAAGGTCAAAACTGAAATGAAGCATTCTGAAATTAATGAAATGTTTCGATTGACCTGATCTGATTTTTTTTTATGACAATTTTTGACATTTTGATTTTTCAAACTAATTTGGGACAGGGATTTTTTCTGGAACTTCAAAAAATTCTTGTGGGATAGGAAATTAACTTTTTACCCAATCGTATTATTAAGAACATGTTACCAGCATTATTCTCGCTGGTACTAAACCTATCATTATATTTCATAATAAAAGAAGTTCTATTAGCTCAAATCCACTAACACATACAGTGGTAGAAATGATGACTAGTCAGTTTTGCCAGCCATTAACTTCACCTGGAAATCACATATCTCTGGACTTATTGAGGGAAAAAATGATTTCAGTCTTTCAACCATTCATCATAAAGTTTATTGACTTAATTAATTGCTATTGTGGGATTCTGCTATAAGTCTGAATACCCTGAAAAATAACCGTGATTTGTCTCATTATTCTTTGCCTGGCCAATTACTTAGGGTGAGAACAAAGCTAGCTTTTATGTGACCTCCTCTAGCAGGAATGCACTTGAATATATCTGTGGTGAGGGACTAAGGCGTACAATGTCAGCCTAAATACTAATGTGATTTATTTTTGTTAACAAATTATTTTCCCTTATCTAAATTCAGACCCTTTCACTTGCTTTGGCATGCCGATACCTTTTGTTAGCCACAAACACTGATAACTAACATCAAAGAGAGAACTGCTCAAAGAGTGAGGATAGACTATGGTTCCATGCTAGAAACAGAGCCTTAGACACACCACATTTAAATGAATCCCCTTCAAAGTAACTTCAAGAAGCTCTACTGTATAGAATAAAACAAATTTTATTCTAGGAGTATTAGTATGAAGATTGACATTTTGGGCACATGGCTTGTCTCCAGACAAGAAAGGTAGCCAAAGTATTGTTTTCCTGACTAATTCTTTGGGATTAAACAAGTTTTAACATATACAGTGTTAACCTTTGACACTGTTTTGATCAAAAGTAGGTTAAAACAATTGGCAAATTATACTCACACTCACTTGTTCTTTGAATTTAGGGTTTGATTCTTCTCTCACAGCAGAAAAATGGGACTTTTGCCTGTGATTTCAATGGGAGCAGAGTCTTATAGTATGAATTCCTAAGAGCTAAAGCTAGGATTCTCTCTTTATTTGTATTGCATATTGCTGCTCGCATCTATGGTGCCACATAAGTAAATAATTAAGGGCAGTCGAGGGTGTTTTCAGTGGGATAACACCAGTTCAGTCATTATACAAATGACTGGAATTTATAATAGAGAAATGTCTTTTGGTATAATTTTCTCATGCCAGAGCCTCTTTTTATTTATTTTATTTGTTATTTGATTTTGGTAAACTATTTAATATTAGGAATTATGTAGTATTTTCTGACATTTGAATGGTAACCTTGTATCTCCCTCTCTCCACAAATGTGTTCCTTGTTTTTAAAGGCTTATTACAACTTTAAGCAAAAATAATTTAAAACAAGACAGAAAGAGAACACTTGATTGAGCTTTTAAGTATTATACATTCATGAGACATCTAAATGTACAGACATTTCTGGCATAGCTTGCAAATTGTTGTAAAACCTATTCTGGGGTCACACAGATATTAACCAAAATCCTGTGTTAGCTTCCTGCTTCTTTCTCTTCCAGCTCTCCTCCTTACACTACCATATATATAACAAAATTGTCTTTTGTGTCTCCAGTGCTTGAACACTACTTTATAGATTTTTTATTTGTTTTCATTTTTCTTTCCTAGAATGTGATAACTTTTCTTGCTGAGTTGTAGAATATAACAGCACGATGCACAGCACATCACAGCAAACTACAAAATATGCATATTTGGCCATTTTTGCTTTCGGTATGAGTTTTTTACATGGCTCTGGGAGGACACATTATCAGTGCTCACAAGGTAGCAATCACAGCTGCTTTTCAGTAGAGTAAGAGCCTAAATTAACATATTCTGAACTGCTGCAAATCAGCAGTAAGCCCATTTTATTTCAATTGATTATGAATTGGAAATGGTTTTAAACTTGCCTTCGAATCCACTGCATAAATTGCTCCGAAATGGATAGCTGGAATGTCATGAGAATGGAGTAACCACTCTACTATATCAAGAGGCCTATGGTAAGTTTTCTTGCTTTACTGGCCAGCCTAACAAACTGGCCATTAGTGCCTCATGCTGGAGCAGACTGTGGCAGAACTATAGTACTTACAAATTCGCTGATGTAGTTATGGTAAATGTGGGAAAAAATACCTTCATATTTCCAGACTGTTTTGCTGACATTGCGTATATTTTCTGTATTTCTCATATGCTGGATTTTTATGGCTGGAGATAACTGCATGAAAATAGGATTCTAATTGTGTGGGCATTCATTTGCTTTGGCTGCTTAATGCTTATTTGGATTCATAATCTTAGGGTGATGACATCACAATTAGTTTGGTGAAAATGCTTCTGGTGTCACAGAATGAAGGGTCTGAGTAAAAGTTTCAGAAGCAGCTAAACGTTACATCTACAAAGGGGGTCGGATTCAGTGTTGCAATGTCTCACTTTGAGGTGGCTTGAGGTTAGCAGAATGAACAGTGAGATAGGCACCCAGGCTCCTTCTACAATGGGTGGGTAGACAGGGCACCTGAGACTGCGAGTCACAAAAACCTGAATACTAAGCAGGGAGCTGCCTAAGCTATCCAATGGGAAATGCTGAGGAACTGAGGGGGATTAAGCATCTAACAGGAGGCAGCTCCCTCACCTCCTCCTTCAGCATTTAAGGTAGGTCAGCCCTTTCTCAGAGGGAAAAAAAAATATGAGGAGGAGTCATCCCCACCCCCTTTTTACTCAATAGTCCAGCAGTTAGAGCACTCACCCAGGAAGTAGGACACGTAGGTTTAAATCCCCACTCTGCCTGATGTTAGGCCAGGCCTTGAACCCAAGTATCTGTCTTAACAACTGACCTATGGGGTATTCTAGGGTGGATTTTTCTCTGTCTCTTTTTGAAGCTGACCCACTTGTTATAAAATAGCAAAATAGTCATTGGAAGTGGGAGTGGAATTTGGGTCTCCCAGATGAGTATCCTAATTACCAGGTTATAGAGCCATTCAGATAGTCTCTCTGGCCCACTGACTCTATACTTACTTCATAAAATGGAACAGCTTGAATGGAAGAGCCAAAGTATCATTGACTATTAATGAGTCTTATACTCCTAAATATTCGATACTGTTGAAAATGGGACTTTAACTCCAAGGACACTTAGGTGCTTTTGAAAATTTAACCCTGCTACTTCAAGTGAAGAATCAATGTTTGACAGGGAAAGATTAACTCCAAATCGACAGATCAGGTGTGTAAGCAAATGTCCTTAGTAATAAAAATACGAAGGCAAAAGAAAAGCCTCAAAAATGAAGAAAAAATATTTTTTAAAACATAAAATGTAGTTCAGTGCTTTCCATTAGGTCTTTTAATTTACAGTTGAACTCTGTGCTGATGTACCTTAATTACTTGAGTAAGTTGCATGTTGCTGTGGAGGTGGGTATACACTCCATTCTCTTCGCTGTGTTTCCCGCCTCAAACCACAGGCAAAATTTGAAACAGTTCATCATGGCCACTTCTCAAACAGTCTCTCAGCCTGGTGGTATATTATTTTGTCCAAGGGAATCACACTGCCAGATTGATCTACACCAGGGGCAGGCAACCTATGGCATGGGTGCCGAAGGCGGCACATAAGCTGATTTTCAGTGGCACTCATAGGTCCTGGCCACCAGTCCGGGGGGCTCTGCATTTTAATTTAATTTTCAATGAAGCTTCTTAAACATTTTAAAAACCTTATTTACTCTACATACAACAATAGTTTAGTTCTATATTATAGACTTATAGAAAGAGACTTTCTACAAATGTTAAAATGTATTCCTGGCATGCGAAACCTTAAATTAGAGTAAATAAATGAAGACTCGGCACACCACTTCTGAAAGGTTGCCGACCCCTGACCTACACCCACTTCAGCCCTTCTTAAGGTGTGCATAAATTATATCCAGGACCATCTGCGAAGAGGTCAACTTCTATGCTACCAAATGAAGCAGACATAATCTGTTGTTTCTACTTTCACTATTCCACCTAGACCCAGAAGGCTCCATTGACTTCAGTGAAGCTATGATAATTTATACCAGGATGAGGATCTGCACCAAGGGATTTGTGTGTCATTTTGAAGCTCTTTGACGCCAGATGCCTAGCAGTGGGAATTACACTGGCATTACAGGCCTGTTGGGTAAAAAAATAACATAAGGTCAGTTGGTGCAACAAGCTAAATAACAAGACAAGTATTTCACTAGCACCTGACATATGCACTTGCTTGACTGGTAACAGGTATTTCAGAGAAATGCATTAACAAAAGCTTTATACTGTGGTTTGGATTTTAAAATATTGTACTATGTGGTTCTTTTCTTCCATCTGGGGGAGAGGCAGACATAGAGCAAAACCAGCGTGGAATGAGGCTAGGTTTCTATAGTTTTCTTTAGGTGTGGTACTTGTTTTTGGATAAGAACATAAAAATAGCCATAATGGGACAGCTCAGTAGTCTATCTAATCCAGTATCCTGTCTTCTTACTCTGGCCACTGCCATATGCTTCTGAGGGAATGAACAAAGCAGGGTAATTTTGGAGTGATCCATGCCCTGTCATCCAGTCCCTGCTTCTCGCTATCAGGAGTTTAGAGACACCCTCGCGCATGGAGTTGCATCGCTCATCACCTTAATTAATAGCCATTGATGGACTATACTATGAACTTACCTAGTTCTTTTTCAAACCCAGTTATACTTTTGGACTTCACAGCATGCTCTGGCAATGAGTTCCCCACAGGTTGACTGTGCATTGTGTGAAGAAGTATTTCCTTATGTTTGTTTTAAACCTGCTGGCTATTAATTTTGTTGAGTGATCCCTGATTCTTGAGATATGTGAAGTGATAAATAACAGTTTATTATACACTTTCTCCACACGAATCATGATTTTAAAGACCTCTATAATATCCCCCTCAAAATCATCTCTTTTCTAAGATGTACAGTCCCAATATTTTAAATCTCTCCTCACATTGAAGCTGGTTTATACCCCAATCATGATTTGCCCTTCTCTGTAGTTTTTCCAATTTTATATATGCCTTTTGCAGCCTTTTCATGTAGGTTGTCAGCATTGGCTTTGCTTAAAGGTCTGGCAAACCAGACCTATAAGGTTTGCCAGGGGTATGGAACAGATTCCATATAAGGAGAGATTAAAAAAAGACTGGGACTTTTCTTCTTTCTTCTTGGAAAAGAGATGACTAAGAGGAGATATGATAGAGGTCTACAAAATCTTGACTGGTGTGGAGAAAGTGGATAAGGAAGAGTTATTTACTCCTTCACATAACCCAAGAACTAGGGCAGGGATCGGCAACCTTGGCACACGGCACCTCAGAGTAAGCACCCTTAGCAGGCCCTTCCAGTTTGTTTATTTGCCAGTCGCCGATTGCGGCTCCTACTGGCCCCAGGTCGACGTCCCGGTTCAATGAGGGCTGCGGGAAGGCAACAGGTAATAGGCAACAGGTTTAAACAAACAAAAAGAAGTACTTCTTCGCACAACTTTTTGCCAGGGGATAGTGTGAAGGCCCAAACTATAAAAGGATCAAAACAGAACTAGATCAACTAATGGTGGATTTCTCCATCAATGGCTATAAGCCAAGATGGGCAGGGATGCAACCCAATGCTCTGAGAGTCCTTAGCTTCTCTTCGCCAAAAGCTGGGAGTGGATGACAGGGGATAGCTCATCAATGATTGCCTGTTCTGTTCATTCCCTTTGAAGCACCTGGCATTGGCCACACTTGGAATACAGGATACTGGGCTAGGCAGACTATTGGTTTGACACACTATGGGTGATCTTTTGTAAAAATTAAGTTTAATATAATAATAAAAATGTTTAGTACAGAAACTCACCGGGACAGAGACATTATGACAAAACTTTAGCAAATAATGCATTTTAAAAATCTCAGCATACTAGGAAATGCATATTTATATAAGTTTCCCAGACACAATCTGGAGCAACGTTCACATTCTGGAGCTGAATTCTGTAGCAAAGTCACTGAAATATAGTCCAACAAACAAAGTTTCCTTTAACATGTCCCTCCCCCGCAACCCACTCATAGTGTTGTGCTTAGTGAGTGAAGAACCAGAGTTCAAAGCTGCTTTCTCATGAGTTCACCTCCCACCTGCTGCGGTAGAAGGGGAAAAAGCACCTTGCTCGTTCCTTTCATCCACTTGTCACTCGCTTCAGCCGCTCACTCTGGGCGCTGTTGTTCGTTATGCCACTGTTCACTCCACTCTCAACATTGTCATTAAAAACAGTTGTATGAAAAAGCTAATCTTTGTTCATACTTTTCAAACCTATTATGCTTTCTCAGGTACAAGTATTTTATCATATTCTGTATATGCTTTTAAAGCACATACTAATGTTTCAATTTTAATTCAAATTTCTAACCAATGACCAAATTGGCCACACTGAATATAACTCATTGACAAATGGGGGAGAGGGAAATGTTGGAAAAATCCAGGGGAAGTGTTCATATGCCTTGTGGGACGTAGGGAAATCCCTGATACAGAGGCTGATTTAAGTGATGTGTTACATGTCACAGTCAGAAGTACTGCAGTTTCATATTTGAATTCCTGTAGAATTAATGGGTGAACGCCATCTGGTCCTGGTGATGTATTAGTTTATCATTTTGTTCCCAGACCTCTATAACTGACACCTCAATCTGGTAAAGTTCCTCAGAATTATTATCTAAAAAGAATAGCTTTAAATCTCTGTCAAATCCTCTGTAGTGAAGACTGATGCAAAGAATTCATTGAGCTCCTCCACAATGACCTTATCTTCCTTGAGTGTTTCTAGCACCTCAATCATCCAGTAATCCCAGTGATTGTTTGTCAGGCTTCCTAGTTCTGATGTATTTTTTTAAAAAAATTGTTGTTGCTTTTCAAATTCTTTGTTGGCCAACCTAAATATACTTGATTTACCAGATTTTATGCTCCTTTCTATTTTTCTCACTATGATTTGGTTTCCAGTGTTTAAAGGATGTCTTTTTGTCTCTAACCACCACTTTTAATCTTCTGTTTAGCCATGGCAGCTTTGTTTTCATTCTCTTAATGTTCTTTTTAATTATAATTATTTTAATTTGGGGAATACATTTAGTATGACCCTCTATTATGGTGTTTTAAAAATGTTTCAATGCAGATTGTTCCTTTTAATTTCCATCTAACTAGCTTCCTCACTTTTGTACAGTTTCCCCTTTCAGAAGTTAAATGCAGCTGTAGGAGGTTTCTTTGGTATTTTTCCCCTACAAGGATGCAAACTTTATTTACATTATGGTTGCTATTATGGAGCAGTTCAGCTGTATTCACCTCTTAGACCAGACCCTGCATGCCACTTAGGACTAAATCTGGAATTGCCTCTTCCCTGCTTGTGGGTTTCAGGTCTAGCTGCTCCAAATAGCAGTCATGACTGGTGTCTAGAAAGAGTACACAAACAAATGAAACTAAACCTAAGTGACACAGTGGTAGAGTGAAGTCAGGCAGGGTTTGATTCAAATGCCAGACCACATCATGCTACTCAGCAAAGAGGATAGCAACAGTGTGACAGTTGCAGTTTAGAGGGTGGGAGTTCCCTATAGAACAGCTTGGAGCACCTTGAACTTGTCAAAATCACCCATCAGGGCCTGAAGTATTCAGCTGAAGGTAGGGTTGAACAGATGGTGGATGGATATCAGCAGTACCTATTGGTACAAACACTTTGCTCTGTTTTCAAGTAATGAAGGATTTGTAGCCAGCCTTGTTACACAAGTCTTTGTGTAATATCAAACCTGTCCCCACTCAAGTATTTAGTCTGAGCAGCTTTTTAGCACGGTAAGTGTAATACCCATCAACAGCATGCCTGACTGCTCACAGCCAGGATATGTTGGCTTTCATTACGCCACCTTTTTCTATGCAATTATCAAATGCCAGATAATTTCATTAGTTGCAACAGAGAGAAATAAAATGTTGAATAGAGGCTGTTGAGGAGGGACGCGAGTGGCCTCTTCAATCATTAATGTGTTCCAGGGAGAAAAGTGATTCTCTTTTTTTTTTTCTCAAAAATACACATGCTGCCTTTTGCTTGAAAAGCATTGGCCTGGGTAATCTTTAGGATGGGAGAGAAAGAACAAAAAAGAGAGGGAGGGAAAGAGAACTAATCTCAGTATGCTGAAGCTGGCATTTGGAGAATGCACCTAGGAAAATCTAACACTAGCAGCAATCAGTTTGTCAGAACTTCTTCTTTACATGGAGTAGGTTCACTGAAGGTTTTTGGTAGTTTGAGAAAGATAGGTTCTATTGGTATTCTACATTTTCAGTAGAGTCAACAGTTCTCCAGCTGGTAGAATCTTTCCAAACAGAATAAACTTTTTGAGTGGCACTACTCCACGTGTGTGTTGCCTTCATTAAATACAGCCATTGTATATTTCAGACATGTCTGTAGGAGTAATGGATGTGTCCTGCTTCTATCCTGCAAATGCACATTTCTGGTCACATGGCATTGACGCACATAGAGAATGAAGCACACAGTGATTATGCAAATCAGTCACCCATAACCAGGTGGAGTTCACAGAATCACATAAATGAGAATGCACTATGCAGTTATGGGTCACTAACCATCCAGCATCCTTACATTCTGACAGCCTGAGACAATTTAATCTCTACATATTTCCATTTATTAAAAACTAACTATTTTTTTAAAAGTGTTGTGTTTGCAAAAAGTTACAGTTTCAAAAACATGGCAGGATCTAAGGAAGATCAATTGCTCAAAGATATTTAACCCATAGTTTACTTAATTCCACAGGATTTCATAGAATATTTTTTTACCAAATTATACTATTTACAGGTGAGTATATACTCTGTTTCTACAGTAAATATATCAGTATTTTTAAAAAAGATACAAAAAATTGCAAATACTTGTATACTAATTACAAGGGAATGTATACTAGAGGAAATTCCATGTTCAAATAGCAAGCAATGCACACATTTTGCAGCAGCTCTGTATTGTAATATAATGTCTTCCTGCAGTATCAGCAAACACAGCAGCAACTCACACAGCAAACAGCAGAATTATAGCTTCAACTGTTTAACAATTCTCATCGTAACTTTCTTGCTTTTATCATTATTTTAATTTCAAATGGGCTGATTAGGATACAGTAGTAAGGTCTAAGCAGATGGCTGTCAGAAATCTGCTTACCACGATAATGCAATTGAGAGTTAGTGAGCAAGCATTAGCTACTTGGTACAGTGTAAAACATCCCTATATTAAGATGCCAGAAGAAATCAGGCTTGGAGAATATTTTACAATATAATTCCATTTTTTATCATTTGTATTTCAGAAATATCAAACACATAAAATACACATACAAAGAGATATGCAAAAGCCTATCAATAAAATAGACACTAAGCACAAGTCAGAAGCTTCAAACCACACATAAACTCTCCAATTAACTTTTTAAACACTCTGGAACAATTGATTCTGCTGAATCGAAAGCAGTAAAATTAATCAGATTAAAAATAACAGAAGAATATTTGGCCAAATACCCAGCAAACCAATGTTTGATTTGTAAGTGTTCTCTGCCAACATACTGTAGTATTTCTTTGTGACAATTGCAGGGCTACTGTTGTTGAGTGATTGATTCACTTAGCAAACAAACTTGAATTTGTGTGGATAATTAGTATGTTTTAAGCCCACCAGAAGCAGATACTGCACCTTTCTAGTACTTCAAAAAGAAGTACCCTAAACACAAAGAAAGGGAAAATACAGGCATTCTTATTTCAGAAGTAGAATGATTCAAATTATAGCTAGACAGAGCCATCTTAAAAATGGTACAAATCCACCCAATATATGTTTAGTAGAGCAGACAATGTATGCCTCGCTTTTGATCCCCTATAAAAAGCTAGAGTTGGCTAGAAGAATGGTGTATGTATGTATGAACTCCATACTCTCTAGCCCATTGGACCACAATGGAAGTGGGGATTAATTAGGAAGAGCTGAACCCTAAAATATCTATTTTCAATGATTGGTAATTGACCCATTCCTGAGATTTATGTCTCCAAGAAGAAGACACCCCACACATACTACTTACCGTGACTTTGTTGTTGGGAAGACCTGCTACTTCTTGTCTTCTTCCCCAGTTACCAAGTGGCCACCATCCCCACAGCAAGATCTTTCATAAGAGTTCCTGCTCTTGCTTCTGGTAGCTACTGTACAGAAAGTGGGGCACAGGCGACATACAAGCTGTTGAATCATTAGAAAACCCCAAATGTTTCCCAGGCATCTGTTATGGATTTGCCCAGTGGTTTTATATACCAGGCCAGGGATGTCTGTGCCTCTTCAGCCACAGGTTTAATCACTGGCAGAAGGGGCAGGAGTGTTTTTGTATTTGTGTTGTTCACTGTGCAGAAGGAGAGGATAGTCAAGATGGGAGGACATGTTGGACTGGGGCCCACTACTCACCAGACTACTCAAAAAAACAGCTGTTAAGCATAATAGTCAATGGGCACCTGCTGAAGACTAAGCTCCAAGAGGAAGCAGGGAAAGACTCTAGACATGAATGGAAGACAGAAGTAGGGTAGGTGAGCATAGGGTTAAAACTGCTAAAGATGACTGTGGACATGACAGTGACGGGGCTGGTAAGTATAAATAGCAACAGCCCAGGTCTGACAATCATGTAGATCTCAGTGGGTGTTCAGAATTGCATGTGAATCTTTTGCATAGTCCCCTCATTAATCCATGGCAAGAGTGCATTTGTAGGTACCAAGCCAAGGTCATATGGAATATAAATGCAACCTTCTCTAATAACACAGTACATCAAAAATTCTCCAGAGGTGTTGTGCAAAGCACTCTGTCCCCTCAGGAGTGAGCCCGAGAAGACAAAAGTTGTATTCCACTTCCCTGCATTATCCATGTTTATATTTTCATTTCCCCCTCCAATGAACAAGTTAGTAATACTGTTTTTGGTTTTGTAGCACTCAGAAGCCTCGGCTCTGAGTGATATCCTGTGCCTACTACATTCTCCACTTACACAAAGGATTATATGGTCCCTAAACACAAAGGCCGTGCAATCTAGGGGTTAGATTTTACCATCCATTAATGGGACTAGTCACAGAATAAGTATTATTCAGCGTGAGCAAAAATGGCAATATCCGGCCCTAAGAAAGTACTAGATATGTGGAAATGATGCAGATTTCTTTTCATTTCTTTCCCCCTATGTAGAATTTATTTCTGTGGTTGGTTACCTAGGAAATGGCTGTAGCCTGTGTTCTCAGGCTGATTGTCAGAGTTTTGAGTAGGGTTATAAGTGTTGGATATATGGATGATGCTAGAAAAAAAGTAAAGACAATTTGGATTTTTTATTAACAGTATCAAAAAAACTATGGTACATTGAGCATTAAGTGGTTTGACTTTTGAAAATCTTGCTTTGAAATAAATTATGTACTAGTGGCTTAATTGGGTTGCAGTGGGGAAATGTTTCCCATTCCTGCAATAACATGTCAGAATGAAAGGCAGCAAAGTGGCTCACATATGTCTGTCTAATGTTTGTAACTTGTAATTTTTTCCTCTGTAAAGGCTTGTCTAACTCTATGATAAATATGCTCACAGCAGGAAATTCTATTTGTGTTTGTAGTCCATTCCACACATTAATTACCTTCTGCCTAAATAGTCTTTCCCAAACTCCCTTAATGCCCTGTCCTTTCCCTGCCTGAAGATGCTATGTCCATCTTGATTTTGAGCTTTCTGGAATCTTTCTGTGACATTTAGCTCCTTTATTTCCATCGTTGTCTCTCAATCCTATATAACTTAATCTAATTTTTCCCATTCTTTCTATAGATTCTGTTTATATGAATTAAACACTCTATTATTATCATTTTCCAAGTTCCTTTTTCATCCTTGTTGACTATTTTTCAATTTATATAAGTGCTGATCACAATTGCTAGGCACATTGTGAACTTTAATTTTCCACTGATTTCCCACTGCTTTACACCTTGTGTCATCATTTATACCTATGTAAAGTGAGTATAAATTGCTACCAAATCAGAATGCCATAATTTTATACCAGTTTAGTAGAGGTGTACCTGTCAGATAAAAGGTGCAAGACAGAGGACATTTATGATATAAAAAATGCTATTATATGGGAGGGATCATTAAAATCTCTTCCAAATCACAACTACTATATAAACAAAATAAAACAAAATCAATAAACTGAAACCTCCCGTAGATGTCCTCTAAAATTCCTGAAAGAATAAAAGAATCTACCACATACCCTGAAGGTTAGCAAACTTGGACTATAATGGGAAAGTGGGGAAGTGATTTCCAGAATTGAGAGCACTTCGTTGACAATTCCAGTCTGCACTGATGTATATATTGAGGACAGTTAGCTCAAACATGCCAATAAATCTCAACTGCTGGGGTAAATTACAGAAAAGAGGGAGGGGCCTTTTGGGTACCCAGGACACATAGGTAAGACCTTTGCAAATTCATGGTCCATTTTGGTCAATTTCATGGTCACAGAATTTAAAAAATCATAAATTTCATGACTTCAGCTATTTAAATCTGAAATTTTATGGTGTTGCAATTGCAGATGTCCTCACCCAAAAAGAAGTGTGTGTGGCGGGGAGGGAGTTACGTTACTGCTACCCTAACTTCTGCACTGCTGATGGTGGCTGCACTGCCTTCAGAGCTAGACAGCTGGAGACCGGTGGCAGCTGGCCAGGAGCCCAGCTCTGAAGGCACAATGGCTGCCAGCAGCAGTGCAGAAGTGAGGATGGCATGGTACGGTATTGCCACCTTATGTCTGTGCTGCTTCCTGCATAGCGGGCCCCCAGTCAGCAGGTGCCATTCTCCGGCTGCCCAGCTCTTAAGGCATCAGTGCAGAAGCAAGTGTGGCAACACTGTGACACCCCCCACCCCCCACAAATAACCTTGCAAACACCCTGAAACTCCAGTGAAATCTATATAGTATAGGGTAAAAGCACACAAAAGACCAGGTTTCACAGTGGGGAGACCAGATTTCATGGTCCGGGACATGTTTCTCATGGCCATGAATTTGGTAGGGCCTTACACATAGGGCTTGGTAGATCAGTCCCACATTGCACCCCAAAATGAATGGCAAGCCAGTGCAAAGTACCTGAAATACTGTCATATACTCTATACATGCTGATCTGTTATGTTAGCATGGATTCTGTTGTAGCTGAAGTTTTCAAATGGTACTTTCCTGAGGAACTTTGTTGTTTCTAGTGTTCTCTTTTCTTCCAATTCTATGGGATTTGTCTAAGTTATTCAGGAAGGTACTATATTCAGGACCTCATGTACTCTGTGATTCTATGGTGGAATCGTGCTCCAGAAGTAAAACTTTCTTTCTCAAGAAAACAATATATTTGTAGTCCTTACATTTTTTTAAGAAGACTGTTTCAAAAAATGTATTGACTATAAATATTTCCATCTTCCTGAGTCTGCAGAGAGCCTGAAACAGGATCTCTGAGAGATGAGAACTGCCTCATTCACCTCTGTGAGTGTTGATTCTGAAACCTAAATCTATGATTTAAATGTCAGCACAATTAATTGTTTCGCTGCCGATAATTTCAGATTAAAATCCAGCTACTTTCCTGATTTAAAATAAAAACATCAGAAAACTGTCCTTTATTTAGTTCCTAAAATCTTCAGCTTCCCCACTGCCATTTTAAATGATGCAGTTATACATTGTCAACAAAAAGACCTGTGGAACACTGACTATTGAAACTACAAGGACCACATAAAATGCATTGATTTTAGTAAACTCAATTAAACAAAGGGATAAATGGGTGTGTTATATTAGTCATTGTTATAATTTATTCAGTACATAGTTCCTTTTTATATATAGCTTAAGCTACCATAGAATTTGCTGTCTGCAGCACCAGAGTGCTGCAAAATCCAAGACACATGACACAGAATTTAAATCCAGTTTTCCACAGAGCACAGAGGTCCTGATTATAGAAAATATCATATATTTACTGCACTTATGGTAGAGCCTCACACTGTTTGTGAAACACTGAACCTTTTGGATGGTCAAATAATGTTTTTCACTACTTAAAAAAACTCTCTTGTTGCTGAGGAGATTTAGCTAGGGACAGAGTTGAAGAGCGCAACTCAGATATTCTATCATCAGTTAAAGGGCACTGTAAATACCCACCATTCTTTACTGAAGTTGTAAAGGGGGTTTCTACTGCAAAGAGCCAAAAGGCTAGTGTAAACAATAGTCCAGATGTAAGATTATGGGTGTATTGCTTGTGACGAGACCTAAACAGAATAAGATGGTGAGTTTTTAGGAAGGATTTGAAGGGAAGAGACGGAAGGTGCTTGGAGGTAATGTAGAAGGCTATTCCAAGCAGAGAGTTCAGCATAAAAGAATGAGACAAAGGGATCAGCTAGGACAGACGGGTGTCTAATTCTTCAATGCTTGTGTACTGACATCTGAAAAAATTGAGTATGCACAAAATTTAGGATGAGATTCAAGAGCAGAATAGCTGCAAGGCACAAGAGAAGACGTAGAATAAAACAAGCACAGAGATATAGGCATAAGCAAAGAAGTGCAGAACACTTAAAATAAGGCTAAGCAGGCTTACTATATGTACTAGAAATACAGACAGTATTCACCCTACAGGGCTAGCTAGCCCTTGATGCCTATGGCACAAAGACTGACTGGGTGCGAGGGGAAAAAAAAGGAAATAGCCCAAGACAAAAAATCCAAACTCTCTCCCAGCTTTAGCTCACTCCCTCTTTCTTATCCAGATCCTCCTGCTCTTCATCACGTTTCCCCCTCTTCTGCTCCCAAGCAGTTAGCCAAATACACAGTTAATGAACATAAAGTCAAGGTGAAAACCAGCAGATGCAAAGCACAATGCAAACTGAGAGAAAAATGCTGGGAGGCCAGTTTGACAGAGCAGGGATTAAAATAGAAAAAAAACTTTCCTATTGCAGGGACCAAAATATAAAGGGCTTTTCTTCTAGTATCAGAAACGATCCTGCACTTTCCATCACAAAGCAGTGGAGGAAAAAACCATGTATAACCCTGTGTAAAGAGAAAGAGACTGCTAACCTAGTGCCAATGCTGTGCAGCACCCTGCCACAAAATTAGCAATGAGCATGAATAAAAAATGGACAAGAAGGATAAAACCCCAAACATACTATTGTGAGGAGATACTTAATGTATTTTATCTATCTGTGCCAGAAACTCGAGGGGTTCTATCATTTTCACCACTGGGAACACCTGTGCACTTTGTCATGTCAATACTCTGCTACTGAAATGAATTCAGTTTGCAGTGTGCCTATATACTGGATAGTCTATAACGGATAGTCTCTCTATATATAACGTTGTGTCTATAATGTGTGTGTCTGTCTGTCTGTCTGCAAGAGGAGAGAAGGCAGTGTGTACCTGGAGGAAATTTGAATGATGGGATTTGTGTGTGCAGACACTACATATAGGTGATGGGGTGATTGGAGGGGCTGTGAAAAGAAATGGAGGAATAAGGAAGATACAAGAAGGAGACCTGAAAGGGAGGACTGAGATGGAAGCAGCACATATTGTAGAAATAAGGGTGGAAGGAGAGTGCTGCACTTTCATATCAATGTGATATGCAGTATGAATGCAACATAATTAAACAGAAATATAATAATAGAAGGAGAGAAGAAAGGAATGAAAAATTCTACACGCTACAGAAATGTTGCAGGTGGAAACAGAAGAAGGAGAAAAAAAAAGATTCCATGAAATATACAACTGACAGAAAGACAGAGTGAAGGAAAGTGAAAGGACAACAAACTTTACATTTCTGGTCATTGCTCAATGTTTGCATATTTAGGCCTCTATCCTACTCCCATTGCCATACATTGTGCAAAAGTAGCTCCCAAACCACCCAATTGCAAATGAGAACCAGCTATTTGGAGAAGCAAATAATTGACAGTCATTTTTCAAACAAAAATTACGTGGTTGCAAATTGTGTCTGAGAAAAGTTTTCAATCCACATCCCTTCTGAAAGTTTACCACATAATTTATTTTGAATTGTGTGGTAAACTCCAACCAATTTAACAATATACTAAAAGAGAAAATAGTATTCTATGTAAATGATAGTCAGGTTTGCATTTATTAAATATCATCTTTCTATCGCATCCCAACCCCACTCACACACTCAGTGATAAATCATATCTTAACCTGTCCTATAATCAAACTGTATATAATTCAAAATGTATTTGATTTTCCTGACATAAAAAATGAAATAAAATAAAACTTTCCTGAAAGAAGACTCTTCAAAGAGGAAGAAGTTCTGTGTCTGTGTAAAACAAACAAACAAATTCTGTGAGAGTCAACTAACATAATAATTGCTATACTGGAAAAAAGTGAAGAACATGGCACATACCTTGTTGGGTTCTGAATTTTGTTGTGATAGTTATCATGATATCATCAGAACCCCCTGCTGTACATACTTAGCCTTGGAGCTCTCCGCTCCTTGGTGTATGTGGTTTAGCCTTAAAGCTCACCTTAGTAGTGTACACCGTAGGCTACATTTTCAACAACACCAAATGAGCAAGTTGAGTCCCTGATCTCAGTACAGTGCACGCTCACACAGATACATTGTGTAAGTGTTCAGAACTCACCCCTCCCCTCTTGGTGTTTTCCTTTATACCTAAGTTAAGAATAACAAACATAAACTTTAACTGGAGCCTCCCCCTGACCTGGAAGGTTCTAAGGTTTTCCCTGCAAGACTTTCTGCCTCATCACCTATTCCCACATTTCCCTTAGTGACTCGCATGCACATTTTGCCCTCTAGAGTGGGAGATCATAAGTAGAGATGGTTGAGAAATTTCCAACACAACAGTTTGCCATCAGATATTGCTGATTTGATGGGAAAAAATGTACAGTGGGAATGCATCAATTCCATCAAAATTTTGGAGGGAAATCAGGCAGGCAGGCTGGCTAGTCGACTTGCCTGCCAGCCAGTGAGCTATCAAGCAGACTCTCAGACGCCCCGGCTCTCTGAACTGGAGGCTGTAGTGGAGCTGAGGCTTCTTAAGGTCCTGCCTCCTTGGCAGTTCACCTGCAAGCTTGCCTTCTGAAAGCCAGCTAGAGCTTTAAGATTCTGGACTGTGTATATGTTGATGAAGTTGACCCATAGATATAACACTTGTTCTGAGGCAGCTCTAGCAAAGATTTAGCTAAAATATTCAGTTAATCTTTTTTGCTATTCCTTGTCCTCTGGGTTGTGTGTTATTCCCTTCTCTCACACCCTGCCCGCCACTGGTTTCATTCTTTAGGTATGGTGATATATGCAGATGAAAGGACACCCACTACTTAACCTAGTATTCATAAAGGGATAATTTCTTCTGATAAGAAACACCCAGCTCAGTGTTTGTTTATTTTTGTAGATATTGTTGCCTGGATATTTATATGTATTTCGGTGGTACCTGACCAAGTTGAGTATATAAATTCTGGATTACATGATAGTAAACTTGTCAGGAATGTATACATCTTTAGCTTTGCTGTGAATTGTTTTTGTTTAGTGCTGTTTCATATTCATTATTCTGAATGTTATTTGCCACCTCATTTGCTTTAAAAGTTGCTTTCGTATTGAACTACCATGTTTGTTTCAATTTATAGCTATCTTCTCTTTACCTGAATTCTTGTCAATGGCTCTATGATTTATTATAGTGTGGCATACCTTTAATGAAACTTAATCAATCTGCTATTGTTATCAACTCTTTCTGAATCTCTTTACTGCTGCAGTCATACTCTTGGTGGAGCCTTTGTTTTATTTATTGGATTTTGCCTTACATTGGTATGCACAGCTTCTTTTATCTGTATTTTAACCATATATAAAGCATTGTCAGCAAAGGAAAAATGATCTAATAAATCATATTGTTTTTCAAAGACCAAAAATGTGTTGTACACAATGTCGTAAATATAAAACTATTTGTTTCCACAGCCAAAAATGTATTTTTACAGTTATGTCAATGTTGGATTGTGGCTATCACTTCTATTTTCAAAAACTGAAAAGCAAAAGTTTCAAACAATAAAAATCATCAGTCTAGTAAAGTCTACAGAAATGGCATAATGCATATTATTCTCTGTTTAACAAGTCATGAATAAATAATCCTTATGTAACTTGGTCCCATAATTGAAAGCAAGACTGCACGTTTGCTTACAACATGGGAAACTGTAACGAATGTCCACCAACACTGACATAATTGTGATAGTCATTTCAGTTACTTAAATAAAAACAACAACCACCAAAGCTCTAATTTATTATTAGGCAGATTCTTTAGATATATATTTCAGTGGGAAGGTACTGCACCGTAGAACCAACTCTTTTTGCCATAACATTTCTGAAAAAGTCAGACACTGCAATACATGTGTAACGCTCATGCCTGTGGATGGGTTGCCAACAGCAGAAATCAAAGTTCGGACCTTGGTATCTTAACGCCTTCTATTGCCTGAGCTAAAACTCCAGTAAAGAAATGATACACCCAAAAGTATAACAAAGGAGGACTTTACTGGAACAGGAAAATAGCATCTGAGGAAGGAAAGGGTTAAGATTAACTAGTAAATACTCAACATTAATACATAAATCCATTCCTCACCGCCCAACATGTACAACTATTCCCAATACCCAGCATCCTCTCTGGCACCAACACAGGCAGATGGTACATTGAGATTGAGGCCTGAGATGAATGCTGCAGGGTTGTGAACATTGGCTGGCTTAAAGAGAAAGGGTCACCTTATTGTGCTTTTGCCCCTGGATGGGACAATGTCCCCTCCTATTAGGCTCTCTGGTTCCCTGGTTGCGAATCCTGTGGAGGCCTCAGCTGGCTCCCTGATCTGGAGTCCCATGGACTCAGTTGGATCTCAGTAGCTGGTACCAGGTCAGAACCCTGGTCTCTTCAGGGCTGGAACTGTCTGACCCATGCTCTAGGTCCCACAGCAATTCAAGGACTCCCTTTGTGGAAGGGAAGTTTATCAGAGACTCCCTGAGCTGCTCTGCTTCTCTCCCAGTTCCCAAATTCAAAACTGAAAAGAAAACTAGTCTATTTGTCTCTATGGCTATGTCTACACATAAGCATAGAATATCAGGGTTGGAAGGGGCCTCAGGAGGTCATCTAGTCCAGGTGTTCCCAAATTTGTTCCGTGGCTTGTGCAGTGTAAACCCCTGGCTGGCCACAAGTCGTTTTGTTTACTGGAGTGTCCATAGGTTTGGCTGCTCGCAGCTCCCACTGGCCGTGGTACACCATTCCTGGCCAATGGGAGCTGCGGGAAGCAGCATGGGCCAGGCCATCGTTTCCTACAGCTCAAAGCAGGACCAATCTCCAACTAAAGTCATCCCATGTCTGTTCTTGTACCAAAGCCCTTCCCTTGTCCATATCTGAAGCCCTGAAGCACATTCCTGAAGGAGAACACACATCATGAAAGCTAGCCCACATGAGAAGTGTGGGTATGTAAACACCTCTGCTGTGGCATGACCTCGCACCTGCTCAGTGCAGTGTGAATGGGGACACAGAGTATGTACCAGGTAACAGGTATGAATATTTCTCCAGGGCAATTTCCACAGTGAATTGCTGCCTAACTCTTACCCAAAGGTATAAAAGTCCCTGACCACTTATTGCCATAAGTAGTAGTGACCGGCACAGTGCACCTCAGATCAGTTCTCCTGTGAACTCTCTTGATCAGCAGATGATCATGAATCAAATTCCAAGAGCTGCTGTCTGATCTCTGGAACATACCCGAGTGCTGATCAACAAGTGATCAGAGTGCACCATCCTCCATGAATTTGCATAGATCGGCAGGAACATACATCTGTTCCTCTATCTTTCACAGAGGCTGGAGGAAGTGAGCATTCACCCAACGCTATCCCAGTGCCAGGAGTGCATAAAGCACCTCAGGCTCCTGTACCAGTCTCTAACAATTGCTCCAGGAAGGAACTTAGCACATGTTTATGCTATGATGAGCTGGACTGGGTGCTCTCCATGGCTGCAGGTGTACAGCCTAAGTTACTCACAACCCCACTCTTCAACCCCCCTGGCCTCACCCTATGATGGGATGCCAATGAGGGGCAGGTTTAGGAGGCATCAGGGATCTCTGAGGAAGGCCCAGAGGAAGACCTCAGAGACCTGAAGGAAAAGGAGCATCTGACCCGCACCTTTACACAGCAGACCTGGTTTAGGAAGTGCTGTTCTCCCCTCCCATGTCCTTTCCATACACACGGAGGATCCTGAGGAGGATAGCAAGTTGCTGCAGGAGCCAGAATCAAAGGCTGGTAAGTTACAATACACCCCCACACTCAACAGAAGTATCCCCACTTGCTCTGGTAATACAGGCCTGAAGTCCCATCCTTCCCCTGGCCACCTGCCACCCCGTTCCATCCTGACTTGGTCCCTGAGCAGAATTTCTTAGGTTCCTTCAAAGGATAAATGAAATATAAATACTAGCCTTGTCTTTGACTTGCCAGGACAGTCCAATGCTGCCAGAGAAACAATTCCACTGATAGGGCAGAAGTTGTACTGCAGAGATAGCAGAGAATGACTCAGGATGGACTTGCTCATTGGCATTGACAAAAGGAATCAGAAACAGTTTGAGTATCCTTAGGGCAAGGGAGGATCTGGCACTATGGACTGATTCAGGAAGTGGGAGTATCCCCAAAGACTACACACACTTGCAGCCATTGGTACAATTGGTGGCTGAATGCTTTTGGGTCTCATCTGCCACCAAGGCTGCTTCTTCCCTTTGGGAACAGGCAGCACCTTGTCCTCAACCCTCATTCACCATCTGCCCACCAAGCTGCCACTGAGGTTACGAATCCCACCCACTCTCTCAACATTCTGCTATAATTTAGGGAACTTCAGTTATGGCAACTACCTGGGGGTAGAAGACAGTATTGATAGCATGGCAAACCTGTAAAATCACCACTCCAACCATTGACTTTCCATCCGCAAGCTGGTTTTCAACTGAGCGGTAGTTGTCAGGTGTTGCCAGCTTCTACAGTGAAATATCTACCCACTTCTGTTCTGCTACGGCTTTCCAAAAATGAGTGGTGCTGGGGGATTGGTGCAAGCCACCAGCACAACTTGATGAAAGTCTGCTTCTTCATTGGGTCATCATCCCAGGTTTCCAACATGATGTGGTTCCATCACACCATGTGGTTCTCCTGGGTACACCATTGTGATCCTGGCATTCAAAATATCTGTCCCAGGGCCCCTAATGGATTTTCATTCATACTCTCTGTCAGCCATGTTCAGTGTCTCAATTTTTTTCTGGATCCATTCAGTCCAGTATGTGGTAATGGGCTGTATGAGCTGACCCGATAGGAAGAGCAGAATCACATCATCATGGACTTCCTCCTTATATTCAACACAGTTTGGCAGAAGAGTGCGATCAGTGGCAGCTGCTGTCACCAAATATGCGAAGGTAATGTACAATACCAGCAACACGCAGCAAAGTACTTCCCAGAGTGTCTCCTGTGATGAAAAAGACTCTGGGATACTGTCCCTAAAAAAGTAGTACTACCACTGCACACTGAAAAGGGAAAGTGTGGATGCAGGTTTATGCCTTTGCATATCATAAACACATGGACAGCGCAGCATATATAGACACTCAGTGGAAATCCAGGGTACATATCCTAGTG
Source organism: Dermatemys mawii (assembly GCA_007922305.1). Taxonomy (NCBI): domain Eukaryota; kingdom Metazoa; phylum Chordata; order Testudines; family Dermatemydidae; genus Dermatemys; species Dermatemys mawii. The sequence goes on along the minus strand of ML677348.1, from coordinate 33,612,389 downwards.
GTACATAGACAAGTACCCAGGCAAGCAAGCAAGTGTAGATGTAGCCTGTGGATATATCTGCACTTACTGCCACATGTAGAGCACAGACACTGCACACCCAACTAGCATGGATACAATTAGCAGTGTAGGTGATGAGGCACGACTTAAGTGAGTAGAATCGGTAGAGTGCCCTACATGCTGGCACCCCCAGGTTATGTACCCTACACAGTTCTTTGCATGCCCAAGTAATGCTCCTTGCTGCCAGAGCCTTCCCCCCGCTGCCAGAGGTTTTCACTGCCACATGCAGCTACAGACCAAGTGACAAGTATGGATGCAGCTTGCCTTTCATGGGGGCATATATCTACATGTTTATGGTGGCATGCACTCTACATGCCACCATAAAACGTAGAAATAGCCTGAGTCAGGCTGTCCCTATCATTGAGGTGGTGAACAACTCTGGCTCACCGATAGCCCAGCACAGTGCTTGGCTAGGTCGTTCCGTGAAGAAGCCTGTTGCCTCAGCAGGAGTTTCTAGTCTATTTGATCCTCACCCCGACTCAATGCATACTGGGAAATAGTGTCAGAGGCATCTGGCAGCCATTACAGTTGTAGTCCCTTGGATATGACCATCTAGAAGTTCTGTCTGGCACTCTAGGAACTAAATAAATATAATAATAAAATAAAGAATTGCAGACACTTGGAAAGGTGCACAATTTACTCCCACATGTGGTCTCCTTCACTGCAAGGGTGAACATCACCTAAACCTAAACATTACCTAAACCTAAATTTAAGTCATTGAGATTAAACATTCTGGTTTTTCTTCATCTCTATGGCCCAGTACTGTAAATACTGACACCACAAGTATTTTTCCCACATGAAATGCACGAATGTTTTGGCTATTGACCTTTCCTTCAACTGTGTTCCATGTGCTGGCCACAGTGGGGAGTTGGAGTGTAAGGAGCTGCTACAGCAGCTTTGCACTAATCCAATGTTCCTGCTACATAGGGAGATCCCCTGGGGCTAGATCCTCTAGATGGAGGATCACTGTTCATTGTGGGAAAGTTACAAAGGGGCTGGAGAGCACCCCAGGATTAAGGGCAAAATATTTTAAGAAGTGGAGCAAAAATTGGGTAATCCAAACAACAAAATATAAACAATTGGCTGAATCCTAGTGTGCAACACTTCCTACCTTTCCAGAAGGGATGAATGTCAGACAACAGTGACCTCCTTTCTAGCTTTTCTTTTTAAACAAACAAAACACACAGACAAACTTGAGTAAAGCTTTAATACTATTTAGATACAATTATGCATGATCTCTTTGGGATCACTTCTGACTTTCAGAAATTGCAAAAAGAATAACAAAAATAGACATGAATTCACTGAAGTGTGATCCTTATGTAGGCAAAAAAACCCATAAATATTAATTTCTAATTTTTTGCCTCATGGACTGTGGAAAACACAGCAAAGTTTAACCTAAATAAAGTAGAACTTTAGATTCAGTTTTTTTGTTTTTGTTTTTGATGTTACATTGTTTATGGCAGGAGTATGGACATATAACATTATTTGTATGTGATAAGCAAATGTCAACAAAAAGGAGTGCACAGGGTTGACTCAAAGGGAAACATAGCATGCAGCACAATGAGAGCTAAAATGGTGAAAAAAACCCACCACATACTGCATGTATGAATAAAGAAACTATTCAGAAATTAGCTCTCAAAAACTATAATACCTCATAAACAAAACATATAAAAGAAAATTAAGAAATAGGAGCTGCCTTTTATATTCAAAGAGAGAGACATGAGTTACTGTGCTCCTGATTTCTAACCTCCATGTGTTTCAGTCAGCCACACTTTAACTGAAGTAAAAGTAACTCTTAACACTAACTCTGAATTGTTGTAGGATAGTTTTTTGCTCCTCCCCTCTACTCCAAGATGTGAGAGGATTCTCTTTGCAACCTACAATAAACAATGTACCAGAATCTTGAAGAAGGCCAAGATGTGAAGCTGTACAATGTTGTCATCAAATACAAAAAAGAGAGCAAACATTCTGGAGTTATATCAAAAGACATCCAATGACAGCCTGGAAAATACAGATATCATGTCTAGTATCAGAGGGGTAGTTGTGTTAGTCTGGATCTGCAAAAGCAACAAAGAGTCTTGTAGCACCTTATAGACTAACAGATATCATGGCAACTCTAACAGACCTGGAACATCAGTGCTAACTGCTTTCCTCCTTCCCCCTCTCCACAGAGTGTCCTCCTCTATTTTAATTCTTTTTAAGGTTTTCCTAAAATAATAAAAAGTAGATGAAACTGCATTTGGAAAAAGATTCTTGATCATACAAGAGTAAAACGAGGATAGGAGTTTTCTCAAACTTTCTACAGTTACTGTTTCTCTATATTTAACTCAGGTCTCCTAAGCACTATGGCCTAAAAACACAAAAAGGAGTTAGATACCCAAGCATCTACTTTAGGTACTTTCCTGGAATTGGCACCATTGCAATGCACAAAATTCCACACCTAACCCCATAGGCACCTAACTTTTCAGGGTAGATGTTCCCTAAATGTCTATGTAAATTTCTCCAAGTGCCTACATTTCTGTCTGTGGGTCTGCACGCTGCTGCCTCACTCCATGTGTGTGGATTCCTCTCTATCACTTGAATGAGACACAAAGCACCTGGGGGTAGGAGTACACATGCCTATCTTGCCTACAGGACCTGCTCTGTCTGCAACACCATGAGGATCAATGGAAGAAGAGATGCCCCAGCCCCAGAGCAGACAGACAACCCTCTTACCTCTGATGCAATGTGCTCTATCACACATGCATGTACCACACATGCTCCATCCCCACATGGATCAGCATATCCCTGGCCATACTGTTCTCACGATCTTTCCATAGCATCACCACCCTGGCCATTGGAATCATCTAGACTGTGACCTGAAGGGTACTACAACAGTCCTCAGCTATGTGCAGGAATACATTCAGTTCCTCTCTGACCACGCCAACTAGAAGCAAAACATAGTAGATGTCTACCACAGTGCAACTTTCCCTTGTGTGCTAGGAACTGTATACAGCATTTATGTTAATATCAGAAAACCCCAGCATGATGTGCACATCTATCCCCATAGGCATAGAACCTAGGCCACAAACATGGTGGACATCTGTAATGCAAAGATGATTTTCACAGACATTGTGGACAAGGACCCAGGATCATGCCATGTATATATGTGGTCATAGTCTGGAGTGAATGAACTGCTAGCTCAGAGACAGTTCCCCTATGTGTGGCTGCTAGGTAAATGTCAGACAACTTCCTCTTCCTCGCTCATGCTCAGAAACAACATATCTCTACTTTCTAGTGACCAAGTCATACACAACCCTGGTCATCATTGCCCACCCACCATAGGAAATCCTACCATGGGGACAGGTATCTTACCAGTCATATGCTAGTGCCCTGCACATGTTTCAGAGGATACTCCCTATGCCCATGGCTCCTCACCCCCATCATCAACACCAGAGGAGCAGTAGGCTATGTGTATAAAGCCACCTGGTCATTGATTGAGAGAGCCTTTGGCACCCTAAAGCTGTGATGAAGGTGTCTCCATGCCCTCAGTGGTACACTACAATACAGTCCCAAGATTACCCCTAAGATATTCCTGGCCTGCTGCACATTGCATGACATTGTGACGCAGAGTGGAATACCTTTAACTGAAACTGAATACCTTTAACTACAGACAGACAAGGGGGAAAAGGAGGATGATGACAATGACGACTACCATCTAGCATCTGAGGAGTTAGAGAAGTCTGAAGAGCCATGGTCAATGGCTCCCCATGAGGACTGATACCAGCATAGCCCAAGGACATGTACAGAGACAACCATTCCTCCTTGAGGGAGGCCAAAGTATTTTCTGCAGGAGACATTCGAGGTTACAGCAGGTACCCATTGGCTTTAATGATTATTAGTGAGAAAGGATGACAGGTTCCAGAATGTCTCTGCAATAAAGTTTAACTGCAATGTGAAAATACGGGAGGGGAGATATATAGAAAAAAAAAAAAAAAAGGATGGAAGCCAGAGGTGAGATTGAAGACACATTTTGGAGAACAGAAGGAAATGTGATTAAATTAGTTTTAGTAATAAATGTGCTGTATAGGGAGAATGGGATTGGTTTTCAAGGGGTGGCACTGTGGGGAAGGAGCTATCATTGTGAAAGAAAAGCTAGGGGACAACCCACTACTTGTCAATGTCTCCTTTGTCCAGATTTTCTTAGTGAATGACTGGAGTCAGTGAATGACTGACAGCAGTGGCTGTCAGTACATGACCCAGGCACTCCGCATTAGTATGAGGTCAGCTTGGGGAATCACACAGACTGTGGTGAAGCCATCTCTGCCAGGACCATGGAGTGGGTGGTGACAGAACATCAGGGCAGCCTGACAGGCCGGGTTTTGGTTTGGGTGACAGGGAGGGGTAGTAGCAACAGGAAGGTTCAGAGGGGGTCAATGGGACATCTTTCTGGGTGGGGGTTGTCAAGGGCAATGTGGTTTTTCTCTGTCAAGGAGGGGACATGGACAGGAGGATATGAGATGGAAACTGGACATCAGATTGAGGGCAAAGATGCTAACAAATGGAACATATAAGTATCCATATTACCTGAAAGACTTCAGTATTTTTAATTACTAACTTTCATTGAAGATAAATGGAATTGATGACATTACAGGGCATTTTCTTAGACCAGTTATAAATGGAGGGTATCAGTTATTTAAAATAAGGGAATATAGCAGAGTTAAAGTGAATATATGAGCTACAGAAAGTATACACACCGTTAGTTATAAATATTATATGAATGGGTTTTTTATAAGTTCATCCTATTTTATCCTTACTTCCTTAAATTGTTCAGCTGTTAAGCTAATGCAGGAATCAGGTCATTTATCTTGATTCTTTTATTCTTGGCAACCTCATTTAGCAGAGTGGTTATTTGGTTTTGCAACCATAAAGCCAGATTATGAGCCCCTAATTCATATTGATGTGCAGTTACTCACCTAAATAGTTCCACTGAATTCATTGGAACTAGTTTTGTGAATAACCACACATCAGTGAGAGTAAGGGTCTTGCAATCAATCTGGCCCACAATGATTAAATTCATTTATTATTAGCTGCAGAGCATGTTAAAATATTCTATGTATTGTTTATATCTTGGTGGAGGAGGATTAGCATTTAAAGGCCAAAATCCTGTTACCAGCACACAGTGTGAGTAAATGAGCTTTGAACTGGAGCTCCCCATCTCAGTCCTATTTACTGTACTATCATGGATACAGTAGCCCCTGTAGATCCTGCTGGCCTTTTCTATAGCATGCTTAATGGCAGTTGGTGACAGATCCATGTTGGTGACAGATCCATGTGTCCTATTTTACTCATACCTCCTATTACACCTCCAACCCCTACGTGTTGGAATAATTTTGATTCTCCTAATTCTATGTGGCTGCCTGTTGGTGGAAATACCCAAATACCACTGCAATGGGTGTAGTAGGTGAGCCTAGACAGTATGACTAATGTATTTAAATCAACTGCAATTAATATAATTAAGACTCTTAATTTTGAAAACTATCTACAAGAAAACTATACCCTCCAGGGAGGTTCATGTGAGTCCTTGGGTAATGCACACAGCCCTTGAGCCACTTGAAGGAGAATCTGAATCTTCATTTTTTTTAAAAAAAAATAAGGAAATCTCTAGTACATTTCCTTGTGATGATAGACTTGAGAGTTTTAGATAGTCTCGGGGGTGGAAAGGAGCAAGCAGATGGCCTCCACTTCTACAGCAGGAGACTAAGTGGGGACCATAAAAATCACACAAACACACACTTTTCATATAAAGCAAGTCAGGGAAATATAGAATGTATGTTACGAATCTCATCGTGAACATGCCCTTGAACCAGCCCTACACACCCTGGTCTGACCTCTGACCATAGCACTCACAAATTGGTTATACTGAGGTGCATCAGCAGCTAAATATTGTTCCCACCAGGCCACGTTCTATTGTTAAAATGTTCAGCCCTCTGTGAGGCTGGAACTGAGTGAGGTGCTACTCACTCAGAGAGCTGTTGTACTCTGTCTGCACTTACCAATGATTTGACTGCAGCCGCTGCTGCAACTGTCTCTTTCACCGTTGCCACCCTGGAGGATGTAGCATGGAGTCTTCTCAGAAGATCACCCGATGCTGGTAGTTTTAATACTGCATAAGGAGGAGGAGATGAAATGGAGACAAGAAGTTGCTGCACTAAGTGGAAGTCCTACAGCTGTTGTAGCTCACCTTGCCTCCCTCCTTTTTGTTCAGTTTGAAGGGCTGGTACTTGGAAGGAACCTGGAATCCTGTGCCCTTCCAAATCCTTCATGCTCGCTTGGGGAAGTTGATAGCAATCAGCAGAACCCTGCACACCATTCTTCAACCGGTTACCCAGTCCACCGTCAGAAAGGACATGTATTGCTGACTGATACAGAAAACTTTTGGTAACCTATCACCACTATCTTGTGTTTCCTTCTGTTCTCATTAGATTCCTCCATCAGATATTTTTAGATCCATTTAGCAGAACAATTCAGCTCTCACGTTTGCCTTGAACAAATAAATATTATGTTCCGAAAGAGTCGCTAGAATTTCAAAATTGTTTACTGCATGTGCTCGATTTTGGCTTTGCATTTAATCACATATTTTTATAAGACATGAGTCATTAATTTACAAAGCATTCTACTGTTGATATACAATATAACAACACATCCTAATGATGTCTTGTAAGTAATTTCTGGGTTTACATCAAAAGCCATATTTACTGTAATTAAGCTCTGTGCTGTATGAATGGTGATGATCGGAAAAATAACAGTAATTACATCAATAGTCTTTGAGTGGAATGGAGGAGCTTGTGGATTTCTATCTAGGCTGCACTAGGCTATTGGATCTTCTCTGTTCACTGTACTTAAGTGTCATTGGGAGTGGATGGAGGGGAGGTGTTTTTTTTCTTTGTCTTTCAGTTACTGCTCTGTTGTTGATAACTGTGATGCTAGCAAACCAGGTGCCAGCTCTTGACCAGACTTTAGACCTCAGTTGAGCACTGAAAATTCACTGCTGGAAACTAGTTCAGCTTCCCTGTGTATTAGTATGGTTAAGATGGGATTTAATTTCTAACAATGTGTTTAGCCTTTATGAAATGCTTATAAGTTGTCACATGCATTAATCTCATGTATTGTATCTTTATCATATGCTAAAAGGTAATATTTGGGTTTTTTTCTTTATTATTGTTAAAATGTCTGCTCTGAACCTGTGAACCCAGGCTGGAGGGATCATCTAATAATCAGAAAGGCTTCTTAAGACTAAAGGGGCCATTGTAGGACATCATAATACAAAGACTTTGCTCATTGCCATGCAGACCCATGAACAAGCTAGGGTCAAAAGGCCTCATTCCATCAGCTTAAATACTGGAAAAATAATGTAAAGACAGGGACAAGAAAAAAATATTCTCTCTTTCTTTGGCTGTTTGGACTCTCATGGGGCCAGAGCTATGAAACAGAAGCAGTGATTGCTAGGGACAACCTGGATTAGCCCTAAAAGACATTCAGTACTGACAGACTGCTACAACTCTGTCACTTTTTGGAACCACACCCTATAACTAATTGATATATATATATATGTTTTCCTGTTTTAGCCTATAAATAACTCTCTCATTTCTTTTACATAATTAATACATTGTTAGTTTACCATAGGATTAGATACAAGCATTGTCCTTGGTGTGAGATCTGGGGTAAAAACTGTTTTGGGGTAAGTGACTGGGCTCTTGGGATTGGAAGAAACCTGAGTCTTTTGTGATCTTTGGTGTATAGCAACAAACTTTTGCTAAATCCAGCATGCCAGAAGGAGGGGAGTGCAAGATAGATTGAAATTACATTTCTGGTTCCATCGTAAGACTGTTCAGGAGTTCACACTTGTTACTGGGTTGGTGAAATCTAATTATAGAACATACAACCAGTTTTTGGTGTCTGTCCAGCTTTTTGACACACACGGTCACAAACCACTTCGGACAGCATGACAATAATCTGCAAGCAGAATAAAAGAGAGGACACTGTAGGGTAGAGACATGTCTGAATCAAAACATGAAATCCAATTATCTGTGAGTTTTGGAGTATTCAGAATTCAGATGTGGATCCAGATTGTGTGTGAATCCATCTCTAATAAGTTTGGATTTACTTAAGGGTCAAGAAAACACAATAGACTGAATAAAATCATTGAGAGTTTAACTTCTGTGTGTACTTGGAAAGAAAGGTCTCCTTGCTGGAAGCTGTGGGAGAACAAAATACTATGGTAGGATTACTGAAGATAATAAATGTCTGAAACATAATTAGGATGTCATTGAGCATATGCCTCAGATTATAAATGTGAAAACTACAGGCACCTTATATTCTGCTTACTGTGGGGGCCTTGTAATTCTGAAGAACAAATCACAAGAGGTCATAGGTTGCTACAAAAAAGAAACCAGATAATTATATGAAACTTATTTGACCTCTGTGGTTCTACATACTTGGATTAGAAATCTTACTTCCTACTTCTCGTACAACAAAAACATCCTTTATCACAATATCATAGTGCCCTGGCTTTTAGTCTCAGCGCTCAGCGAGGCCGTTGAACTGCAATAGTGCTTTGTTTTCTTTTAAATGAAAGATGCTAACCACATTGTTTTAAATCTGCAAAAAATGTTCAGCTTGACATTGTTTTGGCTATGGGGAACATTTGGGGTTTCTTACCTGAAAGACTTCTTGTGACTTGCAGTATTGTCAACCCCAACAATTTAAAATCACGAGCCAGCGCCTGGCAAATCATAAGACTGACTTAAAAATTATGAGGTCATAGCCTCGTTTCACTGTCCAAATAAATTTGCTGTGCACTAGAGAGTTTCACAAGAAATGCTGATGGGAGAAAGGAAATCTTTACTGATGAGTGGCATATGGGATGTCTAAATTGCAGTGTCAAACTCATGGCTGGCCCAGGCCAGGTGACTCAGGCTTCTAGGGCTCAGGCTAGAAGCTGTTTAATTGTGGTGTAGACATTCAGGCTCAGACTCTGGAACCCTCCCACTTTACAGGATCCTAGAACCCAGGCTTCAGACTGAGCCCAAACTTCTACACTGCAATTAAACTGCCTCTGCAGCCCAAACCCCATGAGCCTGAGTCAGCTGGCACAGTCCAGCTGTGGTTTTTTAACTGCAGTGTAGGCATTCCCACAGCACCTTCCATGGCTTCTCATGGTGGCTGCAACCCACTACCAAAGTAACTGGCTTCTGTGAACCCCATATATGTGACCTGACTAATGGATCCATATATCCACAGATACACTTGTCAAATGCCAAAGTCATGTCCATATAGGCAGTTTATGTGGAGCTATAGAGTTGTGCTCTGCAGTGGACAGGTGTCAAGGCTAATTCACCACTCTGGCAGTTCAAATGCAGAAGGTGGGGCCCCACAATACTGGCCACTTCAGGCTTGTATGAAACTCCCAAAGTCACAGGTTTTCTCTGATCATGGATTAGAAGATGCTGCCACCACCCAAGTGCAGAACCCCTTTGAGAGACCAGGAAGATGCACTTGGGAATTCCTTTCTCTGGGGTATCCTCTGGGAAAGAGCTGAGAAAGGGGAAAAAGGGAAATCAGATGTTGCCACCAATTAATTAAATAACATGTGCACAAACCTCTTAAGACACAAACATCCAATTCTGTTCTTAAAAATGGTAAATTTTATTTTTTTAAAAAGAAAATATATCTGGGAACTCAGGCTATTGCTAGATTTTAAAAGAGCAACTACAAGGATTAAGCACCAAGAATAGCTTTCTTGAGGCCCAGCTTAAAGGTTACAAGAAAAACAAAGCACCTGGTGTTAGCGCAGAGGAATCCACAAGCAATAACGAAATTAAAGGGATAAATCTAAATCGCATCTTCCTAGACCAGAGGTCGTCAACCATGGCATGCGGAGGCGGCAGGTAAAAAAACTCCCTAGGGGTGCTAATCCCTGGGGGGGCCACGTGCCAAGGTTGACGATCCCTGTCCTAGATATTTCCTGATCAACTTTACATATCTGGGGTTTTAAATAAGTAGTTTCTAGTTATGATACTGATGATTTTTTCATTCCTGTCCCAAGCTTCTTACAGCATAGTTGGTGCCTTGTCCACTTGTCCCCAGGATAACAACAGACAGACAGACAGAAGGGGAGTGTTTTCTCCATTTAAAAAAGTTCTAGCCTTCTCATTGGCTCTTTTGGCCAGGTGCCCACTCACCTCCTTTTACCTATGCATAGCAGGGAGACTTTTTAATCTTTACAGACAGAGCAATTAGAGAACAGCTACTAAAAGGGATTTTATAGCTACTAGCTGGCTGGATGTCCATAAAAGGGAGCTACTCCTTCCCCGCCCCTCTTCATTTATTACAACAGGGATTGCAGACCTCCTCACCTTACCTTTTGTGCTACAGAATTGTACTGGTTCTTCTGCCCAGGGAGCTGGGGTAAAAAAGGAGAAGGCATAATTTACACCCTAAGAAAGCTGAAGAATTTAAGAGTCAAAACTTAATCCTACACTGAATCACTACAGCAGCATGGTAAAAGCTATTAAAACCATAGAAAACAGCATTTTGCACATGGGTAAAATGGTTTCCCTAGCTTGTTCCTCATTAATGTTAAAAGGTTTAAAAATATTTTTGTTGACCTTTGGGTCAATTGATGACCATTTTGTATCCAAGATAGAAATTCAATAAAGTACATGTAAAAGCCACAGTCTTAAAAAGTATATTTACCCACAAATGAATAAAGAGCTAGACCTACAAAGGGATTTAGGCTTCTAACTGCCACTTTAGGAATCTAAATTGATAATTTAGAGTCTCAAAAGGTGACAGCATTGACATAATATACTTCGAATTCTGTAGATAGCACACCAAATTTTGATTAAAAAACTAGAATGTGGCCAGTTATTGGGAAGTAGCTAATAAACTCTCTCTCTCTCTTCAGCTGGAGAAAAAACAGTGAGATCTACAGAGTTACTTAAATCCCTGGCCTCAATTTTAGCCACCACTGCAACCCACAAAACTCCTGCTCAGCTGCTGCCTAACCTTTGAATAGCCTGAACGTGCTTGGTGCCTTAGTTTGAGCAGTAAATGTTCCTTAGATGCCTATGTTTCTGACTCTGAATATGCACACTGCTGCCTCACTTTAGAGTCCTGGGTACTTTTCATGTACCTAAGTGCCAGAGTGATCCACAAACCAGGAAAAAGACAGGTGCTCAGCTGCTTTAGCCTATACCTATGCTACAAGATAAGAGTGTGATTGAAAGATCCCATAAACATGCTCATGTTAGCTGTTATCTGAGCTAGCAGACTAAAAATAGTAATGCAGCTGCAGTAGTATGGGCAGCAGCAGAGGAGTTAGCTAGACACTGCAAGTACAAACCCACCTGAATCCCATGTGTATATTTAATTGGGGAAGCTAGTCTGTATCAAAATGCCTACGTCTTTTTTTTGTGTGGATCTGGAACCCTAGCTACTCTTTCTTTCCTAAGCAGAAGAGGAAAAGTAAAAACAAATGAAACCAGATTAATGCTTTCCTGTTATTTGGAGATATTAGTCTCTCTCTTTTTAATTGTTACAGATGACCTATGCAGTATTGTAGCCATGTCCTTCCCAGGCTATTAGAGAGACAAGGTGGATGAGCTGAAACCAACTTTTACTGAACCAACTTCTGTTAGTGAGAGAGACAAGCTTTCTGTGTAAGCTCAAAAGCTTGTCTCTCTCACCAACAGAAGTTGGTCCAATAAAAGATAGTACTTCACCCACTTTGTCTCTCACAGATGAGCTACATCATTTCAGAATTGGCACATAATTAATTGAACTTCACTTTGTTGTGGTTTGAATCTATGTCCAGGTGACACCATATTATATTTTCTCTACTTGATCTGACAACACTTTATGGTAAAAAGAAAGCTGAATGAGATATACATGATGTGTGCCCTTTAAGTGACATGCTTTTGTACTATTAATTAATACTCTGAGGTTGTTTGTGTTTAGCCATCACCTTCATCGGGGCAAACAACAAGGTATGACACAAGACCACAGATAAGGAGCTGGCATATTTATTTAGAAATGTTTTATGGTTTGGAATTGAATGTAACCCCATTCTGACTTTAGGGGTGGGAATAATGCACATAATGGGCTTGTCTTCACTAGCGCGGGGGATCGACTGTAGATACGCAATTTCAGCTACGTTAATAACGTAGCTGAAATCGGCGTATCTACAGCCGACTTACCTGCCATCCTCACGGCGGCAGCGGTCAGCGGTGCGCTCCCCTGTCGACTCCAGCTTGCGCCTTTTGGCGAGCTGGAGTTATGGAGTCGATGGGGGCACCGCTGGCGATCGATTTATCACTTCTTGACGAGACAAGATAAATCGATCACCATAAGATCAATCTCTCCCGGCTCTAGTGAAGACAAGCCCAATGGCAGAGTGGGTGTGGAGGTATTAGGCCTTTCTGTAGAAAAATCTTACCAGGGAAGGGTGAAAGGGCGGATTCTCAGAAGCCTCTGTTAAATTAAACTCACTGGCTTTGATTCATCATTGCCTGTGTCTCCTTGCAGCTAGGGAGGGGTGTCACAAGGGAAGACATCCTCTTCAGTGATTCTGTACCCTTGTTATGCCCTACTACAGCCATTGGAGCAAACATGCAAATTGATGGCTCTCTAGTCTGTTTTGGGGACTGCACTGGTCCCTGGATGTTCCTGCCAAATGGAGGTTCAGGCTGTCTCACTTCTGTCCCTGCAACAGTGAATCTGTCCTACTGAGTCTTGCTGTATGTTCTTTTCTAGGGAGACCCCATGGAAGAAGTCTGGGGTAAGACTTATAAACCCAGCATTATTTCCAGTCTGTAGTTAAATCTTCTGACTTCCATGTCCTCTGTTCATGGAGTTACTTTGCTCAGTAGTGCTCCCACCACTTCTTGTTGGTATTGGCTTTAATTTGCCTCCTCCTGTCCTATGTTTGAACAAAAGCCCTCCTCTCTCTTATGAGGTTCAGTAATGGGCCAAGAGTTACTGCAGGTTAGAGTAACATTAACTGTAATAACTAGCTACTAAAATAAGGAGCAGCATCCACTGACAGCAGATGGTTCCCCCCAAGACTTGCTGCCTCCTGTTCTCACCATGCACCTTCCACCACAGAGAACCCAGATTCCATTGGATCATATTATAGGATCCTCTGCATTTATATATTCATAGATTTTGAGGTCAGAAGGGAACATTTTGACCACATTGGCTGACCTCTTCCATAATAGAATCCAGAGAATTTCACCTAGAAATTCTGCCATCAAGCTCATCCATATCTTATCATTGAGCTGGAGCATTTATGCTTTTAAATAGACATCAAATCTGAGTGACAAAAAAGTCAACACCATTCTTAAAGCAGAATCCTTCCTATAGACCCCCCCTCAGCCCCAGGATGATGTGGCTTTGCATTCTCCTGTGTCTAAATAGCAGACTTAGCCCAGTACTTCAAGAAAGAAAGGACAAGATCCATAAGTTCTTCCCTGCCTCATGCAGAGATCCATGCATAAACTGAAACTTATGGATCATCTTCTCTAAAAGCATAGAATTTCTCTCTGTCTGTTTAAATCAAAGGTATTTTTGCTGGGCAATGATGGCATGTGTGTCCTTTTAAATGTACTGTCTTTTCTCTGCAACATTTATCTGGGAGAAAATAACTTACTATCATTAAGATTGTTCACCTGTATGCTTTATTAAAAGAATGCTCATGCTTTTGCAGTGACAAATGTCATTTATCAAATGGCCTGTGCTTTGTGTACAGGGCTACATTTGGGGGAAAAAAGTAATATCTTTTGATATGGGCTGACAGGAGCTCATTTTGTAAGCATTACAAATGGATGCTCACAAACAAGCAAGTGGTGCTTACCTGGAATGAAAAGGAGATAAGTCCAGCTGACAAGAGAACAGAAATCTAATTGTCAAATTACTCCAATGGATTTTTTTGGTGGTCAATTAAAGGAAATTATTTGCTGCTGTGACCTCTCTAAATAGTGGTTGGCCAAAGAAAAATCAAAGAATTCCTGGCAGAAGATAATCAACAAAGATATTAATTTAACAGTAAGAGCCCAGAACAAGACAGACTGATTTATTGACTCTCTATACATGTAACTTAGGCCTCTGAGCTCGCATGTTCATTTAAAAAAGAGCCCTATCCTTACAGCTGTGTAAAGAATTATTTTTCTGAGGATATTTTGTGTCCAAGGTTAATGCTCTATATTTGTTACCACAGGAACCTCAAACAGGAGGCTGCAGTTTAGAAAAGAAAACAACATACTGATCTGACCTTATAACCTTCAGTACTGTCTGTATGCTGCACACAAAGGTAACTTTATAATGGAAATTACAGAGTGTTCCCAACTTGCATTTTGTTTTTGTTATTAGTTTATAGAGAAGAAAGAACAGAAAGGAGGGAAAAAATCTTCAGTAGATATATTATTCACAGTTATGCAGCATTCTTCTGATTGATAACTGTACATGTGTTTCATACTTATATCACAACCTGATCAGTCCCGTATAGGTGAATAACAGTCTGTTGTAGGACCCAGGGGCTGGATTCACTCACATGCTTCCAAATCAACTGGGGCTAGGCCAAGTCTTGTCCTGGTTCCTAGCTCTGGCTCTCAAGGGCACATTCCCAGATTCAGACATCTCATCAGACCCCTTGCTTGGGACACTCAAGAACCTGTGCTTCAGGCTTCCTCTAGCAAACCCCTACCCCTGCCACAACTGAATATTCCTTCATAGTTTCAGTTAGCTCTGGGCTTTCTGACTTCTAGTTTAACCATTTTTGTAGACAACATGGCAGGGAAGCAAGGAACATAGGCTTAGCCAAGGAATTTCTTAACCACAGAAACTTTACTTTTAAACACAAGAGTTATAAGTTACAAACCTTTGCCAAATGACAAGAGTACTGAGAAGCACCCGCTCCTAATCTGAGAGTGCAAGGGCTTCAGCATTTCAAGATAGGCAGAGTCCTTCCCTATCTCAGTTTCTCCTCACAGAGAAGCTTCTTCTCTGTGAGGGAAGACAGCTTCCCTCACAGAGAAGCATTCCTCTTCCCTTAAATATACAGTAGACTCTCGATTATTCAGGATTGAGTTAACCAGGATGTGGATTAACCAGGATGTCAAAAAAAAAAATGCTTAATTCGCACGGCTGACTCTGGCTTTGTTGCCGCCCCAAGCACCAAAAAAAGCCCCAAAAACAACCTGCCAAGGCGCAGGGCAGCCAGTGAACCAATACCCGCTCACCGCGGCGCACGGTGGCTGGTGAACTAACCTCCCACCCCATATTTCCTATGGATGGTGATTATCCAGGATTTTATTAACCAGGATTAATTTTTTCCCTATCATCCTGGATAATCGAGAGTCTACTGTAGTCTCTGACCTTTTTGGATGTGCTCCACATGTATGTTTGTCCCTTCCCCCCGCAGCACTCCTGTATAAGATAGTCCATTTTTCCACGGCGATGAGCTAGTAGCTGAAAGATAATCAAAATCAATAGCTCCTTGACTGATATCTTAGAGATCATCCTTCTAGGAGATGTTAAGCCCCTCCAAGGGGACGGTGGCCATTTGGAATGCAGTTCAATAAGCTTGCTTTGGGCAAGGTTAAACATGAGTTCAGCACATAACAAAAAATGGATATCCTAATCCGAAATGGAGGCTATGATATCAAACTGAAGTACACAGTTTGTCCTACATATATGCCACTCTGTCACAACTTACATATTTACTGTATCAATGCCATTTTATTTCAACTGTAGATTATGTCTGCACCGCTGTAAGGTCTCCTGTGTAGCCATTCTATGCGGACGGGAGACAGCTCACCTGCTGGCATAATTAAACCACCCCCAACAAGCGGCAGTAGCAATGTTGGCAAAGAGCATCTCCTGCCGACACAGCATTGTCCACACCAGTACTTTTGTCAGTGAAACCTATGTCAGTCAGGGGAGTGCTTTTTCACACTCCTGAACAGGAATCCCAGGCCCTTTTTAATCACCTGGGTGGGCCTCAGGGCTCCTAGGCATGCACGACCACTCTGGGGCCAGGTCCCGTGCTTTGGGGACCCCATAAGCCAGCGCAGCATCGGTTCGGGAAGTGACGGGAGATCCCGGAAGTGACAGAATCATTGCTTCCACCATCACCTCCCCCACACTTCCAGGATGGCTCTGGCTCTGGCTTTGGGTCTGGAATTCCTGTCAGCAGGCCTGATAATGCATCTGAAATGAAAACTGAAGCCAAATGGGAATGGTTAGGAATAGTACAACACAAAGCAAAGGAAAACAATCAAGATCCAACTTATACTGTAATTTGAATGTGAATATTTGACAGAATCCCCTCATTCAATAATGCAAAGAGAAAGAAAACAAGAAAAATAAAATATTTAAATAAAAAGATACAAGCGCTGAAGAGGGCTGGTTTAAAAGTGAAAAGGAGAGATCAAATCATTTCACTCCTATAGATAATGAAAACTACAGGTGAGATTTTTAAGGGACACACATGATTATTTCCTCAGTTTTTTCATTCCTTAAGCATGAAATAGTCTGATATACTATAATTAGTGGTTTCCTTTCAAACTAAAGTCTGTATATGAATTCCTTTGCTAAATGCAATTATAGCTGTCTTGAAATTCCAGAAACAGAATGTTTGTAAAGCATTGTAAGGAAGCCAATCTCTTATACATGTAGCTTGCACTTAAGTTTGACTCCCACTGATTCATTTTTAATTATTTTAAAGAAAAAAAGAATGAAAAAGCATGTCTAACCCACAATTTATTTACAGGTACCGACTCATTAATTAAATAGTACAATGTAAAATTAGACTTGATTGAATCCTATTTAAAAATGTGACGCTATGAATGTTAATAATAAATTCTTGGAAAGTGCCCAAATTATATCATGGACCAAAACAAAATTTCATCCCTTTACTAAACAGTTTTCAAAAGTTGAATTTCTGATATTGTTTTTGACTGCGCCGTACAATTTAAATATTAACTCTGCCTCAGTTATCAAATTGATTCTGGGGCAATTCCTCAGTTGGCATAAATCAGCATAGTGTTATGGAAGTCAATGAAGCTACACTGATATCCCCCATCTGAAGTTCTGGCTGTGAAAAAGATTATATAAAATAAGAAGGTATATTCTGAAACTAACAGAATGGGATGGGGGAACGACAGATGGCTCTGAAATTCCTCTGTACTTTGAGTTTCTTAGCCAAGCCTCACTGTTCAACTGATCTTGTGTTTCAAGGCTTGATCTTGCATCCCTCTTTTTGTACTTCCTAAAGGGTTTAATTATGCTGCCTCTAATTTTGTAACAAGGAAGAGTATATTTGTTATGCTTGAGGGCTAGAACCACATTTACGCTAAATCCCTCCAATAACTCAAAGGTGCTATAAAGAGGCACCTAAGATTCCTCCTGCCACAGTGTCTGGAGTGGTTCAAAAACATGAGTATCAACCTCAGGGAAGACTGTTAAACAGGGCACAAACTCCAAACTGGCTGTGAATTCTGTACTTAGATTTCACAAACCAACTATCAAGTATGAACTCCTCAGGCATTATAGAGCCTAACCATGGAGTCACAGACAATCTCCTGGGGTACTTCAGACTATCCTGCCACCTGGGCAATCTTGCCTTTGTGATAGATGGTTCTTTACACCAGAAACAACAACAATATTCAGGTTACTCCCAGTCTCAAAAGACCAGACACTTGACTTAAGCAATGCTCGTAGCCAATCTTATAATAAACTAATGGAAAATCCATTAACGAGTAAAAAGAATGGGAGTTATTTACAAGGATAAAACATATAAACATACAGACAAAAATGAGCTAAGTCTTAGGTTCCAAAAATGGTAGAAGCTTCTATAATAAGCAAGATCTATCTGTCCTTGAGGACTAACCCAGGCCAAGCACTAGGGATCTTTTGTTTATGCTTAGTAATCCTTGCTCCTGAAAATCCTAGCATCATACAGATACAGTTTCTCCTTATCAGGGATTTTTATTCTCTTCCCTCAGAGTTCAAGCTGATGGGACAAGTCCACCTGCATGTCCCCTCTTTGTGGGTGCAGAGGGAAGCAATCAACAAAGTCTTTTGTCCTCTGATGTTCCACATTGATTTGTCTGGTGCCAATGGGACGTCATTAGTTGGGCAGGAGATAACAGATCCTGTAGCATACTGGTATTTCACACTTGGTAATGTTTCAGAGAATCACAGAATATCAGGGATGGAAGGGATCTCAGGAAGTCATCTAGTCCAACTCCCTGCTCAAAGCAGGACCAATCCCCAACTAAGTCATCCCAGCCAGGGATTTGTCAAGCCTGACCTTAAAAACCTCTAAGGAAAGAGGTCTCTCTCCTGACTCATGGTTTACAGTTTCAGAGGAAAGACTTTTACTATTACAAAGCAAACATTTAAATATTACCTTATAACACTGCTATTATAAGTGAGCTCAATATATGAAGCTACTTAGAAGCATTTCATAAAGTTTAATCACTAAACACATTTTTATAAATCTAATACCTGTTTTTACAATACTAACACACAGGGGAGCCAGACTGGATTCCAGCTATGCATTGGTCAGTGTTCAGTTGAGGTTTAAGGCCCTTGGCATGAGTTGGCACTGGTGTGCTAACATCACATCCTGCATTACCATGGACCTGACATAGCAAGCTTTGACCTTCCTACCTTCTGACATCCTTGGGTGTAACAGGAATATTTTTAGGATAGAAAGAGAACTGGCTAGAGCATGGCACATTGTACTCTAACAATCTCATTAGCATAAGCTCCCCAGTCATTTATTTTGCCTCTACTCTCTCTCTTCTTCCCGCTCCTGCAACTTTTTCTTCTCTTCCCCCTCTGCTTTTGCCAGTTTTCTTGCTGTCTTTTATTTGTTCTTCTCTTCTTCTACCTTTCCACATCTCTCTTTCTGCAGGGGGTCTCTTCCCTTACTCATCCCGTGAGCCTCCATAATTCAATTCTCTCATTACATGTTCCTTGGACCCAATTCTACCTTAGCAGGAGATAGGTAACTCAAAATATCGTAGCCCAGGTTGGTACCTAGATCATCTGGATCTAAAGCCCCTATAGGTTTTCAACAGAGTAAAGCAAATATACTTTGGGAGATCTATGAAGCCATTCTAAAAGAATTAATATCATTGTCTTACTCTAGGCAAAAAGGAAGCTATAGAAAACCATGGGGAAATGAATTTAAATTGTTTTGAAGCATTATTTTTTAAAAAAGCTACTAAAACTGAGGCACTAAAGATAGAATCTGTATCCTTAGCTTTTCAGAAGCATATGAGGGCACGCACACACACCCACACACATGTACTTTTGTATATAAACTCTCAACATCATAAAGTAATTCATAACCCGAGATTTAACATTTTTTTCCAGCAGATCGCCATTAGGAATTCACAAATCTATTTTAACTTCAAAGACCTGTCCATGAAGACAGATATATTGAAGGATACTGAAAAGGAAAATAACTGAAATATATCTGAAAAAAATTGTATGGATAAAATCTCGAAAAGCAATTGAATTGCAATTGAATTGCTCAGATTGACACAGGAATATTTTAAACACATACTAGATTTATTTATTACTAAGATTACTTAGTTTAACAAAACTAACAATAAAGATTCTGTTGGGTCAATATCAGAACCAATGGCAAGATTAGACCTACCCTTTTCCTTATTTTGCATAGTAGTTAATACAAATGTGTTTTGGACGGGTAAAATAAGCTCATGCTTCAAATAAAAATCTGCCTGTCACTATTTGATATTAGACTTGCCTTAGGGGCACCTGTGGGTAATGTGGGTAAAATAATCTTGTACCTTCAAATGAAGCATTTGGTGCTGGTCTCTGTGAGAGTCTGGATTAGAGGGACTACTGGCCTGATCCAGAGTAGCAAATCCTATCTTCTTGTGTACCCATCCAAAGCCATTGGGAAGTTTAGTGGGAATCGTAACATTGCTTTGAGACCAGGCCTAACAGAGCTATCTTCCCTCTTTGTAAACTGGGAATCCAGAAAGCATTTTCTATCATCTAAATCCAAAGTCATACAATGTTTTTGAGCTTCCATTAATCAAGCGAAGAGAATAAAAGCAGAAAATCTAAGACCAGAAAATTCTGTTTTAAACAAACTGATATCTTTTTCCACTTTCAACACGGTACATTCTATATCTAGAAACATGTTTTTGTTATTGTACATATGTTAGGATTGCCTCCCCACTCTGAACTCTAGGGTACAGATGTGGGGACCCGCAGGAAAAAGAATTAACCCTCCAAGCTTATTTTACCAGCTTGGGTTAAAATGTTTTTTCCCAGAACACAACTTCTTTTGTATTTGGACCTGGTACACTGCCACCACCAAACTAGGTTTAGGGTAGTTTAGGACCCTCTTTTCCCTTTCCACTAACCCCCCAAACTTCTTCCTTCCCTGGGAAGCTTGAGAGAAAAAAAATAAACCTCGCCTGCTCTTGCGAGATGTGCCCGATCCAAAACCAGGATCTTACACAATGAAAAACAAGCAGTCAGTTTTTTAAAAGAAAGATTTTAATAAAAGAAAAAAAGAAAGGAATAAATCCTTTATAACCATCAATAGAACAGCATCTACCATAATCAACAAAAGGATTCAGAAACCAAACCTCTCCCCGGAGGCAACTTTCTCCCACTGTTGATATCTCTGCTGAATCTTACAATCTCAAGAAGCACCTAGGCAACACTCACCACTGAGAACCCTCCAAGTAATAAAAAGAAAGTCAACTTACTGACTACAGTACTTGATAAAATCTTATAGTTACAGGAAAAGACATAGCTGTGTTCATCCCTTAGCCGAGGTGAACAGAGAGAGACCCAGAGAGAAACTAAAACTCAAACTCCTTTGTCTCCTGAGAAATTTCTCATTGGTCAATTGTCCACCTCTCAGGTTACCTTTAGCTTAACCCCTTACAGGTAAACAATAATTTTAGGCTACTTCACACTTATAACAACATAGTTATTGTTTTGTTATTTCTACCACCAAATTACATTCTCTTTTGCTAAAAGTTATTAATGCTATAGTTATAGTATCAGTATCATTAGAATGTAGCAATAGATGTCACTGAAAGGTATATCCAAAGGGCTGATGTTGCTCAGTTGACTTGAAATCAAAAGGAGTTATTTCAGTTTGAACACCAGCTGAGGATCTGATAACCTTTATTGGGTTTTCTGAAGATCTAAGTTACCTGAAAGGAAGAATCAAATTATTTTTTAAAAATTACAGCAATACAGAATTACTTAGATTTTCCCCATCCTCCTCGAAAGCCCCCATTCCCACAATATAGCAGCAACTCTCACAGCAGTCACTGGGAGCTGATGGTACACAACACTTCTCTGGAGGCATTTGACACCTTGCAAGATTGGATCCTTGGACTTCACATTAAATGCAACACATATTAACATAAATAGCTGATAGTCTTCCATTTGGCAAAATGAACAAGGAGTAGTTGTGGCACCTTGGAGACTAACCAATTTATTTGGGCATAAGCTTTTGTGGGTAGTTTGTGCTGTTATGGTATAAATGTTGCCTCAGGAAATTGAAAGAGTGGATTTTATATGGGATGGTAACAAGCATGATTATTTTTTGGTGAACATAGAAAGAGTGAACTAATGCCTGATTTATGCCATTTTTCCAACATCTTTTAAGTCCTCTCACACATCTTTTCCTAAGAGGGTGGTGGTGGGTTTTTTGTGTGGTTTTTTTTTTAATATGCTCATATTCAAATAGGTTTTTAACAAAGGGAACATTTCAGGTAACTTGAGCACTGAAGGGATGAGTATGCATGTATCAGACATGAAATGCAAAAAGAAAGTGAGTAATTTTAATTATGCATGAGCATGAATGGGTATTTAATGAAACAGACCTTAAGGGTTTTTATTCTAGTTTCTATTGCAAAATGATTCCCATTTAGGATAGAAGTTATATTATAGGAAAAATCATGATAGAAATTCAAATCCTAATAATGTTAAACACTATGTTACAATGAAAATGCTAATAGTAGCATGAAAGTAACAGAGATAATGAGAATAAATTACTTGAATTAGACTTAAATTAACCACAGATAATGTAAAATTATAGATCAAAAGCTGGATTATTGAAATATTATTCTTTTATCATGAGCACTCTGTTGGAAATCCTTTCAGATAAGTTTTGTTTTAAAAAATAATCTTTATGCAAGTTACTGTCTATAGACAGGTTTAGCATACCTGGGTGAAATTTCTAAATATTTATCTGATGCTTTCATTACTACGTCACTCTAATCACTACTAAAGCAAGTAACGTACTGTGATTATTTCAGAACTACCGATGCTGCTGCAAAGAACAAGCAGAGACAGAAATGATTGGATAAATCCATTAGTAAAATGTGACACTTTATAGTTCATTCAAGAAAGATACAGATCACAAATGCTATTATGTGGTATTATTATATAGTAAAATTGAAAAAATAAATGTCAAATTGTTTATTTTGAACTGGCAGTGTTCTCTTTCTTCAAAGACAACAGACACTTCAGTGTTGTCCCCTTTTAGAAGCTTCTGATGTCATGCCAGAAGGTCAGGTTAGCATGAAGTTTAACACAGTATAAGACAAGAATCAGACAGTAGGTCCTAGTTCAGAACAGCACTTAAGCATGTGCTTAACTTTTGTCTCTATTCAGGACAACACTTAAGCTTGTTCTTGCCTTCATCAGAATCTAAGCAGATGCTTAAATACTTTATTGAGTCAGGCAGGGCCGTCTCTAACTTTTTTGCCGCCCCAAGTGCAAAAAAACAAACAAACAAAAATGAGTGTCACCCCACCAAAACAACCTCCCCCCAGTGCCACCCCGCTGAAACAAAAACAAAAGAACAACTCCCCCGGCACTGCCCCGCCAAATAAATAAAAAAAAAAAAAAAACCTTGAGCGCGAACCACTGCCCCTAGATTGGCTGCCCCTTAGAATGTGCCACCCCAAGCACGAGTTTGGTTGGCTGGTGCCTGGAGCCGGCACTGGACTCAGGATACTTCCTTGAATCATGGACTTGTTGAACAGATTCTGATCTCAGTTAAACCAGCATAAATCTGCATTCCATTTGCAGTTCCTCTCATATTAAACATCAGAATCTGGCTCTGAGATCTCAAGATATAATCCTGACTCTGTTGAAATTATTGGAAGTTTTGCCATTAATCTAATTGGTTTCAGGATTTCATTCTAAATCTTTAAGTTAATAGGAATTTTACTTGAGTATGGACTGGAAATATGATCCTGATCGCACTGAACTATAAACTTCCATTGACTTCGAAGATTCCATTTTTAGGCAACACAACTGACACATAATCAAAACTTAAAGACGACTACATTTTCTTTCTCGGTCAGGCCTTCGCTGACATTTGACAGCTGATATCCAACTTTAAAAAATATTTCACTAAGTCTGAGTAATGTTTAAGAATATGAACTTTTTTGTGTTCCTTGATACTTTAGTATCTGCAACATCTCAAAGTTGATACTTGCATAATTGAATAATGCATATTTATGGTTTCACATAAACTATGTTTATGAATATTCATAGCCAAGCAACCTTATTAGTATATACGGGATAATGAATATCAATGAATACTTTGTTCACAGGAAAGGAAGCCAAGTACAATGTGAGACGAACATAAATATTTTCATGAGGAAAAGACAATGAGTACCCAGCCTTTTGGGATCAAACCAGTCTCTTGCAGGAGATGCCATCTTTGGCACCTGTAATGTAAAAGTGTTAAATTGTTTTAGTACAAATTCACTTACTTTGCCAGGAAGGTTAAGGTGGTTTGTTAGTTACACTGACCTTTTTATTTTTCCCCAGGACTCCAATAGGTACAAGTTTGATTAAACCAAATATTTGATAATCAAAATAAAACAATTATGCTTTGCATTCAGTGAATTAATATCCCTTATCTCTATAAGCTTCTAATTTTATGACTTTACATGGCAGATTTAATCCATATTAGTTCCCATATCAGGCTAGATGACAAATGTCAACCAGGTTCACACATTATAAGCAGAGATGAACCACAGAACCCTCCATTACATATGTATAAGAATGATTTCCATAAATGTGTTACATTCAGAAATGTTTTACAGCTAATTCCTCAGCATTAAACCAGGAGTAAACAAATTGCATTAGCATGAAAAATGTTTTTTTTAAAAAAAGCTAACCCTTTTTAAGTTTTCAGTGTAGGTCACCACAGATTAACACTCATCAATGCTTCCTGGAGAAAAAGAATGCAAAATGGCTTTTACATCAACATTAGATTTTTTTTTCTTGCAAAAAAATGGAATGACTAGAGCTTATTAGGAAGGATCTTTTCATTTACAGTTGTTCATCTTATCTATGTTGACACAAAATATTTCAATTCAGTCAGTCCTCATGTATTCTGAAAGAACAAAGCCAGCTAATATTCTTCAATCATTGAAATTAGAGGTGAACGAGATGGCTAGGTCTTTTCCATCTCATATTTTGGTATTTTTTATTGTTCTCCCAAGATAATACATACAGTAGCTTAAACTTTTTATTTTCATTTCTATTATAATGCTGCTGAAAAGCTCCATTTATTAGTTGCTCTATGAGTACAAAGCATTTTTAAAAGGTGTAGATTTTTTGTAATGTATCTCCAGATCTACCTTGCAAGAAACATCACTTGCTCTTTCAGATGGATGTTCATCATGTTACATAAGCAAATCTGTTCTCAGAATAGCTGCAGTGGAATCAGACTCTTTAAAAAACTAAATCCTCATCTTTGAGTATCTTCCATAAGATCCACTGGAGCTGCATTAAGACATTTTAACCTAGGAATAAAGCTGAAGGAAACTATAAGTTTATACTACTTGAATGCTCTTTAAAATTGCTAAAAAAAACCATTGTACATTCCCTACTTATCTCTATCCCAAACTATAGCAACTTCCTCTGTTTGGCCTCACAGTCTCTCACGAGAAACCATGAAGCCCATCTAACATGCAGCTAAGATCTTTTTCCTCACCAACTATGTTGTTTCCAGCTCTCTCTGAATTCCTGCATTGGCCTAAAATATTCTTCTGCCTCAGATTCACAGACTTCATCCTTGCCTTCAATAGATTGTTTCTATGGCTACATCTTGGGCCAAATTTTGTCCTCCATTAAGACTAGTTTGTGCCACTTGGGAGCAGTACACATTAACATTAGAGCTGCCCCCAAATGGCTGAGGAATCTTCTTATGATGTACTGTGAATACAAGAGAACTTGCATGTATAGGGATGGGAGGAGTTCATCACATGCAATTACAAGCCAATGCAGGATACAACAGCCTTTGGATATCTCTTACCTGTGCTTGGCACCAATTTGTCCTCCAAGCCCATGCTAAGATGTTTTCCTTATCAGTTGCATTGAACTTTGCTCCATCACATCCAAGGACTGAACCCCTTGCCTCTCATCTCCTATCTCCTCCTGTGCCTTGCACTCCCGTCTTGACATGTCCTAAGTATTTCTTAGTCTTTTCCCCCACAAGTGACTTGGATACAGATCCCCAAAGATATTCAGGTACCTAAATCCCATTCAATTCAGTGGAAGTTAGGCACCTAAATACTTTGAAAGACTGGACCTTGGTGCCTTTTCCCATGTCAATCTCCCTCCCACTTCAAAACCAGATCCTATATGTCAGTCAGCTTCCCTTTCCACCCTCAAATCTCTCACAATTCCCTCCTTTCAATTAGCTTCACATGCTCAACTCCATTTCCCTGGCCATGCCTGACTTTGCTCCCTTGGTCATTATATGTAAATAACATTAACAACAACAAATACAAAGTATTGTTCATTTTATAAAGATAGCAACTAGATGTTTATATAAAGAAGCACCCGAAGAGCTTTGCTGTAACCCTTGTCTTCATTGCCTTTATCTCTGTTTACAGTCCTATGTTATCCTGAAGTAGGGCTGGATTCTGATTCCACTGAAGTCATGGGAGAGGGGTTGCCATCATCTCCAAGAAGAACAGGATGAGGCCCTTGGGTTACAAAGAAACTGCTTGAAATACTGACTTGTCTTTTTCTTACAATTCATTTTTAAGGTGACACTAGCATATGCCACCCTAGAAATAGCTACCTGTTCTACTAATCATCTTCAGATGTGTCTAGTCCATTTATTGAAGAATTTGTGAATTTGGCAACAAATGAAATTTCACTTTTAATTAAGGCAGCAATGGAAATTGCATCTCTCTGCAGCTTCAGGGCAAGTAGCATCATAGAGAAGAAACCTCTGACATTTCCCTTACCTTTCTCTAACTCTTTAGTGGGTATTGGAATAAACATCTGTAAAAGAGAGGGATGGCAGTGGTGATCTCCACTCCATTTTGTATTAGTACCAAATAAATTTCTGCAGTAAAGAACAGAGAAACAGAGTTCTCTTAAAGGAGAACAGAAACGGGCAAATTGCCTGGTCCACAGTGAGCAAAAAGCAGAGTCAGGTAAAGTTATTGTTATTTATGCTCCAGCCAATCATGGAGAAAAATTCTGAGACTGAAGAAACAAAAAATAGTGGAGCAAATAGTCATAACAACTCTATCTCTTGAAAGCAATTAAAGAAGAAAATATTTTAAAAAGTCATGAAAGGAGTAAAATTGCTATCCATCTGGATTTCCTTAAAGTAGAATTGAAGTAAAATATCTGGTCATACTAGAGTAACAGAGAAAAATGAGGATAACATTTAGTAAATTGGAATCCTGGTTTATAAAAAAGGTCACAGTAATGGACTTTGTCAAGGTTCTCTAATTTATCATGACAAGTTTTCCTTAATATGCATCTTCTTGGACTCCCAGAGGGGAATAAATCTGAAGATAATATTGAAAAGGTATTAAAATACTTTCCACTGAATTCCAAACAACTAAGATCTAGTTTGCTTGGAGTTTGCTGAATCTTCTGAACTCCCACTGAAATTAATGGGAGATGACGGCATTCAGCACTTTACAGGATATGCATAAATTATTGAAGTGGAGAACAGATTACCATCACGGTGTTCAATACCACATGGCTTGTTACTTAATATCCTCATACAACTACAAGCATACGACTTGGCCATGCAAGGCATTGGGTGTACTTGACTCCCATTGACTTTGATGTGCCAGGTCTTGTAAAGTAATGAGGCCCTTCTTCTCAGTGC
This sequence comes from Dermatemys mawii, assembly GCA_007922305.1. Taxonomy (NCBI): domain Eukaryota; kingdom Metazoa; phylum Chordata; order Testudines; family Dermatemydidae; genus Dermatemys; species Dermatemys mawii. The sequence goes on along the minus strand of ML677348.1, from coordinate 33,585,112 downwards.
TGAGCATTCTCTTCTCCAGCTGTTATCAAAGCAATCTTAGTACTTTCAGCATCTTGCATGATAGAACCCTAGTGAGTCTGGCCTTAATACACATTGATCAACTATAATTCAGCTAAGTTATTTCTGTTGACAGATTACCCACCTGAGAGAGACCAAGTCAGATGAAATTTCATAGAGGTGGAAAAAAAATGAGATAGAACATGACACTGGATTCTCGATGTTCTTTCCTGCAAAGCTTTGGATTGAAATTTTCAAGTAATTCTGCAGCAGGTACATGCTTAGAAAGGGGGAGTGCTTTTGGTTTGCATCCTGGGATGTCAGATAGCACTGGTTTTTGCTCAGGGTGAATGAGTTCAGGGATGTCTCTGAGTGCTGGAGTAGACGGGCATATGCTGTCTGGGAGGAAGGCTAGCATCTGTAGCTGGAGAATTAGTGGCTAGGAACTGTAGATGGAAGAGATATAGCTGGGTTCTCTCTAGAGAGAAGGGGTTGGGGCTGAGTGTCTCTGTGACCTTTGATCTGGCTAGGAGTCAGGGGCTCCTGCTAGGTCTTTGAGGCAGAGGTTTGGTTTGGGAGCTGGTAGGAGGCAGGAGTTCAGGAGCTCCATGGCAGGAAGGGAGCCTTGTTAGACGGGCAGGGTGTTGGTCTTGGGTCTGGCTAGGGTATCCTGGAGGTAGTACTGAGCCTTCTTGCCTTCTGTCCCCCAATCCAACTAGCCCTCACAGCTGCAATGCCACTACCATATCCCACCTGCCAACTGAAATTCCTAACATTCACAGAGTGGAGCTCTCCAGCTAACCAGAAAGCAGCATTCAGTCCCCTCAATGCCCTTGGCTGGTCCTACCTTTTCCCTATATCCTGTTGGTGACCAACACAGGTATTCTTCTCAGTACTACCATTGAATACTTGTGGATTATCCCTTGCATGAAGAGGGGAATTCATTTTTTGAGGACATGGACAGTATGTATAATAGATTATCTCTTTCCCGTTACAGTTTCTCTGGGCAGTTATCCATTAACGATTCATTGACTAAATATATAGCTGTTGACTCTATATACCTTACTATAACAGTTTCTAAATGGTGGTTATTACTGTATGTTAAAAATCCACATTTCATAATGTCCATAATGCTTTGTACTTATTAGTTTGTTTGAATACATTCCAAATTGTTGTGTAAATATTTATATTCTATAAAAAGGCATTAGGAAAACAATAAGATTATACCCAAAAATCAAGATGTGCCAAAAGTAAAGTATGCTGGTACAACCTAGGCTTTGTGCCCTTTAAACTTTATGCATGATGATGTATACTTCAATTTCATGATCACATCCTTTTGTTTTGGCAGATCCCTTGACTTATTCATTGCACATATTAGACAATGCACAGGGAAACAGGAAGATATGCAACATTTATTTTTCTGCAACTTATTAGAATGGAAGAGAAAAATAGTATTGAAGATGAACTGCTATCTACCAAGAATAAATAATTAGCTTTTCTATGGACATTCAGTTACACTTATTTTTAAATATACCTTATTAAATTCATTAAATATACATTATTAAATTAAATATATATTCATAGTCTGACTGCTAAGGATAAAAATAATGTAGTAGTGTTTTACACATTATATTATTTTTCCTTAGCATTTAACTATGGCATCTTGCTTCATTTACTGTGCACCATTTAAACTGTGCTCTGAATAAGGTAGGGCCTTATAAACTACAGTATTATTTATATTACCATACTACGTAGGAGTCTTAGTCATGGACGAGGACCGCATTGTGCTAGGTGCCAAACAAACAAAGAATCAGAAAAAGAGATGACTATTCTAAACTTTGCAATGTTGTGAAATACTCCAAGTGGGCTGACTAAAAATAATTTTTATGTGGAGAAAAGTAATACCTTTTGATTTGTCTCTCAGTGCAACATGTTAAGGGATGTCTCTTTTTTATTCTGCCTAGAAACCATTTATATTATTCTCTGTTTAGTAAAAAAATATTGATTTCAATCTATAAGGAAACAGAATTTGATAAAGAATGAAGGTAGGTTCATTTTTAATACAGCATCCCTCCCCTGAAGGATACAGGAAGACTGGTCCCTCTCTTGAGGTTTGCCTGTATCTGTTGAATCAGCAATTCAGTATTTATCCTTTGCATTTTTAAATGTCAGAAGCACTTTTAGGACTGTATTATCTTTTCGAAAGATTCTCTCTACAAATCAGGGGGAGGAAGAGGAGGAGGAGGAGGAGGTGGTGATGGGCATCAGAGACCTTTAAAACCTGTAAAAAATATTTTCAACATTACCATTATAATGGGACTTATTATAGTTCAAGACTCCCTCTAGCCCCAGTCATACATTTACGATGTCATTCTGTGAGCATTTGCTTGCTCTCTATATTAAATACATGTGAACATTTTCTCTTCTTTAATACTAACAAAATGTTTACTACCTATGTGTCAGCATTTGGTTTGTAGAGTACATAGACCTTCTTCTATCCCCAGAGTGTTGAGAGCACTGGATTGCCGGAATCCCTGTGTTTAGGCAGAATCCTCAATGCAAGGAGAAAGCCTGTGCCATGTTATTATCTCTCAGGTCAGGGCCGGCACCTTCTCCAAAGTCCATATGTGACCTGGGAACTGCTGTTTGATGCAACCCATTGGCTTTTTCTCCTATAAAAATAGAATCTCCATTGTCTCCTGGGGAAAACAATCAGCATATATTCACCAATACTAACAGCTAAATGATCATGGAAGGCTAACCAGCATCCTGTTTATGTAAGAGTCAGAGGCAAAAAATAATTTAAAAAATATCATGGAGTCTTATTTGTGTGTCACAGAACTGAAGCAACTGTGCTTGGGCCAGAAAAATGACCTACAACATTTAAAACGAAGTTACCACTATCCCACATCATAGTCCTTTTTTGCACCTGTCACTGAGTTCTTTATCTTCCCCCCAATTTATAACAAGCTCCGCTAGTCAGAGCAGTAGCCTCATATCTCCCTAAATTGGAAAGTTTTACATACATCTCTCTTAATATCATCTCTTCCATTTCTATAGGTTCATTGCAGAGTTCACATTCCTGAGGCATGTAAAGCTTCTTCTACTTGCCCTTTTTTTCAGAGAGTCATCACGTAAAGAGAACTTTTTTCTGTTTACTGGCCCACTCTGCCTCTATCCCTCCTTCCAGCTTGCCCTTTCTCAAAAAGCATATGCAGTACTAGGTATTAGCAGAAAATGGTACTGGAGACAAGCCCTGGAGACACAAGCTTGGGGAAAAAGTGGGATCTCATGATTTATACTGAGGGCATATAAAACTAATGAAAAGCAGTGCATCCAAACCAATAAACTTCCCGGTAGAAAACCAAACTAGTCTGCTGGACAACTGACTGCTTGAAATGACTTTTTCCTTCTTTTTTGCCAATCTGCCAATCATCCTTACTCCTGAGACTAAGCAAGGAGGAAAGCTCTCTATTCAAAAATCTAGGCTTGTCCTTTTTTCAAAGTCACTTCTTGTCAGGACAATACACTGCCACTTACTCTTGGTCCTCCCTTTTCTTCATATATACAAGAAAGAAATGGCGAACAGTAAGCCCACCAATCTCTGTTAAAGGAAAGGAATCATTTCTCCTGAAACCTCTTAGTATTATCTTTTTTAAAAAAAAAAATACCTATAAGTGGTGAATTTTTAATGGGAAAAAAGAGGCTTTTCCTGTTCTAAGTGTGATAATATACTGTTTTTTTGTTTTGATTTTAAAGGAAAACTTGAAAAACTAGCTTCTACACTTTAAGGATCAAGAGTTCTGAAGGATTGACTAGTGGGCAAAAAAAAAAGTAAAAATATAGCCCTTTACCCATGCCCTGAAAATTAAGAGATTGTGGTTCTGTCACAGAAGCATAGGTAACATAGTAAAGATGGGCCAGCATCAAAAAATAGCTCAGCTGCTTGTCCAGTGCTTATTCACATTATTCAAAGCTCTGGAATCTGGTAACCTTGTAAGAAAATGCTTTTGGTAGAACTTGAAATGCTTCAAAGATGGACCTTTTTATTCCTTTTCTCCAGTTCTGGTTCCCAGTACAAATGGAAACCACTAGTTCAGAAGTTGACAAGAAGGAAAAATAGTGGGGGGAGAATTAGTTGTGAAAAAATGCAAAGGCTGAAATTTGCTTATTGTTACCTCAGACTAGTTCACATATTCCTAAATATTTTTGAGTGGGAGGAATTGATTTGCTATCAACCAGAAAAATTAAATGATTGCACATCAGCCTGAAATGTTTTTTTTTTCCCAGCTTTCCTTAATAATTGTCTAAGATGTTCCCATTAAAAGTCTAACATATTTGCATTATGGTGCAAGATAATGTAAGATGAGCTACGAATAATTATAGAGCCTTGCTAAATCAGTTTAACATAACTAAATTCCTAAGTTTCTTCCCAAGCCTGTGACAAAAGTACTGAATGCTGATCTACTATTATAAGTTGACGTCTTTTGTAGCAAAATTGTTGTTATATCAATCCTTCACTTTTGTGATCTTTTACAGTTTCTAATAGAAGAAAATCATTCTTACCTTGAAAACTATTTAAATTTTAAATGCAGACAATTGTCTAGCTGTATTATTTCAAAAAAAAAATCCTCCCTTTCATTAAGAATCTTCTGAAATGTAATACATCTTAACATAGAGAAAGTGAGGCTTTTCACAATATATGTAATATACAAAGAAAACATAAAAGTCTCAGTATTAAGGCACTAAAACTAGAACAAGTGTAAGTAGACTGTCTCATTATCCCGTATTTTATTATAGCTATCTTCACTCAAAGCACTGAGAATTGATACATTTGCATATCTATGGTAGAAATAACATAGCTACCACGGTAACACAGCTCTCTTTTAACTGGTTCAACATTCATTTCCTAAGAGATCAGACTTATGATTTTGTAGTTTACAGTATGAACTCTTATATTCTTATCATAAATATCTACAATGTGTCCAGGTGATTTAGCTATTCTCTATCTGCTACAACTTTCTGTAAACTACCAAAGAATGGATATTGTTTATTTTGCATTATTTTTGTTACCATAGAGTCTAGGAGGCCTAGTCATAGACCGGAACCCCACTGTGAAATAGACAAAGTTCTTCCAATCACAAACCATCAACATAATGTTAACAATGTTAACCAAAGAAATGGGGCAGGCATTCAGCTCACATGCAGTTATTAAGGGGCCCAGTTTTTCATTCTGAGTAGCATCTTAGAGCCAGACTTTTAAAGATATAAGATGCCTATTTGTATTTAAAAATCTGCCCCTAACTCCATAAGTAATCATTAGGTCCATTCATAAAGGAGAGTACTATTCACTGAGAGTAGAGGTGGCAGAATTTCCCCCTAAATTGTTATTGTGTCTTGAACTTCAGAACTTTGTACGGTCTGTAAGGAGCTGTGTTCTATGATATGCACAGCTAGAGAATGCATGAAATTTGAAGTTAGAGAAGAGGGCCCTGGTTCTTCAAATGCTTCAAAGCTATATGAAGTACGTGAGATGTTAAACACTTAGCAAGATAAATGTTGCATATCTTCATGAAAACATAGATGCTAATTGACCTTGGAAGTACTACTTTATAATCAGAAGTACAAACAAAAATTTACTTTAAGCACAACACATAATGCCCTTACTTGTGTCAGAATTTTTCTTCTTAAAGTATAACAGCGCAGATGGAAGTTTATCTCTCATCTTTCATAGGGCACAAATTGAGAGTTTCTCTTTTTATAGCAGTACAAACTTTATGCAGCAGCACCAACTACAAATTTCTTTTTACTATTTTTTTTTTGCAGCTGCACATAATGTGTAACAATCATGCTGTGAAGAAGAATATAAGTCAATGACTGACATTCTATAGAACTATCTGTTCCTGGGTGCAAGGGTACTTAAATCCCCAGATGTGCTCTAGCAAATGAGTGTTTCATCATATATGGTTAGCACTTTTCAGAGACCAATCTTGGTTTGAACACAGTGATCCAGTCTCTACTACAGGGTTTATAATGGCGATATCCGTTAGTATTTTCAATGGCAAGGACAAAATGTAACATCTTTACAACAGCCTAAAACAGGGATTGGCAACCTGGGCACGTGTCCCCCCAACGGAAAGCACCCTTGGCGGGCCCAGCCGGTTCGTTTATCTGCTGCATCCACAGGTTCAACTCTGCCGCTCTGGTCCAATGGGGGCTGCAGGAAGTGGCATGGTGCTGGCTGCCACTTCCCACAGCCCCCATTGGACTGGAGCGGTGAACCGCGGCCAGTGGGAGCCGTGACCGGACGAACCTGAGGATGCGGCCAGTAAACAGACCAGCCGGGCCCGCTAAGGGTGCTTACCCATGGGGGGTGGCACATGCCAAGGTTGATGATCCCTGGTCTAGAATGATTATGTAGAGCACTTTGGGAAACAAGGGGGAAAAAAAGACCTTCCACCCAGGGTTGAAACATGTAACTTAGCTTTGTGTGTCCCTTTTGAGGTGGAGACCCAGGAAATGCGTCTCCTTGCCACCCCCTAATGCTGGCTCTGCACTTCTGACCTCCCTAAGCCCATCCTGCAATCCCCCACTGGGGCTCCTGAGTGTCCCAGGTTGAAAAATACTGATCTATATGAGTTGATGTATCCCCCTGGAAGACCTATACGTACCCCTGGTTGATAACCACTGACATATAGTACCCAGGTTGAGGTTCTATTTTCATTTTCATCTTCTGCCACTCAAAGGAGGCAGTGGCTAAAGGAAGATATACATAGACACCTATTCAAAAACACATATACACTTGAGTTCGGAGGAGAGCACACAACAAGAGTAAAGATGGAGATTTAGGTGGTGGAGGTGGGAGAAGAGAGGGGAAAGACAGCAATCAGTGGCACAGGAAATCAGCAGGCTGAGATACAGGCACAAATGATGAGACTGTGAGTTGAGGCAGATGAGAGGAAGGTACAGGAGACACTTGCACCCTCTAAATAAAATGTATAGGCCATTGAGCTCTCTGGGCATATCAGAAGAACAAGTGCTCCACAGCCACAGATTAGACAAGCAAATCATCCATCACCTCTGTGGAGAGCTGTGCATGCTGTCTATGCTGCCGGAGCAGGGGTGGCCTACTTAATAAGTGGAGCAAGACTTTGCCTGGTGATTGTGGTGGCAGTTTGGAATAATGGTAGACGTAGGTACAGGAGTCAGGCACCAAGCCAAGAGTAAAGCTAGAGTCAGGGTTGAGGAGCTAAGGCAAAGGTCAGAACAGAAGAAGTCAGAATCAGGAACAGGGAAGGGAGGCAAAGACTGGATTGGAGCAGACAGGTGTCAAGGCTGCAATGAGACTAGAATGAAGAAAGAAAGCAGACTGGAGGAGGGTAGAGTTAAAGTCCATGCAATATTCTCTTTCTATGAGTGAAATATATTCCACTTTGGGGTGCTACATAAGCTCCACTTAAGGCCTCTGCTCAGTAAAATGCTTTACTCTCAGTTGTAAAGAGAAAGAAAGCTTTGCTTAAAGGTTCTTTGTTAAAATTAAAAGAGGCTCCGAGTTAAAATTTATTTTCTTTATTTCATTTCAGGAAAATGTTAAAGAACTGGGGCAAGAAGATACAAGTGTTTTCACGGCTATTTACTTTATCTTTTGTTAAATAACCAGGATGACTCAGTTACACAATGGAGGAAGGAGAGTGGTACTGTTTAAAAGCAAAAACTGTATGTTTTGACAGTCTTGAAAAGTAAACCTTCATTTAAAGCAGGGTGCTTAAACTATGGTAAACCATGTTTTTACTCTGTATGACTTGCTTAATTCTATTGTTGTAAATACTCCCTTTTGTATTCAGAACACAGATGAAAATCCTCAGGGCCAGGGACTATGACTTCCTTTATGTACAGCACCAAGAATATGGTCAGTATTCAACATTTAAAATAATAAAGAAAAGGCTAATTAAAATTACCTCCATCATTGTAAAGGACAACATGCATCCACTGCCACATCTTCACAGCAATTAACATTCAATCTTGCATACATAATAGTGCACCAGTGGCTTCTCTGTGATCTTTAAAAGGTAGGTATGTAGCTTACACCACGTTTCTGGGTCTGCCATTTTAGGTTTTCTAGAGAAAAAACAACTAAGTATGATTAATGGGCAAGAAATGGGAGCCACTGACTGGCCGGTCCCGTCAGGATTCACCACCAGATGCATAGACGGTGCAGCCAGCAATGCAACGGCAAGTGACAGGTACTGGTCAATAAACCTGCTTCACCCAAGGAAGCTCCAATGGTGCCCAAGTGTGGGATAGTTGGATCCCTTGGATGAAGGAAATGTCCCGAGAAAAGTGGATGAGTCAGAATCCTTTTGGTGGATGCAATAAGAGGGATGCTTCTTTTGATTTGGAATGGTGTTCTGGCTAGAAGCTGCAGAGGGTTATATTAGTTGTCTGGACCTTCATCTTGCCATTGGAATTCTATAGTTCCTGATGAGAGAGAAGGTGAAGAGCCTAAGGCAACCCCCTCCTTCTTTGTTTTGCCTAGGTTTACACATCAAAGGTGTGCTTGATGGTTGCTTGTCCTGGTGAAGAAGGACCCAAGTGTCAGCAGCAGCTCAGAGGTCCAAGGGTAGCCTTCTTGCTTCAATTCAGGCAAGGCCCTAGAAAAGGTGGGCTAAAACAACTCCCTTTCTTTTTTCCTGGATCTCAACTAATCATTGTTTGTTGGAATGTTCGCACTATGAAAACCAGACTTGAAGTGAAAGACCATGAATTTTGGAAAACAGCCAGAATTGATGGAGAACTACACGAACGCGGTGTCAGTATTGCAGCCCTCAGTGAGACAAGACCTTTGGAAACTGGATCATTAGATGAAGTAATCTATCACTTCTGCTGGGCTGCAAAACCTGAAAATAAAGAATGAAATAGGGGTTTGGATTTGTTGTCAATAAGTCTGTCTTCAGTGCACGTATCCTTCCAGTATTTAACACTAAGAGGATCATGCAGCTGAACGTAAATATGAACTCAGGAACCTGACTCGTGTCCATCTACAGAGCAACACTTGGTTACTCCAAATAGCAAACAAATGAGTTCTATTCTCAACTGGAACAAATCATCAAGAATGTTCCCATAAGGAACACACTCGCGGTTCTTTGTGATTTCAATGCCCATGTAAGGACTGGGACCACTGGGGGACACATCATTGGTACACAGCACAGGTAGCCTCAATGAAAATGGCCAGCATGTTCTTGTGGTTTGTGACTCTTGTGATCTGATAGTCTTGAATACCCATTTTTCTGGCAGCAGCGGCAGCAAGGTCACATGGAGGCACACCCACTCAATTTCAGCATGATAATCAGTATCAAGAAAACAGTTGCCATGTCACAGAGCACCAACATCCCACCTCAAATCTACGTCAATAATGAAGCTCTAGACAACCTATATCACTTCTGCTATCTTGGCACAACTTTAACCAGTTAACTTAGCCTTGATAGGGAACTTGATATATGAATCAGCAAAGGCTCTGCCACCTTTCCCAAATTTACCTCACATATCTGGAACAATAAGCAGCTAACCTTGAACACAAAAGTATCCATTTATCAGGCTTGTGTCCTCAGTATACTCTTTTACAGCTGTGAAAGCTAGGTCATGTATTCCAAGCAGGAGCAGAAATTAAACATCTTCCACCATCACTGTCTCATTAAAATTCTTGGTGTCACTTGGGACCAACAGATCATTAACAATGAGATCCTTGAGAGAACCAGCCTACAATATATGCAGATTATGGTGGGTGCTCACAAGCTTCACTGGCTGGGACAGGTAGAGCATATGCCTCAAGATTGTCTGCCAAAGGCTGTACTCTATAGCCCACTCAAAAACTACCCACAGCACAGAGGAAGGCCAATGTTCAAATACAATGACTAGTTCAAGCAAGGTCTCAAGCAATTCAGCATTCCCATTGACAAATGGGTAAACCCTGCCCGGGACAAGCTGGGTCAAGGCTGGTGCAGTCATCACAGAGAGCCAAGTCTGAGGCCCATAGGCAAGCCAGGAAGCAGAGTGTGCTCTTAACCTCCATCTGGTGAGTGGACCTGTTGCGACTGTATGAAGGTCTGCTTCTCCCACACTGGGCTCTTCTCCCACACTACTGCCAAGCACCATTGACTGACTGATTTCATTGTGTTTCCTTTCATGTGTCAAGATGTTGGATGACCATAAAAAACAGCTGGTAGCCATAGTGCAGAAGTGCCATAAAGGATTGCAGATACCATACATAACCTTTTAAATAGTGTAGAAGATAATTGCGTGAATTTGTAAAAATAGTAGTTTTTTCTTAGAGTGGGAAAACTAAGGAAAATAATAAGTACAAGTCTGTCAGCTGATAAAAATAGTTGACCTGATTCTACACTGCTTTGTTCATTTGTGAAGTTACTTACCATTGTGTAAAGTGGGTACGTAAAACATTTCATTATTCAGTTTTGCTCAAGTGTAAAATGACTACACAAGGTACAAGTGGGAGAATTATGGTCTGGATGGACCTAAAACCTGCTAATTATATATTATTCTTCTGACTTTTTTTCCCCACTTAAAAGTACCCAATGCATCCTGGACACAGGACTTCAATGGAGAGTTGCAAAATACCTGCGTGTCATCCTTAGTCCTTACTAAAGTTTCAGCAACAAAAAGTGTTGAAACATTTTCAGAGTCAATCATATTATAAGACACATTCTTGCCTTGGATACATATGTATAGTGCAGGGATCGGCAACCTTGGCACGGGTCCCCCAGGATAAGCAACCTTGGCAGGACTGGCTGGTTTGTTTACCTGCTGCATCCGCAGGTTTGGCTGATCTCGGCTCCCACTGGTCGTGGTTCACTGCTCCGGTCCGGCATCACACCACTTCCTGCAGCCCCCATTGGACTGGAGCAGCAGAGCCGCTGGAGGTGGAGATGTCTGGGAGAATAAAATATTCTGGGAGAATAAAATAATTTCAGATACTTTTTCAAATCTTCTGGTCACTCCCATTCCCCTATCAGGTCACCCTCTTTCAGCAATCTCTACTTCTGCCCACCATACACATTTGATACTTTCCTGGCTCATTGTCCTCTCTGACAGGTTCCATTCTATGCATCCGATGAAGTGGGATATAGCCCACGGAAGCTTATGCTGAAATAAACTGGTTAGTCTCTAAGGTGCTACAAAGTCTTCCTCATCTTATTGTCTTCTCTGAGACTCCTGAAGGCCTGATGATGATTTATTGTTAGGCAAACTGAGTCTTCAGTATCATATTGCTCCTTAATGCTCCCCAAATTTGGCCAACTCTCTCTATTTCCAGAAGCTTCCCAAACTTCTCATATGCTCCCCTCATAGACACCTGAGAAAAAAGTCATTTTGTTCAGAACACTGATATGTGTCTCAGTCAGAGAGGTCAGATATACACTGCATTGCAACATAAATCAAATGCTTAACACAACTGATATTAACAACAAGGAAGAAGGATCTCGGTACAGACAAGGGAAAGAACTGGTTAAAGAATACTTAGATAAGTTAGATGTATTCAAGTCAATAAGACCAAATGAAATTCATCCTAGAGTACTGAAGGAAGACAAAGCAATCTCTGAAATTTTAATGACTATTTCTGTGAACTCGTAGAGGACGGGTGAGGAGCCCAAAGGAATGGAGAGAGGAAAATATAGCACCTATCATTCAAAAGAGGGACAAAGATAACCTGGGGAATTACAGACCAATCCACATGGAAGGATACTGGAACAAATAACAGATACTTACACATTCAATTTCTAAGCACCTAGAAGACAACAGAGGGTTAAGTAATAGCCAGCATAAATTTCTCAAGAACACATCATGCCAATCCAATTTAATTTCCTTCTATGACAGAGTTATCAGCTTAAAGAGAGGGAAACAGTATCTGTGATACATTTGGAATTTAGTAAGTTTTTGACACTGTGTCCCATGACATTCTCATAACAAACCTGGGGAAATATGATCGAGATGAAATTACTATCAGGTGTCTGAAAGACCATACTCAAAAAGGGAGTTATTGATGGTTTGCTGTCAAAGTAGAAGGACATATCAAGTGGTATCCCACAAGGGTCTATCTTGGGTCCAGTTCTAGTCAATATTTTCATTAATTATTTGGATGTTGGAGTGGAAAGCATGCTATAAAAGAGGGATCGGCAACCTTGGCACATGGCACCACAGGATAAGCACCCTTAGTGGGCTTTGCTGGTTTGATTACTTGCTGGTTCGCCGATCACAGCTCCCACTGGCCGCGGTTCACCATCCCAGTCCAATGAGGGCTGTGGGAAGTGGCAGCCAGCACCACACTGCTTCCCGCAGCCCCCATTGGACCGGGACGGTGAACCGCAGCCAGTAGGAGCCGCGATCGGGGAACCGGTAAGTAAACAAACCGGGAGGGCCCTCTAAGGGTGCTTACTCTGCGGTGCCACATGCCATGGTTGCTATCCTTGCTATGAAATCTGCAGATGACACCAAGATAAGAGGAGTTCTAAGCACTTTGGATGACAGAATTGGAATTCAGAATTGATCTGAAACCAGTAAAGTGGAATTCAATAAAGACACGTAAGAAGTACTATGATTAGGAAGGGAAAATCTAATGTACAACTACAAAATAGGAAATAACTGGCTAGGCAGAAAAGGATGTAGGAGCTGTAGTGCATCACAAAGTGAATATGATTCAATAGTGTGATGCTGCAGCACAATAAGTCACGTCATTCTATTAATGGAAGTGTTGTATGTAAGACCTGGAGGGTAGTTATCCCAGTCTAGTTGGCACTCGCAAAGCCTCAGCTGGAGTAGTGTGTCCTGTTTTGGGCATGGCACTTTAAGAAAGATATGAACAAATTGGAGACAGTCCAGAGGTAAGCAACAAAAATATTAAAAGGTTTAGAAAACATGTCCCAAGAGTAAAGGTTGAAAAAGCTGGACATGTTAGTCTAAAGAAGACTGAGTGGGGAATCTGATAAGTCTTCAAATATATAAAATAGGGATCGGCAACCTTGGCATGCGGGACCGCAGGGTAAGCACCCTTAGCGGGCCCCGCCACTTTGTTTACTTGCCGGTTCACCAACCGTGGCTCCCACTGGGCCCGGTTTGCCATCCCGGTCCAATGAGGGCTGGCCATGATATAAAAGATTGACCCTAAGAAGACTGTCATCAGTTGTTCTTGTCTGCCAACAGTAGGGCAAGATGTAATCAGCTTAGTTTGCAGCAGGGGAGATTCAGGTTAGATATGAGGAAATACTTTCTAACAATAAGGATAGTTAATAGGTTACCATGGAAGGCTGTGGAATCCCAGTCACTGAAGGTTTTTAAGAATAGGTTAGAGAAACCTGTCAGGGATGGGGTCTAGGTATATGTGGTCCTGCCTCAGTATATGGGGCTGGGCTAGATGACCTTTTGAGATTCCTTCTAGCCCTGCATTTCTATGCTTCTATAAATCCTGATTTCACAAGCAGATATGGCTATGATAAAGCCCCTAGCACACTGGTTTGCAGTTAGAATGTTATGCAGGGGAAAATATAGACATACCTGTTACAGCTCTGGCTGAGCTCCCTCTTGTGACTGGACTTTAAGCTTCAGTATTGGACCCAACTTCTGAATCCCAGATGCTTCTAAGTCTACTGCGTCTGAGCAGTGTCCATCCACTGTTTCTATGTCCAGCTTCCTGGGCATGCTAATGAGGTGCAGATCCCATATCTAGCACTCATCCTTGGATGTGGGACACCATGGTCTGATGTCTGAAGCACACTGCTTACTGCCCACATCTCCCCAGTAGCTTCAACACACTCTCCCTGAAGCCCCACCCTTCTGGATACTCTGGTTTACAGTTTAACTCTTTGAGGACTGTATGGCAGGTAATAGAAGGAATACACTGACTTTTCAAAGGAACTCCTAAAATCATATATACTTTACTCACAGAAAAAGCACAGGAGTTTCAAGATCTAAACAAAACTAACACCTGCACTCAAAACCACTCTCTCCAGGAATCTCGCTGCTCTGAGAGCCTCTTAGGTTTTGTTTAGTGCCCTTTTAGGAAACCTCCCTGAACATTATGCCCCCTGCTCAGTATTCCTGTTGCCAACTGATGGCTGGCTGGTCAGAAAGAGACCAGACTTGTGAAGAGCCCATCCTTAAATGGAGTTCTGGACCCCTCCATAAGGTGATTACCTTCCCCAAGTGGTTTCAAAACCTTTGGCAAGTGATCAGTTGCTTAACTCCTGCTCAAATCTCTGTGGGATCCAAACTGAGAAATCTAGCTCTCCTGGACTGAAGCCAGCCTATTTTTCCTACAGTAGAGCTAGCTGAATGCAGGACATCTGAGCTGAGGACTCTTGATGCCTTCCTCATAGTTAGTTCTTCTTCTACATGTTAAGATTTTTCCTAATAATGCCTGGGTGTCTGGCAGGGACTGGGACATGGGTAGTCATGCCTGGTAAAGCCAGACACAGCTATCAGAGCTGGGTTACCTGGAGCAAGGTAAGACTGAGGGAAAACCAGGAGCACAGCCAGGAACACAAAGGTAATATTCCCAGCCACAGGCAAATGCACTAAACTGCCAACGAACTTTTGCTGCTTCTGAATTTAAGAGCAAGCCTGCTAGTTTCCTCAGGTGATCAAATGGGGCATTCTGTCAGGCAGTCTAGCTGATGCAGCCCAGCTGTGCTCATTAAGCTGTCAGGAGACTGAGTAGGTTTAGCTGCAGTGCTTTATTCCAGCTGTGTCTCAGCACAAAGACGAGGCTTCAGTGCAAGAGTGAAAGCTTTAGCACAGTTTACAGTCAAAATGGTATTCATAAAACAGAACTGAGAGTGCAGATATAGGCATATACCAAGCTATCACAATGCCTTTTCCAAATATGTAGTCCGGACCACTGGCATGAATGAGAACATTCTTCCTGAGTTAATCCACAAACCTCCTCTCCCACATTTGGGAGTTGAGCCAGCACCTTTTGAAGTAAATGGACAGACTTCCCCTGATTACCACTTATGGAGCAAGGTGTTGCTCAGTCTGAGTATAGGTGTAGAGTCTGGACCTTTGCTTGTATGCTGTATCCCTTTCCTGCATCTTTCAGTGTCTTATTTTATTCAAGTCTCCAGGGCAGGTGCTGTGGGACTGATTCAAAGCTAATAAAACTGAATGCAAATATTTCTATTAGTTTCAATGGGCTACTGATGAAGTCTCATGTCCTACTCATGTCTTAAAGTGCCTGGAAATTATTGCAATATAAGGCAATAAATAAATTCATGCTTTCCACATTATGTCATCTTTTGGCTACCACAAATATGCTGTCTCCAGACATTGCCCCTCAGGTGGTGCACCTTCTCCTTCCCTTCCTCTCTCCACTAGGGCTGTAATTCCAGGATCAATGGCTGAGTCCATTACTTTAAAATGCTGTTAATCTGGATGTTTTGTATTTCATTGTATTTATATATCATAGGGACAGTTATGTTTGGACTGCAGACCAAAGCAATGGTTTTACTGTATAAAATGTTAGTTAAAAATTAAAAGTATCATCCAGAAGAATTGCCTTTCTTTCTGAAAGTTCAATTTGAGGTTTAAATAGATTGACAGTGCCCTTTAAACCAAGGTAAATAGCTCTTGAATTAGCATAAGATGCTGGAGAATTACAACCACTAGGCCAATTATTTATACATTCTTCCAAGAGTCTTGTGACACATATTTATATCAATATCTACAGGGTCAGCTTTGTATCACTTTATAGCTTCTAGAGGAAGCATTACAGATTTTACAGTATAACATTTTAGTCCCTCGCAAATCCTGTAGGACAATGTTGTATGTGATTTAGGTTTATAGGATTACTTTACAGTCATCTAGAAATTCTTTTAATCCATCAGGAAATCCTATAGGATTGTTTTGCAAAGGCAAAAAGAAACATAGCTCAGATCCATCCCACTTCTCACAAAAGAGTTCCCTGAGAATCTACACAATATTAGATTCACAGTTATGTACAAGTTTAGTGGCATTACACAGATCAGTTTAATAAACTCCCTTGCTCCCAAAATTGGGAACCAAGCAAAAACTACATTTATAAATGTACAACAGCAATGACTTTGAATGAAATAAAACATACAAAAATTGCTAAGATTCCCAAATCCTGAGTTAGGCTCCTGATACAACACATGGGGAGAGACAGACATCTAAGAATAAGATCCACAAAAGCCAGCATGCTAGGCAGGGAGCAGTCTAAATGGACCAATAGCAGATGCTGAGGATAGTGATGTGTCCTAAGTTCCATCCCTTTCACAGAGTTAGATTCCTAACTGTGGGCTTCAGGAACAGACCTATCTGTGCTAGTGTTCAGGAACAGACCTATCTGTGCTAGTGGGCCACAGCCAAGAACTCCTCTCTTGGCGTCAGGCACCTAAATTGTTCCTTTGAGAACAGCTTAGGTGGATGCCTAACTCTGCGCAAAACAGCCAGTGGGGAGTAGATCGCATTTAGTCCAGTGATTAGGTTACTCAGGTGAGATGAGGGAGACCCCCATTCAATTCTTTCCTCTGTCTGATGATGAGAAGGGATTTGAAGAGGGGTTCCGCACCTCTCAGATGTGTACCGGGATCATACTCTCTGTCTGGCTCAATTAATGTTTGGTTATTTAATAACGAATGGAATGGCTTCAACAAGAGATACTGTGATAGATCTACATCGGGCATCATTAAAGAGGTGAAGGATCCCTGTTTTGTCCCTTCTCCTTATGAGGCAGAGGGGAAAATGAATTGGTATCCTCCCATCCCAGGTGAATACTATCATCATAACCTGGGTAAAGCTTATAAGGGAGGTTACCCAGCCCTGGGTTTTATGTGCAAAGTTAGACCCGCTCTGAGCATGCCAACTAGATTGAGCCTTGTAGATAAGATAGAGATAGGAAGGAGAATGCCTAACTGGTTAAAGGCTCACTCTTTGACATAGTCATAGGCAGGTGTCCAGGTGCTTGCCTGAAACAGCAGTGTGCATATCCAGCAGCAGTAACTTAGGCAGTCACTGAACTTTACAGTGGAAAGGTAGGTTTGACTCAGGTGCGTTTGAGCACCTACAGGATTAGGCAGCAGCTGAGTGGGGGTTGTGTGGATGGCAGTGGTGCTTAAACCCCTATGTCGATATGGGCCAACGTCACAAGCCATGTAAAGATTTGGGCAGCACGATAGCACTGCTGTCTCTACTTTTGCACAAAGTGCCTGGCCATTGGTGCCATTGGTGATCACTGGTTTTATAACAGATTCTTTTTTTATTTACATGGATTGTTTTATTAATGCTAACAATAATAAAATAGGCAATACCACAAAGTTAATTTTTAGGAATGAAACTGGAATGAGTAATGTCATCCGTTGAACATGAAAATCTCTTTCAATAATTACCAAACTTTTCATTGCTTCACAGTCTAGCAAACAGAGGTCAGCAGCAGTGCCTTATACTTACCACCACATATTTCATGTGGAACGCAACAGAGCATCTTTAAAGTCATACTTTACATGCTCCTTTCAAGAGAATGAATTATAATTAATTATAGCTATCAAACAATGTGTTTGGTCAAGGGTGTACTGCTATGTCTAGGAATAAAGCTGTTCATCCGAATAAGTCATGACCATACTGTGTAAATAGGCAAGACTCATTCCAGGTGTATTTTCTAAAAACCTGCTTTCTTGTTAACATCCATGGCATACATGCTTAAAAGAAGTACCAACCTTGAAACTCAGTACAGCCAGAAATTATGATATGGTTTAGTCATATGAGATTAGAAAGGCAGCATGATCCTAGGGGCTAGGATACCAAGGGAATGGAGGGGAGTAGATCCTTAGCTGGTGGAAGTTGTCATGGCTCTATTAAAATAAATGGACAATTTACACCAGTTAAAGAGCTACCCAGGAAGACAAAAAAAATAATCTGAGTTCTAGTCTCAACTCTGCTACAGACCCGCTGTATAAACTTAGGTAAGACAAGTGAGTGCTCTGTGCCTCAGTTTCCGCATCTGTATAATGGAGAAACTGATACAGCCGTCTTCTTTGGTAAAGCACTATGAAATCTACCATACGGAAGAAAAGCTCTACATATTTTCTAAGTATTATTAATATCAGTCAGCCCAGCTGGTAGGGTTTGGTTCTTTTGGGTAAGATGATATATAAGATGTCACAGTGTTATTTATAATTACAGAGCATATTATAATAAATATTACAAGAATTGAAATATAAATAATAAATACTAATAATTCTTTAATGAGAGAATGTTTGTACACTTTTACCATTTTAAAGACACAGTTTGTATTTTAAGGGCTAGACTAGAATGATGTTTTGCTAATAAAGCTAAAATACACTTTATTAACCACACATGAAATTGCATCACTCCTTTCCATCAACAAAGTGGAAATATAGTGCGAGCTGTTCATTTTTCTACACATTAGCTCAGTCAGGCTAAATGACAAAAGCTTAGTGCTCTTGGAGAAATGCTACCTCTAGGGCATATTCTGTGTTACTTGCCATGGCCTTTGTCTTAAAGTTTCAAAAAATGAAGCACAGTTTAATTGTGACACATTCTCTTCAGTCTTCTTTGTTAATATTTATAGATGTGGAATCAAAGCTGAAAAAGTCAAAAACGATGGAAAGACAGGTCTAGCTGATGGCACTTAGCTTGTAAAAGTAAATCATCTAGGTGGGTGTTATAGCAAAGGAGTGGGGAGGAAATTCATGGGGGAAAACCCCTGTCCCTTAGGGGAAAATACTTCATCCATGCACATAAAAATGCTCTGTAAGGAACAAGGCAAATGGATTTCTTCCTCTCTGAACCACTTGGCTCTCTATGTGTATATCATATGGGGATTGGCAGGGCAAATGGGGGTCTGGTTGTTGAATCTACAAGTAATGGATCCCTGTGCATGTCCCTAACCCAATGGCAAATAGTGACACTCACTGACAGATGGAACCGTGAGAAGGGGTGCCGATGTCGGCAGCAACCACCATCTTGTAACAGCCACCATCAAGCTAATACTGAGAAGTATGAGTCCATCAAACAAGGAACATAGACATCATGATATTGACAAGCTAAAGTCCCTTGAAATACAGAAAGCCTTCCTTCTTCAGCTAAAGAACAGGTTTCAAGCACTTGCAGACCTTGATGAACAGGAGGGGAATGCAAATGAGATCAACAAGAAGTGGAACAAAGTAACGTTAATTTATAAACAGAGCTGTGAAGCCTGTCTAGGCTACAGGCAGAAGAGAAGAACAACTCTACAAAATTTCATAGGCTTTGAGAAGGCTTTTGATAGCATTCAGAAGACCAGCTTATGGAGCACTCTGTGGGTATATGGAATTCCTTTCCCTATAATCAACTTCATCAAAAGCTTCTATTTCAACTTTACATGCAGTGTTGATTACAGTGAGCACAGTTTTGAAGTCAAAACAGGAGTACGTCAGGATTTGTCATGTCTGCAATCCTCTTCAACATTGCCATCAACTGAGTAATGTGGCATACAACAGAAGGCATTAAATGAACACTCTTCTCATCCTTTGAAGACCTGAAATTTGCAGGTGATGTCACTCTCCTATCCCATACCCAACACCATATATAAGAAAAAACAACTCAATTCAATGCTTTCAGGCAGCAAATTGGACTGAAAATAAACTGCCAAAAGACAGAAATCACAACCTTTAATATTGCCTCACCATCATCAGTATGGATAGGGAATTATGTTCTCACAGGTGTAGAAACATTCACATACTTGGGCAGCACCATCAGCCAGGAACAAGCCAGGACACCTGGAACAAAATCAGTAAAACCAGGAACACCTTCAGGAGCTTAAATACAGTCTGGGAATCATCAAAATACAACACCAAAATCAAGCTCAAGATTTATCAGAGCTGCGTACTTTCAACACTACTTTATAATTTAGAATGCTAGGCAATGAGAAAGTATGATGTGTCCAAACTGTCTTCATTCCATACAACGTGCCTCAGAAAAATCCTCTGTATCTTTTGGTCCAGAAAAACTGAAACCAAGATCTATTGATGCAGTGCAGCCAAGAAGATCTGAGCACCATCATTGCCAGGAGGCATTGGAGATGGATTGTTCATATGCTTCGGATGGAAACTGATTCCATTACCAGAGTAGCAATAAGATGGACATCTAAAGGCAAATGAAAATGAGGCCGCCCAAAAACAACATGGCGAAGAGATGTAGAAGCTGAGCTGAAAAACCAGGGGTATAGCTGGGGAACCATTGAAAGACTTGCCAGAAACAGACAGGAGTGGAGGAGCTTCGTCACTCCCCTAAATGTCAGAGGCATAATAGGGACATGATGATGTTCATAGACAGTGATTCTTTTGGATGTTATCTCACTCCTGCGGGTGACCAAGGTACAGAAAACCTAGCCGCTACTGGCATCCTGAAGCTACCTAGGCTCATATACTGCTAGACTGTTTACTGCAACAGTGACAGCTGAACTCACCGCATTGTGGCATGGGGAAGTTTCCTCTCACAGTGGAGGAAACAAAGCTGCCATCCCTAGATATCTTCAGGAAAGGATTGCAGAGTATCTCCATGAAAGTTTTACTGAGATCCCTCAAGAAGATAAAAGGGTTATCCCAATTCAGATAAATAAAGTACTCTTTATGAGCCCTCCCCATCCCTATGCCATCAAGCCAAATAATGGAAAAGTGGGTGCCAACTCTACCTTTGTTCTGTGACTTTGTGGATGGGGTGGGTTCCATTTTTCATCAGTGGGCTCATTTGCTGTTGCCTGGTCAGACAGGATTGACTTCAGCAGAGTTTCAAGCAGTTCCTGGTTTGAGGCATGGTTTGAGTCCCACACTGCATCTTTTCCCCATCCCCTACAATTCTCATGACAGGGTCTTCACCTCAGGCTCTCTGAGGTATCTACAGTCATCTGTGGGGTGCTGGTGGGGTCACTGTAAAGTATGTATGCAGTTCATAGTAAAAGTGAAAGGTCTGCAGGTCAGTACTGGATTACTTGCTGCCTCCCTTGCCTGATGGTATGCCTGCCAAATTATTTTGCTTTCACATGGCATCACTGTTCATCCCTGTTCTGCCCCCATTGCAGCATCCCCTGTGCAATCTCCACGTCAATATTTCTATGGCTGTTCCATAGCTGTGCTTGTACAGCCTCTTCTCCCCACAACGTGATAAGATCCACAACTTCTTGCCTGCCCCAGGCAGGAGCGCAGGTAGTAGCTCTCTGTGTGTGAGTTGGAATAGTCAAGTACACACAACAAAGGTGAACTGCTAGACGTGCTTGCCAAGGTGGGCTATCAAGAAAAGGCATTTCCAAAACATGCAAGAGGTTTTAAAAGAGGGAAGGCAGGCTTCTAATCTCTGTGGCCAGCAGGCAGTGCAGTTCAAAATTGTGACCAGAGCTGCTACTGTCATAGGAACAGATACATTATGGGAGAGCTGCTGGAGGACTAGGGTGACCAGATAGAAAGTATGAAAAACTGAGACAAGGTAGGAGATAACAGGTGCCTATATAAGAAAAAGTCCCAAATATCGGGATTGTCTCTATAAAATTGGGACATCTGCTCACCCTAAGACTGTTAGGATGGATACAACTAATGCAGTGTCTACACTCACACTGCATTGTCCTAAGTAGGTCAACCATGACTTTTTCCCATTCAGGTAGCTGGTGTTATTGTGTCAGCAGAGTGCTTACATTGGTGAAAGACAAATTTTACTGTGCATACATGCACAGCTAGGTTGACCTAAGTAGACTTACATCAAAATAGCTGTACTGTAAACCAGGTCTAAGTGACTAAATATGGAGTCCTTCCCTCAGACGCTAGTGTTCTGTAAATGTGCTTCACTGTTACAAAAGCAATTATTTTAGAATTAATTGTGTTTTACTATTTAAAACCAAATGATTAGGCGCTTGCTATTTAAAAAATCAGAAACTGAACAGCAAGTCAATCAGCTTCTAACTGATTGTATGAGTTAAGCCTAAAACTCACTGTATGTTGTGTAGTTTAGAATATATCCAATATAAAATCTTGTGACAGGGTGAAATCCTAGCTCACTTAAGTCAATGACGAAACTTCTATTGACTTCAGTACAGCCAGGCGTCCAACCCTAGCACAGACTCATTTTTCACTGGTGTGGCGTGATTTGCACTGGTGCAGTTACCATGATTTAAAACCCAGATTAGCAAGGCTGGTGTAAAATAGTGTCTAAAATAGTGGTTTGCATCACTGCAGGTACCCTGGTAACTAAAATGCCAGCACAGACATGGCCTAAATCTCTCATAAACTGAGCCTTAACCCAGTAGCAAAGGATGTACCTCAAAATAGTTTAGAGATTTCATTCAAACATCCAAACTGGCCAAATTAATTACAAATGTGGACATTCATTGGGCCAAATAACTTTTAGTATGAACTCCTAGGAAAACTTCCCATGGTATTAAACTTCCATTCATACTGTATACAGCACAATTCTACAATACTACGCTGTACCCATTTCACTCCCTAGCCAAAAACTAGAATTTTAAAGATACATTTAATTCTTCATGAAATATACAAACCTGACTGCCTTGGAAAATGAAGTGTTTTGTTTGTACACAGAGCAGGTAGAGAAGGAACTGTAGTTTCCTCAGAGGCTTGAACCTTTATCTGGAGTCAATACTAAGAAAGAGAAAACAGTCCATCCTCCATACACGTATACCTAGTCCTTGTACTTTCTGCAGCAGCTGCCAGATGAGGGTACACGTTCATGCCAGCTGTTATGATGGATTTGTGATGTCCATTATCACTGAACAGAGTCCTATATAATTTCAAATAGGCTACTGACCCACAGAAAATTAATAATACTATTTATTTCTACATTATTTCCTATTTTACTACTAAAGACTTTTGTCCCCGCCAAAAATTTATCAGATTTAAACCAACAATTTGATGGTGAAATGATTCCTAGTCCTTGGTGTTTTGAGGGAACATCCCGGCTGTTGTGAGAAAATGTTACCTTGGATCTATTTGAAAATAATTAAATAAATAAAACAACGTATATGAAAAGTCCCCCTGCTCTTCCTTAGTTCCCTAAATTACATTGTTACTATTGTTTTCACTTCCAACTCTAGCCTTTCCATCTTCCTTACCCATCCCCACTTACCCCTGGCATCAACTCCTGCTGTCATGTTGTAACAAAATGGGCCTTTGGCAGGACACTACTGAGAGTATCAATTCAGGACAAATTGCTTAGATCAAGGCAGTTACAGCCCAAGGCTGGGGGGTCTTTTACTACTGAGTCACACCAAACCAGTCAAACAGAGAAGACTTCGATTTTATTCCACTGGCTAGCCAGAAATCATACAAGCAATTCCCTCAGACACTCCAGTTTCCCAATATCACCATCAGCACCACTCTTTATGAGGATGAATGGTTATGAAAACCAATACCGCAGTAAAAGAAAAAAAGTTCTTGCAATCCCAAAGAACCAAGCCTCAGACCAATGTTAATATACCAGTCAGATTTTTACCCACAAATCACGCTATTGCCATCTAAAGATTTATTCATAAAAAGAAATAAATATAGATGAGAGATAAAATTGGTTAAATGGAATCAAATACATGCAACAATTGCAAAGTTCTTAGTTCAGACTTGTTTCAGGCTTGATGGGATTACTGCTGATTTAAACGAATCAAGTCTCTGGAGTATAAACATCCCAGATTGGATGGGTCATTCAGTCCTTTGTTCAGAGCTTCAGTTTCAAGCATAGTTCCTCCAGAGGTCAAAAGCAGGTTTGGAGACAAAATGGAGGGGTTTTCAGGGCCTTTTATATCCTCTGCCATGTGGAAGGACCCCTTCGTTCTTACTGTGGAAAATGACAGCAGTAAGATGGAGTTTGGAGTCACATGGGCAAGTCATATGTCCCTGCATGACTCACTTCTTTACAGGGAGAGCAGCCATTGCTCACATGCTACCTTGAACGTTCCCAGGAAGGCTCATCATATGTGTTTCTTGACTGGGCACTTAATCTGAAGAATTCTTTCTCAGGAAGCTGACCAAATGCTTCACTAATGCTACTTATAATCAAACAGATTGAGATACAAGTACATAGCCCATATTCATAACCTCACATACAAAAATGATACACACATACAGACAGCATAATCATAACCAGAAAATTTCAACCATTCATAGACGCCTTACTTGACTTCCATTGTACAATATTTGGTGTAACTATATGACCTTGGTTGCAACAATGGTCTATAAGGTCACAGATTATGTCAATAACGTCGTACATGCCCTCGAGCATCTTGACAAAATTCCATCAAAATATATTTTTCATTCATCACAGATATGTTGTCTTCCTTTGTATGTGGCAAGAGGAATGGATTGATGTAAAACATTGTTCTATTCTGAAATGTGATTCTGTAAAATTGTGTCGTGCAGTTCTATGTTTATTGTTCCTCAATGGTTTCCTTATCAAATGCTCTCAGTTTAAAAGCAAACTCTTTTTGTTTTCCCCTCAACTGCCAGCCCTACAAAATCACCCTGGATCTACACTGCAAGCTAAATTACTTTCTTCTTATGTATCAACCCCAGTAATCAAGGTTCTCTAGATCAAATTCAGACCTCAGTTATCTCTATACAATCCACAACCTTCAACTGATGTATATATATAATGTACTTTAAATGTACTTTATATTTTTTAGTTTATATAAACTGAAGAATTCTGTTGAAACATAATAATGACCACAACCCACCACACTCGTCCTGTGATCTTCTGACTCAGCTGGAGCAGCAGAAGTAAAAAGCAGTCAAACTTACTTTTCTCAGTAAAATGAGCTATTGTGACTCTGAATACCCTCAGTTGCCACATTTGTATAGTCACTTTTTCCATCAGCTAAAGGCTGCAAATAGCCTGAAATGTCAAAATGTCAGGCTTCCAAACATTTTTAGTAGGAGCAATTAGAAAAAATAAATAAATCTGTAGGTGGTGGTGAACATTGCAGATGGAGAACCATACTTTGGAGTCCTATTCAGAGCCTTGGTCCATCACTAGCTTTGGATCATCTGAGTATATCTCATGTAATCCATTCCCTGGCATCACAGGAATCTTGGTCCCTCCTATTCTGTACCTGTAGCACACGACTTTTTAGTCTCCTGAGGGCTGTAATACTTTGGATTAATTTTAGTTGTTGGGTTTAGTGAGTGGATCCTGAGTGGTGCTGCTCTTCTGTGACACAAAAGAAGTCAGACTAGCTCAGGGATTGGTAACCTTTGGCACACAGCCTGTCAGGGAAATCCACTGGCGGGCTGCGACGGTTTGTTTATCAGCAGCATCTGCAGGTGTGGCCGATCACAAGTCCCACTGGCCATGGTGTGCCTTTCCAGGCCAATGGGGGCTGCGGGAAGCAGTGCGAGCTGAGGGATGTTCTGGCCAACACTTCCTGCTGTCCCCATTGGCCTATCATGGCGAACCATGGCCAGTGGGAACTGCAATTGGCTGAACATGTGAATGCTGCAGGTAAACAAACCGCCATGGCCCGCCAGCAGATTTCCCAGATGGGCCACGTGCCAAAAGCAGCCGAACTCTGGACTGGATGATCCAGTAATCCCTTCTGGCTTTATACTCTGTCTTTATTCATTTAATGAGTTTAATAAGCCTGGATACAGTAGTCTGGAATTTTTAGTTTGTAGCTGACAACTGCCTTTTTTTTTTTACTAAAAATGACTTGCAGTCTGCAATAATGGCTTGATCCCAAGCCTATTGAAAACAATGAAAGACCCCTAATGACGTCAATGAGCTTTGGCTCAGGCCATAATTGCATTACCCCTATATTTCTTTAGGCATTATATCCTACAGTTCAGTCAATTTTTCAGTGCATAAGAAAATAGTTTTCCACTATTATTAGTAACCTCAATTCCAGTCAATATAAATTATGTGTCATACATACATGCTTTTATTGAAGAGATGCAAAGAAATGACAAGTATTCATGACAGTTGACACTATCTATGAAAGCCATATTGATTAGTAAGAGCAGAGAATATGGATTTATTAATTTTTTTAAAAAAAGAAACCCTCTTGATGTGAACAATACCATTTCATACAGATACTTAAAATAAGCAGAAATGACTTTTCCTTCATGGAAAATTAAGTTATTTTTTTCTTCCTATTAGCATTTCAATTGAAAGCATTTCCACTCATTTCCTTTTTAATGGAAGTGTATAAATAGCAATAGCCTTTAAGTACTGCTTTTTTTTTCTTAAGCAAAAAAAAATCTTTTTAACATTAAGAACTTTAATAAAGTCTCAAAAGAGGAGTGGTGCAAGCAGTATGCCAAATAAATAACTACTTTCAATTTAGCAAATACATATTGATTTTTTAAAATATTTTGTGCTAGCACCTGGCATAGCTGTTAGCATATTTCATGGTGGTCACTTTAAATAAAACATTCAATTATATAATGTGACAAATTCATATGCATATTTGTTTTAGGCTTTATAGTGTCATCTTTACTGTAATTCTGAAGTGCTATAGAAAAATATCTTCATGTAAGGATTTAAGAACTTAAAGTTTGTTATCAAAATGTAATTAAGCATTGAAACAAAAGTCAACCTACAAACTGCTAGGAAGATATTTATGGAGACTGAATGACACACCTGGCTTGGAGATGTTGCTAGTGCTAAAACAGTGCTTTTGCACAAAGACAGACAGCCTGAAATCCCAGCAGAATCCTCCTTCATGCTCTGTCCAGTTCCAAAAATCAGGTCTGTCATTTTAAAATATGAATGTGGTGCCAGTCTTGAAAGCTGATCCATGCAGTCAGAACCCTGTGTCAGCTTAGAAACCCATTTACTTCAATTGGACGTTACAGAAAAACAAACAACCTATCTTTGTAGATTAGTTTGCAAAATGGACACCTGATGATATACATGGATCAGGATGAGTTAATTTTTCCTTAAACATTCTACTTTTTCTGAAGCATTAAGCTTTTAGATCTTTGTAGGTTCTTAAGGTGGCCACGTAAACACAATAATACTCTGAAATGTAACCTAATATTTCCCCAAAACCCTCATCTTCTAAGAAATAATCAGTAAGTCTCAGTCCAGTACCAAACTGCTCTTATATCCATTGTCTTCTATTTCATTTCAAATCTAAGATTTGAAGATTTAAATGGCTAACACCTAGTATGCAGTGACTAACTCAGTGTTTACATTAATGAGTTTTTTAAAACCGTGGAGGTGCTTTTAAATTATGAAGTAGAAGGGAGCTACAGCAGTTCAAGTGAGAATTAATAAGATGGGCTCCATGTATCAAAATATCTGAGAAAATAAGATAAGAACCTACAAAAGTAATAGTCTGCAGATGATGAAGACAATGACTTATAAGGTAAGAAAGATGAGACTCAAAGGATAGTAGAGAAATTTGGGAAGCAATTTAAGGAGGATTAATAGTAAGGGATATGATGGACATATGGATTTTCATTGGGGAAATTAAGCATTTGCACGAGCTGCAATGGGGAAGTGTTGGATTTATAAACTGGTTTCTTTGGCTGAGAAAGGCTATTGGTTTTCTACATTTTGTTTTGTTTGTTCTGTGTTTGATTTTGTTTTTAATTATCTATTTGGCAAAGGGGCCTAGAACTTGGGATAGGTTCTTCTTGTGTTTACAACTTAAAACTAATAGTAAATAAATAAATAACATTTAAAATGAAAAGCCATAGAGGCTGATGGCACCAAACAAAGGAATATTAAAATCCACACATTCAGGCTTGTGTTGACAACCAGTAATTTGGTTTTCTCTAGAATGAGTTTTAAAAAGTACATTTTCCTCCAATAACAAATATTAAAATCAGGCAGACATTCAACACAGAGAAATCCAATTTGTAAGAGTTGTCTATTTATACAGTATAAGTAAAAGGACCTGTAACTTGGAATATCCACTAGCAAAAGCAGACATATTTCCAAATATATGCTCCTTTCTCTAAGAGTAATAAAGATGGGATATTTCAGAGTTGACCATTTCAATCACTCTGCTAGCACTGCAGTTCTACCAGTATAGTCATGGTACAGTACATATAGTGCAGTACCTATTGTACAGTATACTGCAGTACAATCATCCCTCTCTGTTTAGCTAGAACCTTCCAGAGCAACAGCACACAAAAAAAGAGAGAAAAGGAAAAAATAGCATAAAAATAGGTGAGAGATTTCTGGATGATATGATTGAAATAATAGAAAAATTCCAAAGAGCCCAAAAAGAACTTCTTAGCAAAGTACATTCTGAAGTTGGATCAAAATATTTGTCAGAGCAATCCAGACAGAAAAGTATGAACATTATAATGCAGGATAATCAAAATGCTACCTCCTATGATAATTATATTTTATGTGAAACAGCAGTATGGAAACATCAGGTATGACATTGACAATCTCTATAGAGCAGGGATCAGCAACCTTGGCATGTGGCCCCCCCAGGGTAAGCACCCTGGGCGGGTCCGGCCGGTTTGTTTACCTGCCACGTCCGCAGGTTCGGCTGATCATGGCTCCCACTGACCACGATCAGCCGAACCTGCGGACACTGCAGGGAAACAAACTGGGCAGGCCTGCCAAGGTTGCTTACCCTGAGGTGACATGTGCCAAGGTTGCTGATCCCTGCTCTATAGGTAAGAGTGCAGCTGAGTGAACTGGGGCCATTCCTAACCTGCTTTCACATATAGTCCATACACTGTATATGGTAATGTAGGGTATTTCAGTTAACCCAGTGGTGGGCAACCTGCAGCCACTATGAAGTAAAAATACTTTTTTTGGTTGACTTTTTCACGTTAAAAATATTGTTTCCTGATCAGCTGTCCCCCAACAACTCCACTCTTTCCTTTAGCGCCCCTCCCCCCCATCCTCCTAGCACAACCCTATTTCTCATAAGAACAGCCACATAGGGTCAGACCAATGGTCCATCTAGCTTAGTATCATGTCTTCTGACAGTGGCCAATGCCAGATGATTCAGAGGGAATTAACAGAACAGGGCAATTATTGAGTCAGACGTCTCATGTCGTCCTGTCCCAGTATCTGGCAATCAGAGGCTTAGGGACACCCAGAATCTTGGATAATAGCCTGTGAGATGCATCAGTGCAATGGCACCCCCTCTGACCAAGAATGGCACAGGCCCTGGGCACAAAGAGTCTAGTGGGGCTGTCAGTCTATTTTTGGTCCCCAGGAATCTGAAAACCCATTTTTCACTCCCCAGCCCATCAGACGGTTAGTAGAGGAATCTAGGCCTGCCCATTCCACTGAGTTCCAGCTTAGGGTCCTTGAGCTACATAAGTAGCATCAATGTTTTTTGAATCTGACAGTATCCTGGGCTTCTTCCTACCTTACCTTGGATCTTTGTAGGCTCTCAAGCCTGTCAGTCAGTTCATTCCCTTCCAGGATGTTGTCTCTGGGCAGCTCTTTAGTAGCTTGATGACAAGATCTCCTTTCTCCAGCCTGCTCACTCCTCTAAGAGCTGCCCTGCCCTTTCACCCTTCCAGCTGCTGTGAGATGGCCAACCAACAGTATACAGCAGTACCTGTATTAACTCTGGTTGCTAGCTGGAGAGGGATATATATACCCCATGATATAGCTGTAGATGGATCTATCTTCCATTACCTAGTATTAGGCTTTTTGGAACCCATTTATGCTTTTGTCCATTACAACTTTGCTTGACAACGAGTTCCACAGGTTGTCTGTGTGTCATGTGAAGAAGTACTTCCTTATGTTTGTTTTAAACGTGCTGCCTATTAATTTTATCGCCTGATCCATGGTCTTGTGTTATGTGAAGGGGTAAATACCATTTTCTTATTTACTTTCTTCACACTGCTCATGATTCTGTAGACATCTATCATGTCCCCCATTAGTCATCTCTTTTCTAAGGTGAACAGTTCCAACCTTTTTAATCTCTCTTCATACAGAAGCTGGTCCATACCCCTAATTATCTTTGTTGCACTTTTTTGGACCTTTTCCCATTCTAATATATCTTTTTGTGAGATGGGGTGACCAAATGCACATGGCTGTCAAGATGTGGGTGTACCGTGGATTTATACAGTGGGATTATGATATTTACTGTCTTATTGTCTATCGCTTTCCTAATGATTCCCAACACTTTTAATTGCTGCTTCCCACTGAGTGGATGTTTTCAGAGAACTATCCACAATGACTCCCAAATCTTTTTCTTGAGTGGTAACTGCTAATTTGGATGCCATCAGTTTTATATATAGTTGGGATTATGTTTTCCAATGTGCATTACTTTGCATTTATCCACATTGAATTTCATCTGCCATTTTCTTGCCCAGTTACCCAGTTTTGAGATCTCTTTGCAGTCAGGTTTGGACTTATCTATGTTGAGTAATTTTGTATCATCTTCAGATTTTGCTATCTCACTCTTTACCTCGTTCTCCAGATCATTTATAATATATTGAACAGTATAGGTCTTGGTGCAGATGCCTGGATGATACCGCTATTTACCTCTCTCTCCATTCTGAAAACGTAGCCTTTATTCCTATCCTTTGTTGCCTTTCTTTTAACCAGTTGTCCTGCTCATCCCACAGGGCTCCATAGTGGAGAAGCATTCATAGAGGAGTCTGAAAACTGGAATAGATGTGGGAGCCAGAGGGGAAGCGTGTATGCAGGAGAAACAGAAGACATTGCCACAAGGTCAACCACACTCCTTGGATTTTCTTCTTACACTCTTAAGTATTCTTTCTCCAGAAATTGTCCCCTCCTCCTTCCAGCAAACATCCTTAGCTTCATCACTGCAAGTCCCTTTCAAATGAATCTGCTTCAAATGTGAAATTACAGATGTAATGAGACATGGATGGGGAGACAAAGATGATTCCCCAGCCCCCTCTAATGGCCACCCGGCTCTTTGAAAATGCCTTGGCAGCCAGGAGAGCTTCTTCATCTGTCATATTTAGACTGACTAGCAGTAGCTGTGAATCCCAAAGATAGCCCCAAATATCTTCCTTCCAGACAATGAGGTTGAAGCCACTCATGCAATCCCATGTGTTTTTCATGGTTCTACGCTATGTTCTTTTTGAATGATAGATGAGCAAAAATGACACAAGAATTGTTCTATAGTGAGCACCCACTAGATTTTGGGTGGAGAGGGTTGAATCATAATTCTGAAGCTCTCCAGAATATGTGAATTGTATGTGAAATTCCCCATTGCATGTGAAACTTGGTAGAAAAATTCTAACTTAAGGTCAACCTACCAATTTTCAGCCTTATAGGCTGTTATTTGTCAAATTTAGGAAAAAGTGACAAACAATGCTTTTAAAGAGGGTTCATTTTCAACCCAAACTGTGGAGACCCTCCTGTCACTCCATAAAGTAGGAATTAATCCAGTTTTTCATAATAAAACTTAAGTCCCAAACTATAGTTGTAGTTCTTTTCTGAGGCGTGTGAAAATCTCAGGTAGGAATAAAAGGTTCTTGCTCAAAAAAATCCTTTAAAAATCAATAAACAAAAATCAGATTTGATGGAATGATCCTGTTGCACTGATTTGTCTTTTGGGTCCTGTACCTTGCTCAGTCTGCTCCACAACACTGTCAATCACTTTCTCTTCCTCATGGTCTCCTTGTCCTATCTTATTGTGATATTTAAAGACAAGGAATGCACCTGACTGTATGGGTTTTTGTGCACATACATGCAAAGCATTGTGCTTAATTTACAGGATAATATAAATGCCTAAATGTATGATCTTTTAAAGCTGTTGTCAAAACTCCAGAGTGTGTTATCACCATATCTTAGCTATGTACTCATAACATTAATCATCACTCTTTACAGGTGCCCTTTCAATTCTAGTCATCATGATTGATCAATATCCAGAAAAAGTTCCTTTCTTCTTCATTTTAAAAACTATTTTTGTCTTCTCTTATTGGATTCTGTTTTTATGGGATGCAATTTAAGTATATTTGCAGTTCATTTTCAATACCTTTAACTGTAATATAACAAACTTTAAAACATTTAGATGCTTATCTTCTTTCTCTGCCTATCCTTCTGTCTATTCATATTTCTCAAGTGCTTTCTAGACATTGCACATGGTTACAAAGCCAGCGGGGATTGCCCAGAGGGCAGTAATTTTCTTCCACAGATTCATTTTGAGAGTCCAGGAAATTTCATGAAGGAAATAAATGCACTGGGAATCATTAACATTTTTAAAGATTTGAAACTGATCTGATCTTAGAATGCTGTTGTTATTTGTGATCTGCAAACACTTACAGGAGTATTAGTAATTCATGTTAACAGCATTCTTCTCCTCTCACACCTTATTGTGCATCAGTCTAGAACATCCCCCATCTCTGTAGTTACGTTTCTTTCCTTCTCCTCTTCCCTACTCTCTCCCTTTCTTCCTCTTTTTCAGTCTCTCCTTTTCTTCAAATTTTCATTCTTTTTCCCTTTATTTTATTGCCAACACTTTATAGGAGAAGGCAGAAAAGACTCATTATGCTATTAATCCTATACCCCAATAGCTCACAGATCATGCTCTTCATTTGTACCTAATCAGCCATTGGAGCAGTGCTTTCTTACATGCCAATCAGTGCCTCACGGGACACGAAGGCCAGTGAAGAGTGAAAGCAAAGCTTTAATTTGTCACCTTATGGGGGATCTCTGCCTATGCTCATGCAAATACAGAGGAGATCATTTCTCATTCATTCATTGTACTACTTCAATTATCTATAGTATATCTCCCTGCAATCACTTTCTTTTACTGCTTATCTTTCCTCCTCAAAGTTCACAGAGTTTTTACTCTTTCTTTTCCTCCTCCTCCTATTTTTTTGTCTTATTTTAACTCTTTCACCCACATGTATTGCTATCGTATCCTTAACGTTGCTGATCCCTGTTCTAAAGGTTTGGCAACAGTGTCATTGGGTGAGAACCAAATTATATATTGACCTGGTTGACCTCTTGGGATTAGAAGGACCCTTTGCTTGATTAAAATGGTTTTAAATAACCACTTCTCATAAAGTCTAGTTAGTGGGTGCTGAAACAGTGCTGGAATGCCTAAGGAGACTGCATTTCTGACTTCTTGATAACCAGTGGGGTGAGACAGATGTTTACTTTGGTTACTGGCTTGATGTATCTTATGAAAGAATAACCACCAGTTTGGGTCTGCCCCATTTCTCAAGAGTTTGTCCTGAATCTAGTATTGTCAGCTGTGACCAACCAAGGCATGGTGACAGGTTGTAAAAAGGTGGAAGGAGCCAGGGAAATCAATAAGAGATCTAGATGGTCTATAAAACTAACATAGCCTGTTACAGAAAAAACACCAACACTTGGGCTGCCCTTATGCTTGGCAGTCTCTGACCATTTTATAATCTTTATCAGCAGCTACTGGAATGAACAAGAAACCATCTCTACCTGTTGTGGAGAATTCAGCACAGAATACAGGGGGCTTTATATTGCTTGCTGTTAACAAGCCC
This sequence comes from Dermatemys mawii, assembly GCA_007922305.1. Lineage (NCBI taxonomy): Eukaryota > Metazoa > Chordata > Testudines > Dermatemydidae > Dermatemys > Dermatemys mawii. The sequence continues at coordinate 33,551,672 of ML677348.1, read as the reverse complement.
GTGCTCTTGGCCATCTCTAATTATTTGGCTCACCCATGGAAACATGTCTATTTTCCTCACCCCCCATCCACCCATTCTGTTACCTCATGATGGAGTTCCTTAACATTATGCCATGACAGCTATTCAGTAATATTTTTAAAATAATACGTCTCCCTTGTGATTGTTCTTCATCCTTTTCCTTCCTCTTTTTCTCTTAGTAGTAGTTTCCTTACTCGTTTTTTTTCTATCCAGTTGTATACCACTGCATCCCTTCCTCCTCCTTCTGTTTTCCCTCACATTTATACTTTCTGTAACACATAGTATTTTTCTGTGTTGAGTTCTCTCACCTTACTACACATTTTTTTCAACATTTCATCTTCCTAATTGCTCTCCTTCTTCACTCATTCTTGTTCAGCATCCTTAATCTCATTTCCACCCTTTCAGTTTGACCTTATTCTCTCTCTCAAAATATACCTTCACTGTCTCTTTATTTTTCTCCTCCTGCCCTTCACCACACACATACTCACTGTCCCCACATCCATCCACACACACACGTACACTCACACTCTTTCCTTTGCATTTCACGTCAAACTCCAATTTTTTTCATCTTACCTCTCCATATAGCAGGGATTGGAAGAATAATCTTGAATAAGAGCAATAAAATGTGGATAATGGATGATTCCTTTTCTCCCTGTCTGGACACAGTGCTGTAGGAGACAGAGAAAATGCATTTAACTCTTCGGTCCATAGGTTGAGTACACAATCAGCCACTCAACTCCTGCTTTTCTAGAGTCTCTACCAAGTACAAGTGGCTAATGTGCAAGGGCAAGTAGTTGCAGCTGAGAGCTGGTGGGAGTAAGGTTTGTAATTATATATTTATTTGCAGTATATTATTCAGTTACTACGTGTCCCTATCTGCTGTATAAGAGCAGACATGGTGTGGTCCTGAGAAAACAAGGGAGACAAAGCTAGAATTCAAGCTGTGTAGAAACCTGTGTCTGTAGTTTTCATTAATAAACTCTTCCTGTTTAATGTGATTCTATATATTGCTGCAAGATTACATGACAGAAGAGAAATTTCAATAAAAAACAATTATAAAGTCCTGGTGCTTGTCTGCTGGTTCAAGGGAGAAGGCAAGTCAAGAGAGTTATAGGGGTTCAATAGATAGATATATAGGAGTAATTAGGGTGTTTTCCAAGTCTTTTTGTTTTTATGCTTGCCCTTAATCTTTGTAACCTTGGCAGATTTGCTCAGGCTGTCCTGTAGATTCAGTTTTCCCTAGATTCTCTTGTCCATCTCCCCTCATGGTTAAATGTGTTACTGCAGTGCTCTACCAATTTCCTGAGCCTGATTCTTCACTGCCTTACACCTTGGGGTCACTTATAAAATGTTACCAAGTCAGAATGGTTATGTTGTGCTCTTATTTGACACAGGTATAAATTATAACACAGAATGCAGGTTCATAGAGAATCTGAGCCCATGACAGAGTATCTGTAGCATTTGCTTCTATACAATGGGCTTTGTCATCGCACTTGACAACATAACAATTAGGTTTCTGGTGTATAGCTTCTTCTGAGCTGCTTTCCATGAAAGGGCATCATATAGGGTTCTCTCTTCTGAAATAACTAACCCCAAGGAGAGATGAGTAGGAGAATCAGCAAGCGAATACTGCCAGAAGAGCCTTAACTTTGAACTTATTTTCTTTTGCTAACCTTTTGTTTCATACTTAGCCAAAATTAGTAAAAGTTATTTGGTAATAATGGCCAAATTCTACTGCCTTTACACTGAGCACTACCTTACTCTGTGAATAGTTCCACTGATTTCAATGGGACAACTTCCAAAGTAATGTACAACCTATTGTGAATAAGAGTGGCAGAATCTGGCACTTTAAAATGTTTTATTTTCTAAATACTATGAACACTACACACAATTACATCAAGGATTCAGGGGTATATAGAAAATAACCACCCCCGGGCCTTCTGTAAATCAGTATAGCTCCCTTCAAGTCAATAAAGTATCTTCCACACCAAATGAATTCAGTTGACATGAACCAACCATAAAATAGTACATAAAAATATCACTGGAAGAAAAATGAGTATTCATGGAAAGTCAAAGATCAGGTTAAGATACTCGGGAGTAAGTCCACAAATTAATTCAAATGTAGTCAAATTGAAAGAGCGCTATACGCATTTTGAAATGTTACATTGCTATCAAAGTTCACCTTCCTTTTCCTTGGGTATTGTGTGAGATGGTCCCTGGCTACGGTCTTTAGAATAGTATGCTGAATGAAACAGAAATATGTTCATTTCCATAGACTCTTACAAATTTTTGGCTAATATAATTCACCACATCAGGGTATTTATTATTAAGACATCTGTTTGGAAGCTGGAATTTCCATTCTGCCGAAAATTCTTTTTTTTTCCCATTCAAATTGGAACAAAAAAAGCCAAAATGAATGAATTTCCAGTGGAATGAAAATTAAAACAAAAAATGATTTGGATCCTCTGTTACATTTTTTGGATACTGTTGAAGTGTTAGATTTTGATAATGTTGAAACATTATATTTCAATTCATTTCGTGTTGACCTTAATATTAATTATAGTATAGTGTATATGTATACGTGATATGTACAT
>ML677348.1:33383330-33549050 GCA_007922305.1 Dermatemys mawii | reverse complement strand
AGTTTCAACATAGGCAAAACTGCATCCTTCAACAGAATTTTTTTTTTCAACCACTAATTAATTAGTTCTACATGAGTAAAAAGTAACAGATATTGAAGGACTGCAGGAGGGAAAGCTCAAAAAGAAATATGAAATTAAACAAATGGATAAACTCCTCCATTTCCATTGACAGGTACATGGATCCATATTAGGGTTTTATACTGAAGTTCATCACCATAATATCTGAATATCTTTCGTCTAATATCAAAAGTAAAATCAAAGTCTTTAGTGGACTTCATGGAATTTCTGGTGCTCATCCACTTTAAATGAATACACTGTTTGAGATATTTTCATTTGTTTGTGTTGCTTGATTTGTTTGATGTAGATTTTCTTTTCACTTTTTTTGGTTCTTGCTGAGGTTGTTTTGTTGTTGTTGTTGGGTTTTGTGTGTGTGTGTGGGAAAGGTGGAGTGCATTTAGGTAGATGAAATGCCAGTGTTGTGAATGTTGTTCTTGTTATGGTGAAAAGAGTTTTTTTAAGGAGATGGCTGTTTTGCAGAAAATTCTGAAGATGAATGTTCCCATACTTGCAAAGGACTGAAGGCCGAAGCTGCCTGCTCCATCCCACAGGTGCAAAGTAGTACAACTGCCAAGGTTCCACTGCATGATAAGGGTGAGGAGGTCACAGAGCAATTGCAGAATGCGTTGACAATCGTGTGCAGCAGAGCAGTCCTTGATAACTCTTTGACTTAGAGCATGACTGTGATGATGGGAGGGATGAAGGGAAGGCAGAGGCTTATGTGGGGTGTAGTAGTGGCAGCAGAAAAGCTGTGCTAGAGCCCCATGCCCTGAGATGAAAAAGCATTCTGTCCCGTCCCCCCAATCAGGTGATCTGCATGGCCCATTTTCTAAGAGTGCATGACATAACTTAGAATTTGGCATCATTAGAAATTTGTTAAATACATAACATTGTGCAAAGACAGTCTTGGCTAATTATTTTCCTTTCACAGATATGAGATATATACTTGAAAGCTCCATTGTTTTAAAACATTTTACTGTGACAACTAACTCGCTACCTAAGCAGAAAAGAAAGAACACCTACTTAAGGAACATATTGGCTATATCACCCTTTTGACTGCTGAAGATGCACAAAATAGCTGGAGTGAGGTTCAGACTTTAACCCCAGAAATTGGGATCTCTGATTCATACTATGAAGAGCTAAAGAATCAGTCAAATGTTGATGTTATATAAAACATTTCATATTCAAGGTACCTCAGACCCTACTATGTCATTAGTTAATACTACCCCTCGATTCAAGAACAATCTTTACTATGGATTTACATATGGGTCCTGAGATGACTCATATACTACCAGTGCAGTCAACTTGACAGGCACTAGCTGCTGCAGAGTCTTTGATAATCTTTACACTTTTAGGGAGTTACTCTTGACTGGAGGTGACTGAAGTATGGAACTGGGAGTTGGCAATTGGAAACAGTTATGTCAGAGGTCGGTCATGCTTTACTGTAGAATGTGTACACCATATCCACCATCTCCCTTTTCATATTGTGTATCCTAAGCGCAAAGGCCACTGAAATCAACAGAATTACTATAACTGTCACATAAAAATGTACACTTTATTTACAGTCTGAATTTGCCTCGCTTCAACTTCCAGCCATTGTATTGTGTTATACCTTTCTCTATTAGACTGGAGAATCCATTAATAAATATTTGTTCCCCAGGTAGGCACTTAGATTGGAATTAAGTTACCCTTTAACCTTCTCTCTGTTAAGCTAAATAGATTGAGCTCCTGGAGTCTCTTACTTTAAAGAATGTTTTCTAATCTTTTAATCACTCTTGTGGCTCCTCTCTGAATCCTCTCCAAATATATCAATATCCTTCTTGATTTGTGGGTACCAGAACTAGATATAGTATTCCAGAAGAGATCATACCAGTTCCATATACAGAGGTTGTTATATCAATAGAAGCAAGCAGGATCTTATAAGGGAGATAAGGCAAAAAGCCACATTTATTGTAAAGATAATAATAAAGAATAAAGAAAAGATAGAAGCAAACAACGTTGTTTAACTACTTATTTTTATTACTACTTATTCCTTATACACACACACATTTTATATATATATATATATATAAACATTTATTTAATTATTCATCCATTTATTCAGGTTCTGGGTAATTGTTATAGTTACCAGCCTGGAAGTTGCTTGTGACAGAATACTGGCCAGGTATTTTATACACAGGTGATGATAGTGGGGAGCGAAGTCCTGATCAGATGCGCATGTGAAGCTCCTGGTAGGCTGGCAGCAGAACCTTGGACTCTGACTCCACAGTTTTTTGATCCAGTTTTTATAGGAATTTTTTCCTATGCCAGTCTACGGGAATTGCTGCTTCATGCTGATGTTTTTAGGGTGGCTGCCAGGTGCTCGTCAGTGATTTCATAGGGTGGACCTTCAGTTTCCAGTTTTTCTCCACTTGACACCTTTTGGTTGCACTGACACCTGACACCTTCTTTAGCCCTTTGATGCTGCATTCTCAGGCTGGAACCTCTTAAACCATTTATTCATTGTTCAAGCACTCTCTCTCTTACATACATTTTCTAATTAATGTTTCACATACAGTATTTTGTATAATAATAATTTTACACATACAAGAGTTGTAGTTACAAAAAGCTATAAAAGTTTTTGGGTGGCATTTTTTAAAAAAACTCTTTTTTTGAGTGCTGAGTTAGTTACTGTTATAGTTACAATGTTTCACTTTGCGATTACGGTTAATTGGTTTACAATGCTTTGAAGAGAACTGGCATCAATTGTGTAACAATGCCCTTAATCAATTACAGGGCTTGGCTCCCAGAGCGGAGTTAGTGGCTTGATAATGCATTGTTACAATGTATCGCTGCAATGTTAATTTCAAGTAGCTACTTGCAAAAGTTTGAGCATGCCCTGGGACAGAGAGAGGGGAGCTGTTTCTGGCTACATAGTACAATTTCAAGTTACATGACCTGATATTAACAAATTACATTTTAAAGGGGCAATAATAATAAATCTAAACATTTAACAATCTTAACAAATAATAATAATAATAATAAATCTAAACACTTATCAAGCTACTTCTACTTAACAAACTTATACTATGTAGACTTTCAGTTGTGAGGAACAAATTATGGGGAGTCACTTCCACTTGGGGAATCATTTTTAATACTTTAATATGTCATCCCTACAAGGTAAAATACCCTCTCTAGTCCTACCTGTTTATGAATTAGAAGCAAGCATCTTGCAGACAAGAGCAGGTGACAAGGCAGCATAATGCCAGCAAAGAAGGAAGCAGTGAGTTAATCAAATGAGAGAATGAACCAGATAGAGGTTTTTGTCATTTTTTTCTGTTTGGGTGATGACTTATGGAACATGTGTCTTCTGTTATAAGGTCAACTTCCTGTCCTTTCTGGAAAAAAATTTCACTGGACTTCTCTCTCCTCTTATTGAAAAAGTCTTATAATTATTAATCCACCAAACAGACCTGACTGTAAGCTATAAATCAAAAGATTATTGCATTTAAACTAGTTTTTCAGGAAAAGGTAATGGAGAGAACTAAAATGTTAGGGAAAGTTCCAAAAGCCAAAAATAACCTTGACAGTGAATTGCAAAATTATTGGCTTATGTCAATAATGGGTTAATCCTATAGTTATAGGTGAAAGGCCCCAAACAAGAAAGTTAGGAAGGCAATCATTCTTATATGTTGTTCTTTATAATCATTCTTTTTAGGTCCCAGGAAGTTTCACTAGTTCTCTCTCATCACTCCAGCACATCATGAGGCGTCATGTACAGACATCCAAGCTTTCAGAAATTTCATTGGAACAAGGTTCCTGGCCTATTTGGTAAGTATATTGTTCTGATCTGAAAAGTGTGAGGTTCTTTTAATATTTTTTTAAACTCTTTGATACCCCTTTGACATGCTGCTGGCCAGCTCCTGATCACTGCAGTGCCTGAGAAAGCACTGTTGTTCTATTTTGTTATATCCAAAAGGTTACAAAATGGCAATATTGAAACAAAAATAATAGAGACTAGACTAGGTACTATATTCTAGGACTTTTCACTGAGTGGGAGCCTGCCAGACGACCCAACAAAAACATTTTAAAAAGATTAATTTAGACTAACTTCTATGCCAAGCACTCCACTCAACCTTATGCTATTAAGGGTTATCCATCATCTAACTGTAACGTTAAATAATTGACCAAGAATTTTTGTACTTCCCTGTTCATGTTATTGTCTATAGTACAGCTCATCCATTATCTTTACTGGTGCTGATGTTTGCTTGTTGTGAAACAAGATGAATGATTTTTCATAACAGAACAAAAGTGATTATTTTAACTTTTACTTCTGATAGTACAGAATGTTGAGTACAATACAATGTAGTTTAGAAATAATGATCACCAAGACAGCCAGTGCAGGAGCTGATCCTTAACTGCAAACTTGCTAATTCACATGAATCTGTTATCACTCCCACCACTGAAATGCATCTGTGTGCTATTCCATAGCCATCTTCATACATCCAAGTGATCTCTCTCCCTTTTCCCTTCTTCCTGGTTCTTCCTAAACGTTCCCATTTCCCCTTCATCTGCTCACAAATATCAAGTTCATTTGATAGACTCCTGATTTTCTTAATCTTCCTTCCTTCTCCTCACAGTTCTTAGTTGATGGCCGTGCCTCCCTCTTAAGTGCTGGGAAGAAGATTTTCTTCCTTGCTTCCGCTGGCTGATAGCTCATCAGCTGACCCAAATTATTCTCTTGTTTCTCTTTTTTTCTCTTTCATATGCAACAAGAAATATTTAGATCTATGTCATCTGGCCTCAATCTTCAGCTGTGACAGACCTGGACAGAAAACAAAGGGTGAAATCCTGGTTCCATAAAAGTCAATAGCAAAATTCCCTTTGATTCCACTGGGAAGAAGATTTAAAAAAGCAGGAATAAATAGGTGGTTTTCAATATGGTAAACATGGGATGAGCCAAGGTTTTGAACTAGGACAGTGTATGTCATTGGATACAATTACTAATGATCCGGGAGAATAGTGAGGTAATTAAATTAACATAAAACAATATTAAAGTATTTGGATTAGTCAAGATACGTAGAAAGAGGGAAGAAATTCACAAGGGCCTTGGTGAATGGGCAACATGAAAGTGGATGAAATTGTCTGTTGAGGAAGGGGCATATTGAAAGGAATAATGTGATCTCCACATGCATGTCTGAGTTCTAAATGAACTGTAACCACCCAAGAGAAAAATCCAGGGAGCACCATCGACAGATCAACAAAATCTTCTGTTAAGTGTGCTGTGGAGGTCTTAAAACAAACAAAATGTTATGATGCATAAAGAAGATGGTAGAAAATATCACAGCAATATATAAATAAATGGTAGTCCCTTACCTGGAAAACATTTTTGATCCAGTCATCCTATTTCTATTAATGTAAAGCAGAAATTAAAAGGGTCTTGAGAAGACAACTGAAAATTATTCGAGGATTGGAGATATTTCTATATGAGAGGAGACTGAAAAGACTGGGACTGTGCAGTATAGAGAGGAAATGAGTAAGAAAGAGGTATGCATAATAATGAATAGAACAGAGAAAGATGAGGGATTTTTAGTATTTATTCTCTTAATACAATAATAAAGGGATATTCACTGTCTTCCTCCTCTTCTCCTGTTGTGCTTACTCTTAGTATCAACAATGCCTGTTCTGCCTGCAACAAATGGCAGGATTGAGGCCTGACAGTAAATAATAACTATATCCAAAGAGTGCCACAACTGCAAATCCATAGCATATGAGAGTACTTGCTGTACCTTCCTAAGACATGGCACAGTGACTCCATACGTGATTATGTGCTTAGCATTCATGTTTCAGCTAGAAACATGTTTCAGCTTGTTTCAGTTTTCTAAGTCATTTTCTGAGATGTGGTGGCTCCAGTATACTCCCTACATATGGTGGTATACAAAGGGTACATTCTAGCCCTTTATTAACAAAGTGTCTCCTGTCTGTAGCTTCCTATATTGTGCCATTCATTGTAGTGATAGCATCCAAACGCCAGTCTGCTGAAACAGCAACATGAGACCTCTCCACAAGATTGACAGCCAATTAGTATTATATATTACCTTCCAGTAGTGTTACAATGTGCTTGAGATTGTGCAAACACAAAAAGTGGTTCAAATACTTCCCCAAAGTGTTTACTATCTTTCAAGGACATGGGTTATTTAAAAATACAACTATCTGGGATTACATTGGGAATGATTTTTATTCATGACTTTGTGAATTATTTTAATCATTTTTCTGCTACAGGTTTTTATATTTTAACACACTTGCTGGAAAACAATAGGGATCCATTCACAAGAAAATGCCTTTGACCTAGGTTAAGTAATAACTGTGAGGAACGCTCCTCAGATTTTTTTAATATCTGTTATTGTGTAGTCTATTTAATTACATACGATTGAAATTATAGTTATATAAACATGAAATATAATATAATTAGTTCAAATTTTAGAAAATTGGCTGGAATTCTACAACCATAAGACTGCTGTAAAAGATGATATTTGATTTAACTACATAAGAGTTTCTGTCCCTTTCATTGTTGATTACTTGAAAAGAAACAATAACGATTTATAAATGGTCTTTGGAAGTTCCCTCCTACTTTCTTAGTCTCTTGATGATTTGGGGGAGGGTAAGCCAAAAGGATGGTAATAGTCTCATACAGATGTTGTGGTAGTGCCTTCACTTTCTCTGTGGCCCAAATCTCCTCCTCCATCCCATATATCAAACAGATCTGTGCAGAGCTCTCCCCTACTCAGTGTTCAAGTTGGGTATTTGGTTTCCACAATGCTTCCCCTGCCACTCCATGGACTCTACAGAGATATCTCTGTGCATGGACCAGTGCTGAAGTTGGGAGAGGGGTGGGATCCAGGTTGTGGGGTTGGGGCGGGGGGAGGGAGGATTGCCATCATCCCTTCTCTGACCCATCTCTGAAAAAAGTTAGCATGACCTCAGATTATATTAAGTATTTTGCAGATTTTTCCACCAGGGAATAGGATACCTTCATGGCAAAGGGCCATGCAGTGATCTTGGCAACAGGAATCCTATGGAACCAAGCTGGCAGGTAGCCAGAGTGAGGTTGAAGATAGTTTCCAGGGACTGCAACTCTAGCTTTTCCATAGTGAAGGAAATGATAGCAAACTCCACCACTGAATATATACATGAAGGAATTTTGATGTTAATTCCCAGCACAAATATATATATATATATATATCTTGAATCGTTTTGATGAGGACAGGATTATCAGTTCCTTAGTATTTTAGATGTATTGATAAAAGTTTAGTTCTGGACAGCTGATAAACCACTCTCAATCTGGTAGGTGTCAACTGCAAATTAAACTCTTTAAATCCAGAAAGTGTTCCCTCACCTACATTTAGTATGCAGGCCAGTACAAAATGAGCAGCAGCCAACTGATTTGACAATTGCTCAGTGTTTGCACTCACCTGCAGCTAAAACTAAATGCCCAGAACCTAATCCAGCTCCTATTTGGAGTCTTTCCACATTGTCATGCCAATGATGCTAGCTCTGTTCATTTGCTTGTATGATTGTCACACGTCAGAATTTTCACAAGTGTCTTTACACTCTACTCCTTTTTGCTCCTTAAACATGTAACATCTCCCCCAACAGACCTGTAATACCTCCTTCAAATCTCCCCTCAAGGTCCATGCTGCTTACAGGACATTACCAACTGTGAACAGTTGGACATAGTAGGAATAGATCGATCTATTCCTACTATCTATCTATCTATCTATCTATCCATCCATCCAATTAAAAAAACTAATTCAGAACAAGGAAAGCCCCATTCTGATTAGGGCCGTTGGGTGCTACCAAAATAAAAATAATGATAATTAAAAAGAAAATGATGATAAGGGCTGTTGAGAAGCAGTAAAATGGGACAGAACAAAGAGAAATATTACTTTATAAACTTAGACATGTCTCTAAGTTATGTAATATTTCACTTTACATCACCTGAAAGCAAATAACTTCATGCCAACATTATTTTAGGTTCAGAAGTCACCCTTTTAGTGCATCTTTAAATATTTTTTTCATTTCTAACAGCACTGAGGATCCCTCTATTCCCAAGAATGTTGCACCATTTAAGTTTCACTTGTTTCTAATTCACACATACAGTACTGTAAATGCACAATAGAATAAAAATGATAGAGATAATTGGTTTGTTGGGATGTGAAAATGTACAAATATGTTAAAAATAAAACTTTAGCTATGATTACTATTAAACTTTTATTCTAACCATTGTTTTCATTTGACCCTTGGCAGCACATAGCAAAATATAACTTAGATCTGATTCTCTCTCTCTCTATTTATATATTAAACTTGATAGTAGTTGGTAAGAATCCTATTTCCCACTTATTTATTTACTTCAGGATCACTGCTACCCAGAATTCATAAATAAGTATATCTATTTTTTTCAACTTATCTAATCTGTGAGAAGAATAACTTATATGGGAATTTATAACATTTAAAATTGTGTGTTTCAAGTAGAAATCATCTTGATGGGCATTATCAAGATGATAAACTTTCCTATATCAAGATGAAAATTTCAGAAGATAAAGTGTCTGACTTATAGCCCAGTTAGAAATAGTTTGCGGCTTGTTCAGGGTAAGCCCCTGGTGGGCCGCAAGATGCTTTGTTTATCTAAGTGTCCTCAGGTACGGCCGCTCGCAGCTCTCAGCAGTCGCGGTTCACCATTCCCGCCAGCCAACCTAAAAGCTTGCAAAATCCTTCTAATTAGCTTTTACTTCTCACACATGTAATAATGAGATATGGTCAAAAAATTGACAGAACAGTTTTTTATTGAAAAATGCAATTTTGCTGAAATCAAAATATTTTTCAGGAATATGTCAATTTCAATATTTTCAGAGGAAGAAAACTGAAATGAATCTTTTCTGACTCTCATTTTGTTTGAGCTTCCTTTCTTCATAGTGTTTCACTTTGAATTTATATTCCAATTTGAAAAGAACATTAATTTTGAAATGTCAGAGTTTCCCATGGCATGGAAGTTCCATTTTCCGAACCACTCTACTAATCACAAGAATCATGGGGCATTTTTGTTTCATTTCATTTTGCTCAAGAGACACTGCAAAACTGACACAATTAATAACAAAGACAGTTCCAGCTCCAGAGAGCTTACAATTTAAGATTCAGGGGGGAAATGCAACAGTTAAATAGAGAAGTGGAAGTTTGAAAGAGTTCCGGGAGAACGCAGTCAGAGTGAAACCAGATGTGTGTTTGTATATATGTTAGTCATGGCACTGGTTTCATGAGTCACAAATGGTGGCTGGTCTAGCCTGTGCCAGGTAGTACTAGTTTCCAGGCACTCTAGGCAAGTAAGTTTTAAGGAAGAGGTTTCTAAGATAATTAAAACAAAAACAAAGTCATGCCCCCCCACCAAAGTGTGTAATTAATAACCCAGCAATATGTGAAAGTAAATATGGATTATTTATTCCAGTGTGCATTTAACACACTAGAATTTTTAACGTCACCCTGTTCTCTACTCACCAAGCTTTTTTGATCCTTCTGACGTTCTTCAGTCTTTTCTAATCTTGATTCATCTAAACAAGTTCCTGATTCAACAACTGACTGCAATGCAGGCATCTCCCTAAATGCACAAAGGACCCCACCGAAGTAAAAATCTGTCATATTTCATCTAAATCTTAGATTAAAGCCAATAGAGCTTCTTGTAGTTTGAAGTGTATTTTAGATCACTTAGACCCTCACATAAAACCTCTTGGCAACCCACTGCTAAACTTTTGCCAAACTGAAAAATTACAATTTATTCCTACTCTGCTTTCTATCTTTAAAAAGATTCTGATCTATGCTATATTTACTATTCATCCAAAGACTTCTTAGTTCCTGTAATAGACTCTGGTGAGGAACTTTGCCAATGCCTTTTTTAAAATTCAAATAAATGTCAACTGTTTTTTAGCCACAGATTAGTGGACACATTCAAAATAGGAGAGAGAGAGAGAGAGAGAGAGAGGCATGGCAAATTGTTTGTCCTTCATCCAGATTCTTAAATTCTCATTCCAATTACTCTTTTGCCCAATTTTCCTGTTACTGAATTAAGATTCGCTGATCTGTAATTCTTTAGATCACCCCAACACCCGACATTCCTCTAGTGCAATAGCTCATTTCAGCGAGAGAATGCATAGTTTACTTTGCATTCTTCAGAACTCAAGGATGTAGATCATCTATTCCTGTAGATTTTTTCTCTTTATTTTTTCAGTTTGCTTTAGCACCACCCTCATTCGACACTTACCGTTCATTTGGGCCTTAGTATCCATTTGCTGCCTGATAATCTTGTAAACCCCTCAATTCTCTCAAAGGTTTCCAATGTGTGATATAGTTAATGCAAATAACTGTAAATTATTGATCTCTGTCCTGCAGCTAGAAAAGCTGAGGTACAGAGAGTGTAAAAACCTGGAACATGGACAAACAGCTATTCAGTGACAGACTCAGAAATGGTATCCAAAAATGCTCAGTCCCCATCCCTTCTCTAGCCATTAGACATAAACACTGGCAGAATAGCACCATTTACTTGCTTATTAGTAGCAGCTTCAAATTTTGCCAAAGCAAATAATTATATATCATGAATGAATTAAATTTTCAGAAGATAATACAGGCAAAAGCAAATATGTATATATTGAAAGTATATCAAAGTAGGCTATCATACATACCTAAAGGCAGTTCCTCTTACAAGGCTGCAGTAGCTCTGGGCAGCTGGTGTACACTAATTGGGAAATAATTCCTAATTTTAAGGTAAATTTGTTGCTTTAGTGTGTAGCCCCTGATGGGACTATTCTGCCAAAGCAGGTCTCTAGTCATAAAAGATAAATGAATCATAGACACAAGCTAATTTGTCAAATTTGCAGCTAACATTATTTCATTTACAGCAATGAGTCTTGAAGATTTACGCTAGGAAAAGGGCCAGACAATTTATTGTATATCTTTCTGATTCTAGACCTCTGGCAGGGTGCATTTATCAGTGACTTTATTTTTGCCTGTTTAGATATTTTGTGTTGTAAAATGTATTCGCATCCAGGTACAGTAATTCTTTTAGTGAAGGGTTTACTGTGATGTGATGGCTGATATACCATGTACATCAAGGATTAAAGAAGATCAAAAGGGAAAGGGGACTATTGCCAAGTATGGGAGCCACTGTGATGGGTCTATCAGGTGCTGATATAGTGTTGTATCATAGTACAGCATGAGGAAAAGCAAGGACCAAAGAAGCGAGATCTCTCAGTGGAAATATTCTCTTCAAACAGTCTGCTAGACAGTCAAAGAGTGCTATGATTATGGATATGCAATACACGGAGCTGTGGTAAGCACACCCTAGGTGTTCCCTACCCCCACTCTTACACGTCTTCAGTTGGACTTCATGAAGATGGAGAATCTGTAGTGATCTAAAAAAAAATACAATAATTCAAATATATTTATCCAGCTGTTTCATCTGGGAAAAGTGATAAAACCAATACAATTTCCTGCATTGTAACAGATTTCAAGGCTATTCAGTAGTTACATATGCATATACATACAAACGTGCACACATATACACACATATATAACAATTAATTAGGTAAGTGTATGTATGAACCTTGGTCTTGGTAAGCAAATGTGGAAGAGCTGCTGGAAGATGATTTGGTTTTGGAAATGGAAACATAGCTGTAATTTTTAAGTCTACAAATATAGGACATGAGCCTGTCAGCTGCAAAATGCCCTCATTTCCCATTTAATGTAAAGAGGGGTGCAGGGACTGAGACTGCATCTTCTGGATATTTTGCATGGGCACAAGAAGTGGAAAACATAATCTGATCATTATTGGTATTAGAGAGACAAGATGGGTGAGGGAATATCTTTTATGGGACAACTTCTGTTGGTGAGACAGACAACCTTTTGAGCATACAGAACTCTCATGAACGGAAGCTGGTCCCATAGAAGTTATTACTGCACCCACATTGTTTCTGTAATATCCTGTGACTGATACAGCAACAACTAAACTGCACTCATCCTGGATATCTCTGCCTCTAAAGTGCTTTGGAATGAGAAGTGCTAAGAAAATACAAATTATTAATTTTTGTGGAGGAGGCAAACAACTTCACATGATCTGAACCATCAGCAAATCAAAGAACACTGAAAGGGTATATAATTTTGAAACTTCAGGGACCATAACATGTCACAGTGCTCATATTTACCAAGCTGAAGATACACAACAACTTTAGGAAAACCTGACAAATATCATCTTCTATGAAAATATCATCTTCTAATTCTATGAGAATTAAGAGTAAATTGCACTTTGTCCTGTAACATCAGCCCATGATGGGGTAAATAGCATTAAAAAAGGGAGCAATCATCTTCCCCAGCTGCAGCTTTCGGGCAGGCTAACAACAGTAGGGATAAAAGGCAGCTTCCAAGCCAGAACCAGCTGGTTGTCAGAGAGTCACTGTGATGGGGTTCCATAGGGTTAGACTGACAGACACTGACCAGAGAAACTAGTTCCTTCCCAGAAGGGATCAGAGAAGATTGAGGCAGAAAATATTGCTGGAAGGTCCCAAGGTAGGAAGCAGCCCAGGGAAGCAGTAGACAATTTACACAGTCTCTAATTGCCTCAACTAGGATCCCTGGGCTGAGATCGAGAAGATGGGACTGCATGGATGGGGGGTAGAGACTGCTGAGAACACTGACCAAAGTTGTAGTAATAACAGGACTATTGAATTTTGCCTTAGTGTTCCTGCTTTAACTTATGTTATTTCTTTCTTGTTGAAGAAATAAGGGGAGACACCTGTAAAGGGGACGACACTAGAAAATAGATTAGGAAAGACCAAGAGATGAAAACCTAAACCCCTGGGACTTTTGAGCAAAGGGCCCCAAAAGGGATGATAGAATTTGGGGTAGAGCCAGACTTCTTTCATCCTTAAAGAGGAGAGACACAAGTAACCCAGTCAGAGGACTAGAGCTGCAGAAAAGGTTGATGGATATAAGGTTCATCCCTGTACCAGTTAAGGGAAACTGAGGCAGAGACAACATTTCTGTGGCAGACGACAAGAGGATGTTACAAGGCTGAGATTCCTCAGTTATACAGACTTAGACTTGATCATGCAAACAATTATGCATGTGCTGCCCTTTGCGCACAAGAGTTGTCCCACTGAGTTTAATGGGACTATTCACATGTGTGAAGTTAAGCATGCATGTATTTAGATTCAGAACCTTACTGTAAAAGCACTATCTAAACCCTTCTGCATTCTATTTTCACTGCATAAAAGCTCTAAACACGACCTTTTTTTATAAACATAATCTCCATAGTTACAGTCTAGAGAAAGAGAGAGAAATGGGATTTCAGACTTTGAAAACCTGTTTTTATCTTCCAGGGGCATACAAGAACTGGCAGTCTCATTACTCCATTCCCTTCAGCTACAGCTAGCAAAATGTTTTTTTGGGCTTCTCACTCCCAAGAAGCCAGGGAATCAGTAGCCTTGGGCATTATGGGTCCCAGAGGCCAACAATGAAGGTAGATCTCCTGATTATAAAGGAATATCATGATAACAAGCTTTCAGCCTAGTGCTTAGTTTCTATTTTAAAGGTTAACTTTACTAAAAGCAAAAGGTAAGAGAATAATGCACAGGAAGTAAATTATTTGACACAATCTGCTTGTATTTCTGTTTGTTTGATAATTGGCCATAAATTGCTTAAGGTTTTTTCCTTTCAAATGTATCTGGTATTTTCAATTATTTACTCAATAATAACTATACCTTGCTCTTTTATAGCACTTTCCATCAACAGATTCCAAAGCTCTTTACAATAGAGGTCAATATTATTATCTCCATTGTACATATGGGAAAATCTGAAGCACAGAAGGGGAAATGACTTGTCCCAGTTCAGCCAACAGGCCAACAGTAGAAGATCAGACACAGAGTCAGGGTCTCCCAAGTCCCGGCCCAGGTCTCTACGCAGTAGACCTCACTGAATCCCAGCAAATAGCCTTGATGTATCTATCTCATAAGAGCAGTTCATTGCAAATGCACAGTATTAGGTTTTTGACTGAGCTGTGCTGGTTTGCTTTGATAGGACATATTGGATCAGATGGTATTCTTTCCTAATTGAATGAGTGTAACTCTTAGAATCAGGTTTCAAGTGCAAATATTTTCATTTACTATTTCAAAGTATGCTTTCTATAATAGTCACTTAAAACTCACTATTTCTACAGACATTCTTGCCCATAAACTTATTTTTTAGAGGGCCTGGGACGAGATGAACAAATTTATTAAAAATGTATGATGGAATTTGTTCAGATTTTTTTCTCTGTACTTTTTGAAAGGTCTGGTAGAAGCTTAAAAAGTAACATAAAAGATGAGATTAGCATTTGAGTTCAAAATGTCACAAAAACCTATGGCAGCAACCGAAGGTTATCTCTTCATGTAAAAAAGTCACCTGTTTCTTCTCCTTCTGTCCTGTCGTCAATCACTTTCCTTTGTGTAACAAGTAAAATTCAAGTGGATGCACATGGCACTGCATAGATAGCTGGCATCTTCTTAAGTACTATGGCTTTCCCTCTTAAGCTGATTTGCCTTTGTAGAATTCAACATGTTTTTATCAACACTGTTTTACTAATGAATGTCTTTGCATCAGGTTATTCTCTTTCATGACACAATGATTGATTTTTGTCTTATTACATGATGGTGAGAAAAGAGTTAAAACTTGGCTTATTCATCTTTATAGGTATGATAATAGATGAAAATCTATATATGGATTAATGGAAGGAATAAATTAATAAAAAGCAGCATACTCCTGCCTAAAGAAACTAGTTCTGGAAAAAAAAAAAACAAAAACCAGACCAGCTTCAATTTCTAATGCAAAGGGACAGTCAAAAACCAATTTAGGAATATTGTTTCTTGCTAAAAAAACAACAACATCAACAACAAGGGATGGATCACAGATCCTTTGAGGACTTCCCAATCAATGTATGAAAACATCCCAGCTGTTAGAGGGTACATTAGGGTCTACCAGGCATTCTAGCTGGTCATTTCAATTAACAGTAACTCCTCCTGGCTCTTCACTGCACACAAGTGATGGATTTTCACACTATTGTTGGTGATAAACTGGTGTAGAAACATATCAATATCTCAGGTACAAAAATGTCCCATTATTGCATTTAGTTTCAGAAAAAAATACCTTTTTCAGTATGGAAATGACTACCTGTCACCATTTATCATGATCATTTTAATAGTGTCTCCTGTTGACCTGATCATCTGGACTGCCTACTGCAAACCCTTTACTATTTTGCAGCCCATTAATTTTACAGATTTTAATTGTGTATGTTTTTGACAGCTTTAATTTTCCTGATATCCTAGTGTGATCTTATCAAGAGATGCCTTTACATTAATGCTGTAATTGATGCAGAAGCTATGACTGCAGAGGGAAAAAAACACATACCAAAGTTAGGAAGTTTATTACCTGATTAACAGTGCAAGGTCAGGGCTAAATGTAATGTTAGGAAGGGATATTGAGTAATCTGAGCTGGGCCCGGTGGCCTTCTGATTCAGAGACACGTCTCTGAGCTATAGTGCCTCCTTTTCTTCTCCCTTCCTCTGTGTGTTTGAGTGGCTGGCTGTAATAATCTACAGCTGACCTATATCAGTAGTAAACTTACTACCCCTCGCCCTCCTTTGATGGATCAGCTGTGATAGCTAGACAACAGGGATTTGGAACTGAGGTGCAGTCCACTCCCCACCCATGTGCTCCAGACAAGAAGGAAGTCACTGTGTACCCTTACTAATTCCTGCATATCTGCACTCTGTTAAGTCTTTGTACAGGCATATAGTCCAACTTACAATCCATTTCTGAGTGGTCAGTGTGCTCTTTATTTCTCTATTTTTTAAAAAAGCAGTGTGCTGACTTCTTTATATAACCTGTCTCAAACTGAAGGGAAAGAAGATACAATAAACTCACTGCAGAAAGTAAAGTGGATATTGTTAAAGCCAGCGTCAATGTATGTGCCTGTGGCATTAATCCTTCAGAAACCAGTCTGGCTTGCATCCAGCTGCTTCCACATTATCTTGTACAGATGACATGCCTGATTCTTTCACAACACAAAGGTAAAGCAAAGCCAGACCAATGTTTACCAGAGAGTTTTGTTTTTGCATTGTCATGTTCTTTTAACTCCTTTGTCATGGGACAGCTGTGTCCCAATCTTTTCTGAGAGCCTATAAACCACAACTCCTTTTCTGTTATCACACTTGTTTTCTACCAGTGCAATTTAATGTTCATAGTTACTGCACTTTCAAAGTCGCCAGCTGATAAGCTGGTGCTTGAAATATATATTTGAACAGCAAAAGGAAAGAAGCTTTTAGGTTAAAGGAAACTGAAAAATGTTAATAGCAGAATATGAAAAAAAAAAGTGTTTGGTCCAAAATCACAGAAGCTTCCCCTTGCTAAGGGACAGGTTGTGTCATTCCCAAGGCCTCTGATTTATTTTATTACCCCAAAAAATGCACTCAAAACTTGTATTTGATTGCTGGAATAATGGCTGTGCAGAGGTCAGGAAAAAGAAAACATCTAAAATTTACAGCTACTTCCTGGCATCCAAGTTAAAGTATCTGAAAATTGGCTTTAAAAATACCAGCAGAGGGATTCTCCCTTTATTGATCAGAGCCAGAAGAGCCTTAATAATAACTGAATGCATTCAGTAACAAATTCAAAATGCAATACACAAGCATTCACCAAAGAGGCAGCAGTCAGTTGCCTTGCATAGGATGACAGAAGTAATACTGTGACACTATTAGCACCTAATAGTGCTAATAGTGCATAGTGCTAATAGTGCATCCGACGAAGTGGGTATTAGCTCACGAAAGCTTATGCTCTAATACTTCAGTTAGTCTTTAAGGTGCCACAGGACTCTTTGTCACTATTAGCACCTACTGATGCATTCTGGATGAGGTTGTATACAAGAGCTTCAAATCTCTGTCATGTTCACTGAGGGATTGACCTTCCCTTTTTGTATAGATTCTTTGTCCTCTTTTCTACTCATCTGCTGCTATCACGAAACAAAAGAATCCAACAAGAACAATATGGCAACAACTCCGTATTGGAGAGCACTGCTTTCATGCAAGTCAGGGTCTAATTATATTGTTATACTTCAGGTGTATAGAACTACTTAAAACAAATGCAGGAGCAGTGAGTTTTCCAGTATTAATATGATATCAAGAATATTGCTCTAGTAACAAATTCTCACTGGTGCAGGAAGAAGGAGAAAAACTAAGTGACTGTATGCCCATCAATCATTTGATTAACTGTGTATTACAAAAGAATTCCACTTTGGAGGAACCTTCAATTCACGCTACCACAGAGAGTTGCTGCAGATGCCAGGTCAATAAAACTTTAGAAGAACATTTATTACCTACTGTATTTTTACCAATATAATAATTCCCAGACAAAATACTTCAGTGAGAGTTTGTTGGAGTTGAGAAAATAGTTAACATTAAAAAAGGTTATTGGAATCTAATAGTATAAAACCAAAACATTAAATAGGTTAAACTATGGAATTTCAGGTTAAGCTTTCCACACTAACCCTAACTTTCTTCTATAGCAGGGGTAGGTAACCAATGGCACGGGTGCCAAAGGCGGCACGCAAGCTGATTTTCAGTAGCACTCACGCTGCCTGGGTCCTGGCCACTGGTCTGGGGAGCTCTTCATTTTAATTTAATTTTAAATGAAGCTTCTTAAATATTTTTAAAACCTTATTTACTTTACATTGTTTAGTTCTATATTATAGACTTGTAGAAAGAGATCTTCTAAAAATGTTAAAATGTATTACTGGCCCATGAAACCTTAAATGAGAGTGAATAAATGAAGACTTGGCACACCACTTCTGAAAGGTTGCTGACCCCTGGTCTATATTCTCATCACCTTTCAACTACTGTCTGGAAACTATTGCTTAAACAAAAGCTTTCCCCTTCTAAAACAGAAGACAGCCACCCTTTCTGCCCACCAAAACTCCACGTGCTAAGCATTTGCCTATGAAAGCCTAACATACACGGAAGTGAGACTGAACACTTGAGCAGGACAGCCTGGGCTAGATCCACAAAGAGTTTTAAGTGCCTAAGTCCAAAATTTAGATCCTCAGAACCCCTGCTCAGTGCCACCTCAGTCTGTAGGCACCTAAATTTCTGTTGGTGAGCATGCTCAAAGCTGTCTAAATCCTATTGTTCTAGACTGCTTGGCACTGAAACCCTGGTGGGTTCCTTAAAGTAGGCATTCCCCTGTCTATTTTGCCTGATCTGCATTCTCAGGGTATCTGCACTGCAGTTTTTAACTCCGCATCCTTAGCCCTGTAAATTTGAGTTAGCTTCGATGACCAGATGTCTCGATTTTAATAGGGACAGTCCCAGTATTTGGGGCTTTGTCTTATATAGGCACCTATTACTCCCCACTCTGGCCCAATTTTTCACACTTGCTGTCTGATCACCTGACCAGCACTAGCTGCAAACATGCCATGTGGCTTTTATCACATGGCATGGTTGCAGCTAGCATTGTAGCTACCTTCAGAGCACACCTAACCTGCATTACAAGCAGCTGAGGAAGAAGTAGTGCCCTTATACCCATCACTGATTCTCAGACAACTTTCAAAATACAACTTACTGGATCAATTTCTCTGCTGGGCCATTGTAAATTCTGGGGTAAATGGGGCAACTCCAGAGTGCTGGTAATGGCCTTGCCGTTTTTAGAACTGGCTCCAGCCTCAAGATACTGAAAGCTGTTGCCAAACAGCTGCAAGAGGTACCACTAGCATAAGATCTATCCTAATCTATCCTGATTTTTTAAAATTTAAATTGACATGTTATTTTAAATCAAGATGTATTGCTTGGACTGTATATCTGCACAGAGCTTAGAATGCCACAACAGATTGCCATCAAAGAACTGCATTTTATTTTTAACACATTTTCTTACTACCATCTAAACCAGTTTTTAAGTTGCATAGGACAGAAGCTGTTTTATATAAAGTATTTTATATTTTAATTAAAATGGAATTTTAATGGCAATTGTCATTACATCAAAAGCAGGAAGACAGCTGTTAATGCCAAATTATATGTTGTTGCTGTTCTTTGACAGATGAAGTTAATGTTTTTGTTTTAAGAAATAACTGGGACTCAGTTTAAAACCTCTAACAACAAAACTGAGAAATGAAATTATTTTTTCAGGTTATTCTAGAAACATTGTTGATTGTTTTATGATAAATGTCACTTATTAAATTATGTTATGTGGCATAGTATGGTAGCAGCTACATAAAATGCTCATTCTCACTCTCATTACCTGCCCAGGTTAAATAAGAACGGTTTAAAACAGTTATTACTTTTTAAACTGAAAAGCAGTAATTTCTGTTTGTTTTGTTTTGTTTTGTTTTGTTTTTTGCTGGAACTGTGTCTAAAGACAAAGATTTTAAATGAAATTTTGCTACAAATTAATAATTAATTTGAAATTGTCTATCATCTCCTGGTAGCCTAATTAAGCATTTTATTATGTTTCCTCACTAGCTAATTAAATTTACATCTTAACTTTTGTGTCACACATTAAGAGATAACATTGCAAAGAAAGAGATATTGCCTTTTTATTTTGTTTTAAACCATCTGCAATCTGAATTTGATCATTATTTTTATTTTTGGACACCTCCATCTCTGACCTGTTGAACTAAAGACTTATTTGCAAAATCTTACTTCATCCAATTTATTTTGGTTTCTGATCTCTTTCTCTTCGCTGATCAATGTGTAAGTGACATGAAATCGTAGACCTAAACCGCCCATGCAAATACGTCGTTTCTATTTGTTGTTCTCTCTTATGTATGAAAAGTATACTAAATCTATACAGAAGTGTTAAAGAGAACCTATCTTTTCTCTCTTTCTAAAAAACCTTCTCACTTTGCCTTTATATTTGAAACTGCTTAGTTGGAACCCAGTGTTTCCCAATTTGTAATGGCTTTTGACCTTAAAATGTCTCCATATTCCATAACTTCATTGTGATGAGGAAGGAGCAAAGAGACAAGAGCCAGAATGGATGAAAAGCTGAGGAATGATAACAGAACAGGGATGGTGAGAGAGTAAAGAACAGTGGGTGGGGAGGAGGACAGAACAAAGAGAAAGAGGGCACTGCTTTGGCCTGCAAAGGAAGAAATAGATCATTATTTTAAAAAGAGAAATAAAAGCAGAAAGACCCAGATAGAAGAGAAAATGAGAAAAGGGAATACAGGGAAAAGCAGGGAGTGGCAGGAAGCAAGAGGTAATAATAAGGGACAAATTTTCCCTTCAGTTATTGCCATGTAATCCAGTGATGTCAACTGACTAGTAATGAAAATTAAAAATGAAGTGTATAAATTAACTAATTTTGTCACAATCCAAAGCCTGTTAAAACCCAACGGATCTTTCCATGGACCCCTAACAGATGTGTGATTTTACTCCTGTAAGTAGTCTCACTAAAGCCAGAAGAATTGTTTTCATAAAGATCATAGAAGTTAAAGGTTTTCAGGATTAGAGTCTTAAAAGCTATGAGTCAGCCCTCAGCTACAGTTGTGCATTATACACAAAATCTACCACGAGGTTCTCCCTCACTATTTCAGTACATTTTTTTCATATCAGTCGTTGTCTTCCACGGTCAAAACAATACTGTCTACCTGGGCAAATTAGTAAATTAACTCACATGAAGAGTTATTCTAAACTCACCTGGAGCAAAACATTGAGTTAATTTTGAAATTCCCAAATTGAAAACGTGCCCTATTCTTGCAAATATTTAGTACATAAACAAACAGAAATTAGGGATGTAAATAACATTACAAAAAATTAAGGTTTAAACTATTAAAATTTTACCACTTAAACATTTAACCATTAGGCTCTGCTGCCAGCCCTACCCCTGGGGTCCCAGCTGCAGCTGCATGCCCATGCCTCTACTGCCACCCCACATGCCCAGGAGCAGAGCCAGCAGTTGGGACCTGGGCTCGGGGAGGGAGGTCCAGCAGCCGGCCCAGGTTCCTGGGGCGGGAGGATGGGAGCGGAGTCCCACAGAGGAATTTAAATGTTAACTGGAATACCTTACCAAGAACATTGATGGTTATTGGTTAATCAGTTAGCCGGTTAACATTCTACATCCCTAATAGAAATACCAATGTTTTCAAGACAAAAAGTTTTCACAGAGAATATTTTTTCTAAAGTTTAACAAAAATGAAAGATTTCAGGCTCTTGAATGTCCTGAATTTTTTTTTCAAAACAAGTTCTCTGGCTTCACATATCTAAATTCAGAAAGGGCAAAATTCATTTAATCTACAACAAGCTTGTGTCCTTGGGCTTTTTAAAGATGAAATATGCTGAAGTTGGATGATGAAATTAATCCTCCAACCTCTGGATCTCTGCTTCATGACATAACAGGCTCCTGAATTTGAAATATGCAATGTGTGGGCTGCTATTTGTCCCACCATAGAGCTCCATTAACTTCCTGGGGGCTGTGCACCCATGTCTTGTAAGTTAGCAAAATCAAGGTCTACATTTCTGTGAACTGATCTAAGCTTTAAAGGGACTGGAACTACCTTCTCCAATGCTTTTTTATTTCCTGATGGTGATTTTTTTCAGACACACAAAACAAAACCCACAAAATTAAAAACAAAGACAAATTAGGAAGGAAACCTATTTTTTTAGAAACAGAAACTGAAAATGAAAGATTATTTATATTCCACATTTTAAATTAATTTCTTCCTCCTTGGACAACAATATCTGAATTTGGTTGATTAGACAGCAATTAGCAAAACAAAAAGAACTAAAACCATTGAAGGAAACTACATGACTGAAAAAGGAGGATCTGGCTGTAGGAAATCATTTTCAAGTATTACATAATGAAATGCAAAAAGGAAATTTACCAAGAAAAGAAAACACAACACAAAAATGAAGCAGAGTAAACAACGTTAGGCTCTAATTTTCTCACTTCCATTTTAGACACTTTTCATTTTCAATTTTCCCTGCTTACTCAGATTCTGTAACTGTGTTTTCAGAAACTTGATGCATGCTTTTATTTTTGTGCTTGTTTTTTTGCAATTCTGGGCAAAATTGCAGATTATAATTTTTTGAGCCTTTCCAAGTCTATTGCAGTGTACCTAAGATAGGATTGAATACAGTCAAGGGAAAGACTAGAGGAAGACTCACCAAAGGGTTAAAAATAGTGCACTCGTCACCCAGATTTAGACAGTAAGATCTGACAGCTCCAAATTCTGAACTAGGAAAGTATTCAGTGCAACCTCAGCTGTCACTACCTGTTCAGCAACTTTTGTGCCACTGTAAACTTTCACTCTCTATTAGATATCTTTACTGGCAGATGAAACAAAGCTTCTGATTTAGATTTTTCAATAAAATAATGAAAGTTCAAAGCACAGCACAACCAGTTTAGTTTCAGATGACAGCCTCTACTGTGAGAACTGTGTGCAGAAAGTTTTGCACATAATGAAAAAGACAGAAGAAAGATCTCTTGTCAGTTCAGAATCACTCACTTCACCCTCTCCACTGCCTCTCCCCACAACTTTTCTGCTAAGCACAAGTTACACCGTGCATAAGAAACTGGCTGTTTTGATGGAATGAATGGGATGTGACCACTCCTTTATCAATGATCCAAATTGAGAGTAGGTAGTGACCAAAAGTTATCATATACAGGAAATTCACTTATAACACAGTGAGTTGTAGTTCAGCCTCAGTTCTCCATTTGCAAGTGGCACAATTTAGCACTTTCATTAGTGGTCAGATGAGAGTATATCTAGAAAGCAAAAAAGATGTATGGGGTAGCCTACTTGAGTTAGCTGGAATCCAGCTAGCTCAGGTAACAATAGTGTAAAGACAGCACCGCATAGGCTTCAGCATAGGTACTACAAACCCAGCACACACGCTGGGTACTTGGCTTGCTAGCTGCTCTGAGTTGCTCCATAAACTCAGCTTCATATGTGACCGTCACAAAAGAGGTACAAAAATCATCCATCAGAGTAAGCGTCAAAAGCAAGTCTTAGGTGTGTCTACATGGGCAGTGATCGATTTATCAGGGATTGATTTTTCACATCTAGTGTAGATGCAATAAATCAATCCTCAAACGCTTTCCCCGTCAACCCCTGTACTCCGCCTCAGCAAGAGGTGGAAGTGGTAGCAGTTGACTCGCCACCATGTGGACTCGCTGCCATGTGGACGGCCAAGTAATGAGGCAAGAAAATACTTCTGCAGAAACTACTGGTGATTTCTTGCATTAATGATGGTGGTGGTAGAAGAGTGCTCTGCCATGGTAAGGAGTGGGTTTTTTAACAAATAGGCATAACAATATGCAGAGACCCAAAATACACAAGAATTGAAAAGAAGATCTTTTATTCCATCACAAGTTCCCACTGAAAGCTAATCAGACTCTATCTTGGAAAACTTTTCCATTTCCCCTCCCAACCTTCCCTGCCAGTTTACTGGAGCCTGCCCAGTACAGCCATAAGGCTTCTAAAAGTAAATACCTGTTCTCACATTGGCCACCAAGTGGCAATAAGCATAAAAAAATACAAACTACACATCTCTCCAGCAAGGATTTCCTAGCTAAAGTAGGCATCTAACAAACCTGTTGAAGCCACTTATGCTTCCACATGATAAGAGTAATGAGTCTGGACTGAGTTAGTGAGAAGAGCAGAGGAGTAAAAATGGTGAAACTAAGCTTACGTAGAGGGTAAGGTCCTGGTACCTGAACATATTACAGAAATAATCATTTTGGCTATTATACTAGGTTTAGTCATATCAGCATTTAATAAAAGGAAGGAAGGAAAGAAAGATATAGACAGCAGCAAGAAACCCAAAATGGCTTCTTTGATACAATTTTGGAAGATATCAAATCTTTGGTTCTGGAGTAAGTGGGCATAGCTCCACTGACATTGATGAATTTGACCATTTAGTTTCATAAACTAACACTGGAGATAGAGCATAGATAATCATAAGACATGGAATCCTAATCCTGAAGAATTAATTTGATACAGATATTCATCAAAATGGCATGCTTTCCTAAATACATACTGGAGATCTTTTTTAGTTTGGAAATGAATCTTGATAAACTTGAGAATGTAATGAAGTTTAAAAATCCCAAAAAACATAAACAAACAAACAAACAAACAAACAATGCCAAATGTTTGTACCTTGTTGCTTTTTTTTTTTAATTGGCTCCTGGCAAGCAGGAACAAGGAGCAAGCAGGGACATTGGGGAGAGGGTGCACAGAGGGCCCACCACAGTCCTTGTCAGGATTGCCTCCCCACTCTGAACTCTAGGGTACAGATGTGGGAACCCGCATGAAAAAAGAAATAACCCCCCCCCCAAGCTTATTTTACCAGCTTGGGTTAAAATGTTTTTCCCCAGAACACAACTTCTTCTGTATCTGGACCTCGTACGCTGCCACCACCAAACTCAATTTAGGGTAGTTTGGGACCCTTCTTTCCCTTTCCACTAACCCCCGCAAACTTCTCCCTTCCCTGGAAAGCGTGAGAGAATAAAAAACCCAACCCTCGCCTGATCCTGCGAGACGTGCCCGATCCAAAACCAGGATCTTACACAATGGAAAACAAGCAGTCAGCTTCTTAAAAGAAAGATTTTAATAAAATAAAAAAAGAAAGGAATAAATCCTTTATAACCATCAATAGAACAGCATCTACCATAATCAACAAAAGGATTCAGAAACCAAACCTCTCCCCCGAGGCAATTTTCTCCCTCTGTTGATATCTCTGCTGAAGCTTACAATCTCAAGAAGCACCCAGCCAACACTCACCACTGAGAACCCTCCAAGTGATAAAAAGAAGTTAAACTTACTGACTACAGTACTTGATAGAATCTTATAGTTACAGTGAAAGACATAGCTGTGTTCATCCCATAGCCGAGGTGAACGGAGAGAGACCCAGAGAGAAACTGAAACTTAAAATCCTTTGTCTCCTGAGGAATTTCTCATTGGTCAGTTGTCCACCTCTCAGGTTACCTTTAGCTTAACCCCTTACAGGTAAACACTAATTCTAGGCTACTTCACACTTATGACAGTCCTAGACTGCACACCAGGGAGATCTATATCGGGCAGTCGAGTTGTTTAAGAACATTGAAGATCTTTTATTAATCAAAGGAAACGATGCCAACACACCCCCTTTTCAACTGAAATACAACGATTCAGTTTAAATGAGTGGGGAAAGGATCTGATTTTACCCTTGCATTTACACCAACACAATTTTTGGTGTCACTTAAAACTCTGCACACAGCTAATATTCTCAGAATAGGCTATTTTTTAAAAAAAAATTAGGAATAATGCCTTTGGTAGGGCCTGTGTGGTCCAGGAAAGGAAAAGGTTTAAAATATTGAATATAATTTCCTAATTGTTTTTATCTGTTCCATACCCTCCTGCCTTGCACTGAGAGTTTCAAAGCCCCTGTGGCTTCAAATTCTCCTCTTGACTATACAAGTCATACTTACCAAGTCAGGAAACACAAATACTTCTATGTGGTTTATCTGAACAATGCAACTAACTAATGTAGTTACAATTTTGAAAATCTAGTATTGAAAACTTGCAGTGATGAATACATAGATTAAAAATAATCCTTTCTAAAATGTATATTGAATAAATCTGCTCATGGATTTTTTTTTAAAGCA
Source organism: Dermatemys mawii (assembly GCA_007922305.1). Taxonomy (NCBI): domain Eukaryota; kingdom Metazoa; phylum Chordata; order Testudines; family Dermatemydidae; genus Dermatemys; species Dermatemys mawii. The sequence goes on along the minus strand of ML677348.1, from coordinate 33,523,310 downwards.
AACCAGAGGCTAAATCTGTAGAGTATATTTTTCTATTTGAATTATTTGTTGGGCTCAAACCACAGTTACCATTTTTTCTGATCAGCATCATGATCATGCATCAGTTTTTTTCCTGTTTATAATAGCTAATTACTTATTCTCAAAGTGAACAAGGAGGAAAATATAGATAATTCTTCAGCAGTTCCAATATAGCTATAGATAGATCAGTTTCTTTACTTTTGCCTACACTCTTGAGAAGAAATCTAATTTATTCTATACTGATCCCTTAAATTAAATTATATCATAATGTTTGAGGGTATTTCATTTTCCGTGGTTAATAGTTCAACTTACACTTAAACATCCATCACCACAAAACTTCAGTATGAGCTCCCATATCAACAGCACATTTTAAGGGCATAGGCAGTTCACAGTCATCTGAATACCTCTCGAGTACTTTTTTATCATATTTACAGTGAATTCAGGAGTTGGGCTGATGATTGATCAGAAGATGATGTATGCAGCAGTCTGCATTATGTGTTTAAGGAATGCAACAATTCTTGGAGGAAACCACTGAAGGTTTTATTTTATGAGCACTATCGCTTTTCAGATTGAAAACAACATTCCATCACAAGGTCTTCAGGGCTGTTCTGTGTGCTGCTATAGAATTGAACTGAAAAGGCCCATTTATTGTATGATCATTTGTAGGAGGCTGCCACCAACAACCCACCATGGACCCCCCCAGCAGCTTCCACCGCTGATCATGGAACTTCATGAGTGGCCTCCTCTGCCTAAGCATCACCCTGTGGAGAAGCAGCTATCATTAAGTCCCAGGAGATGAGATTAGAAAGATCCTTGCTCTTACTGGGATTAAAAGTCTTTTTAGGAGTGGTTGTAGGAGCAGCAAAAGGGATGCACCTTCATTGCTTCAGGAGCCCACTAAATCAGTAGTCCATGCTTTAGCAAGAGTTCCTGAACCACAGAACTCTGCAAACATTTTGCTATTATTTTCAGTGAGGACAGCATCAAGGCCTTAATGAGACATTTGTGTAGGAGTCTGGTACTTGGCAGAGGGTGTGGGGAGAACAGTTAGGGGTTAGGTGGTGGAGTGTGTCTGGGGAAAAATGAGTAGTGAGGTAGGGGCTGAATAAAACTAGGTAGGGGTGAGGAAGATTGAAAGTTAGGAGAGAGGAATTAAATATAGGAAAGGGTTAAACATTGTTGATGTGCAATGGCTGGAACAGGGAAGTGAATAATTTTCCCTGTAGCTTATATGGGCTTGGCAGATGTAACCCTTCTGCCAAGCCCAGCCCACACCACTTCCCTCAGATCCCATTGGCCAGGAACGGCAAACTGTGGCTACTGGAAGTTGCAAGAGGCCATACCTGAGGACACTCAGGTAAACAAAGTATCTCGTGGGCTGATAGGGGCTTACCTTGAACAAGCCGTGAACCAAGTTTGGGAACCCTTGATCTAGGGGTTCCTCTTCAACAATACAACATGGAATCAGCTCGAGCCCCCACTGGGAAAATTACACACACCCTGGGACAGGGAGAAGGCTCCTTGCTTGCTCTGCAATCTGAGCTCTAGCTGGTTGTCCTGCCAGCTGCTGCTCCTCTTCACTGGTCATCCTGCCAGCCATGGTTCCTTTCCACTTGTCACCCCACCAGGTGCTCATTGTCTCACCAGATGTTCATTCTGCTCACCTCCTTGCCAGCTGCTCATTTCTGGCCAACTGTTAGTCACCTTCTGCTGCCACCTGCATCTCTTCTGTGACCTCTACACATCAGTCTTTCAGTGGTTCTCAGCTCTTTGCAGACTAGGCAGAACTCCTGCCCCACCACAAGTGCTTTCAGCTCTCATTTAAGCTATTTAACAACAAAAGTCACTCAATGAAGTCAATTTAGTTTTATCTTTGAACACAGGAAAGAAACAGGTTAAACCAGGCTGTGAACCCTAAGGAATTGTGTATATTACCTGACTAGGACATCTGCCCGATCTCCCTTACTTTCAGAGGGCTCTGGCATTCCAGACCCTGACTTAGCAAGTTCCTTTCAGCTGAGGGTGACCCCTCACTTGGGACAAGCTCAGCACAGTTCTGCTCCACTTTAGTCATTCAGTGAAGGCAGCAACACTGATAGCAACATTTCACTATTCTTGTATTCCATACCAAAGTGTTTTGTAACCCAACACCAAGAATCACTTGGAGCTGAATCAACTCCTGTTTGCCAGATATCTATGCAGAATAGGTGTGCTCATGTAAACACAGTTTGCTCCTGAAGTCTCTTCTCCTCCCAAACTAGCTGTCAGGGGAGAGTTCATTCAGTCCCTGCTTACACTGAGGTGATTATTGTGGCAATATCCCCAATAAATACCATTAGATTTTTTGTACAGAATGTATCAATTACTATGAAATTTTAATGGTGGTGATTCCCTTCTCCAAATATAGGGACTGCATCTTTACTCGAGTACCCTTGTTTTTCCTGGTGTAAGAGAGTGGAGGATCAGGCCCTTTATGGTAAGTTATCCAATCAGCATGTGACTTAAAAGGTAGATTAATGAAGGTTTCCAATACACGTCTTTATAACACAACTTTAGCCAGTAAATTAATTCAGGAATTATGCTGTAAATGCTTCTCTTTAGCTTACAGTAAAACAGGAAAATAAAAATGAGAAGCACTGATGCATCAACTCAATATATTCTTACAAACTAGGGGTATGTTAGATTTGCCTTGTTAAATATTTCTTAAGCAATTTTTAATTGACAACATATGTTGAACATCACATAGCAATGTGTGCAAAGCACTTTACATCTGTCATAGCCTCCTGAAGCTAATCCCTCTTTTAATGTGCTTGCTTCCTTTGTATTGCTGCAGGCTTTGTTTCTGTTTACTGTCTTCTAAAAGGAAGAGAGGAAAAAAAAACAAGTTAGCTGTCAGCAAGAACAGGCTTATTCTGCATAGATTTTAATTCTATTAATCTTTTGACTGGCTATCTGTTAGGAAATCATCATTGCCAAGGACAATGAATTACTCAGAAAGAAAAAGTCAAATTCCACTTCTTTCAAGGTCAAATTGTATACTTTAATTGGGCTTCCTGAAATGAGATTCCTGATCTCATTGGAATTTTATCATTCTTCTCATTTTGCTTTTATTGAGAGAAAATGAAAAGCTGAAAGATTCTAACTGATTGTTCTCTGTTGTGCTGTCTCTTCTATTGCAGAATGCAAAATTTGGCTACTATTACTATTTAAGTGATGATATAATTACTAGAAAATTCTTCTTTTTTATGCTCCAGTGGTTATGGAGTGGATCTTGGGGTTTGCAGACCTATCGTCTATACCTAGATCTGTATTATCCTGTTGTGTGACCTTGGGTAAGTCACTTAACTATGGATTGGTTGTGCATGATTTTGTAGGTGACCATTACCCTCCTATACGATGCACTTTGAAATGTCTGAATGGAAAGCACTATAACATCAAAGTTATAATATAGAATTGTGCCAGTTTGAATACTTCTAATTAATATCCATTTTTATATATAAACACACCACACCATATAGCTCCATGGGCAGTATTGGCTCAGGAACATTCTAGAACTGGAACAACATGGTCATGTAGACCAGTGCTGAGGTACACTTTGGCATAGCTGTGTGGAAGTTTATATATGACAGGCTGCCACTAAGTCCAGGTTTATCCAGAGATATTAGACCAAGGGTGGGCAAACTATGGCCCAGGGGCCACATTCAGCCCGCGGGACCATCCTGCCCGACCCCTGAGTTTCCAGCTGAGGAGGCTAGCCCTGGCCCCTCTCCTGCTGTCCCTCCTCCCACGCAGCCTCAGCATGCTGCATGGGCAGTGCTCTGGGGGATGGAGCTCCACACTCCTGATGGGCAGCACGTAAAGCTCTGTCTTGGCTGCTGCTTAAGCAGCATGGTTATGGGGTGGGAAGCAGGGAGGCTGGATAAAGGGCAGGGAGTCCCAGTGGGAGGTCAGTGGACAGGGAGCAGGGGGTGTTGGATAGGCGTGGAAGTCATGGGGGTCTGTCATGAGGTGTGTGTGGATGGGGTTGAGGCAGTCAAGGGACAGAGAGCAGGGGAGGTTGGATAGGGGTACTGGGGAGGCAGTTAGGTGGGGGATCTTGGGACGAGGCGGTCAAGGGACAAGGAGCAGGGGGGCTAAGATAGGGGGTGGGGTCCTGGTGTTGGTGGTTATTGGTGGGGGGTCTCTGGAGAGACCGGTCAGGGAACAAAGAACAGGGTGGGGGTTTGGATGATTTGGGGTGGGGATTCTGAGGAGGGCAGCTGAGGGGATGGAAAATGGGAGGGAGTCAGATAGGGGAGCCAGGCTGTATGGGGAGACACTGCCTTCCGTATTTGGCCCTCCATACAATTTTGCTACTCCGATGTGTCCCTTTAGTCAGAAAGTTTCCCCACCCCTGTATTAGACTCTCATGTGAAATACTTATCCAAAAGAAAGAAAGAAAGAAAGAGGCATTACACCAGCTAATCAGACCAAAAAAAAAACAAAAAAACAACCCACAGTAGTTTAAAAAAGAACTGAGTGTAAAAATGTTTCATTTATTCTGACACTCCCAAAACAAGATTATACCTTTATCAAACAACTCAAACACAGGCTCACTCATAGGCTCAGTTCGAAATTGAAAATTCTATGGGAAACTCAATTATTTTTTTAAAAATAATGATGTACTATGACAGTGCAATCAGAAATGAAACTTCAATGCATAAGGGGAGATGTAGTCCAGCCTGAAAGCATGGTCCATAGAGGAGAATGGGAATATTGGGGTCAGGGATTAAAACTCCCATAAGGCACCATGGTAGGTCAGGTGGACACAGATTAATGTCAACATGAAAGGAAAGGTTTCCATTCAGCTTAAAAGATTCACGTTTCAAATCAAGTTGACCTGACACAAAATGAAATATTTTACTCTGATTTTCATAAAGGATAATCAGAAAATTTCTGCAAAATTGAAATTTTCACATTTTCACAATTCAGAAATTCTAATTTCTATCAAAGAGACATTTTGACAGAAAATTTCCAGTCAGCTATGTGGCTCATAACTATAGGGAAGTCAGTGTGTCCCCTATCATGTGGCCATCAGATTAAGCATGCGGTTGCTCAGATCAGAGTTGTTCCTCTGCCTGGGTCCAGAACAGAGCAACAATCACAGAAGCACCACTGAAGCTACCTACAATGTGTATCATCAACCACACAGAGTGCTAACTGGCAAACAGACTCTGAAAGTGTAGTATAAAGCTTAGCTTAGATAATACAGCAATAAAGATTAACACAAAATATGACGAAATAAAACAGTTTGAGCAACCACAAAGGGGAAAAGAACTGAGATGATGGTAATTTGTTACCTTTCTGCATCAGAATGAGATGATACAGAGTTCTGACATGGTACAATGTCATCACACATTGATGCAAGGACATGAGGCAAATGTTTCAATGTAATATTGCTGACTTCCATGACCATTAGATGTGTTAGTAGTAAATATTCACTTTTTATGATTTTTGGATGTTAAAGTCTCGTAATTTTATATGCTAACCAAAATCCTTGTTAGGTTGCATGTCTATAAAATTGGTCTACTGTCCTATGAAGCTAAAAAGTTTTGTCCTTAAATTGAACTTAGTATTTAAGCCTTACTGAGATATTATGTAGTTAAGTATTCAGCTGTACCTAATTGATCTCTCTGCCTCTAAATCTGTCAGTGCTCAGATGTCCAGTAAAAAGGATTCCTCAAAACTAATAAAAAGTGTTTGTAGAAGTATGTTATCATAAACAAGACTGGGGAATTAATAATAGATGCTTATAATGCAATTATGTTTGGTGATTGATAATGAATATTTATCACTGTTTTCTTTTTTTTTTGAGTTATGAAATACCCCATTGAAATGTTTAATTCATTAGCAAATACTTATTGCAATAGGAATTTTAATAATAATAAATGGGTTATAAATCCATTTAGTTTATCAATCAGATAAATGGAGATGCCATAAAAGAAATCCCATAAGTAATTAGGTAAAATGTGATATCAAAAACAGAGCACAGTTAAATTAATTGAGAGAAAGGAGCTTTCCCTCCCTACACAGGAATTTATTTGTCTTTAATTATATAAAAGGAAAGAAATTTTATGAGTTGGGAGATGGAAAACTGCTAGTTTTCCACTAGCTACAGAAGAATGGACCAACCTACCTTTCTTTCACTATTTACAGAGGGTGGTAAAGTATGGGGGTTTTTTTAGTATTCTGTATAATGCTGTCATAATTGAGTAATAATCTTTTTGATCAAATCATTCCATTTGATTCTGTTATTCTGACATCTCACATTGTTATTAAATCAAACACTCAACAGAAAAAAGTGATTCTCCTCAACTGTTAGAGGCTGAGAACCCTGATTTAGAAGGTAGTTTATCTTCCAGAAATGCAATCTTTGCAGGGTACTTCAACATTGCAGAAGAAGTTTCCATGAGACTTAGATAACACGGTTCACAATTAAGCTACCATGAGTGAGCTGCTTGTTTTGTTTTTTTTTTTTTGTCAAACTTAATTAAAGGGGTTAGCAATTAAAAGAACAAAATATCAGATAAAACCATGTTAAGATTATTACAGAGGTTTCTACCTCTGTTCATACTATAATGTATAGTAACTATGTTGTTCCAATGACATTAGAAAGACAAGGTGGGTGAGGTAATATCTTCTATTGGACCAACTTCTGTTGGTGAAAGAGACAAGCTTTTGAGCTTACAAAGAGAAAAGCTCTATGCAAACTCGAAAGCTTGTTTCTCACCAAAAGAAGTTGGTCCAATAAAAGATATTATCTCACACAATAATGTGTTATTTTGATCTATCTACTCACAGTTTAACAAATTAGGGACTCAGTCCTGTTTCCATTTAAGTCAATGGGAGTTTTGCCATTTGATTTCAGAAGCAGCAGCCTTGGGTTGCATACAAACAATGTGTTGATATACAGAGGGAAGGTTGTCTTAACCACCAGAAAGGTTAGAATCTATGTGAAAACTTCAAAACCACCAGTATGTACTGCCCCGCTTTTGTATGTCTGAGCCTTGCGCCCTGCAAACAAATCTATTGCCAAGAAACCAGAGGTGTGGGAGTGAATGTATTTCACTGTGCCATTAATAACACTAATAGTACAAATAAAAAGTTGTTTATCACAGTCATGCTAAAAGATAACCATTGCCATTACATCCCTTTTACTGCAGCCGATCATGAAATCTTAAAACCGGTGCAAACTTCACACGTCACCACTACATGAACAATGGAGGTAGATTAGAAGAAAAGTTAGGAATGATGGCTAGGTGTCCATAGACCAGTGGTTCCAGTGTGAGCTTGTACAGTGAAACATATTTAAGTTCTATATTGTTAGTTATTTTATTTTGTTGGAGATATCCAAGCAGGTGAAAATCAATGTTTAGGAAGCTCTTTAAAGCTAAGTGGGACTAAATGAGGGCTTCACATGTGTGGTTAAACATACCCATTGTGAGTATAGGGCTGAGCCACTCTGCTATTGGAAAGAATTTCTAACCCTTTTCATTTATTTCCCTTTCCCCTCCCTCCTGAACTTGTTTTCCCTATGCTTTTTATAAGTAGGCAAAAGAGGCACCAGTAGGTTAATACTTGGCTAAGGTCACTTAGGGAAGCCCAGATGTTCTTATTCCATTTCCCTACATTAACTTAGAGGATTGAAGGAAAACTTTCTCATCTTTATTTTGAAGAGGTTTTTTGTTTTGTTTTTTTAAAAGAAAGGCTGCTAGTGACAGCTTATTGTAGTCTTTTGTACATCAGTTTGGGGCTGTCTTGTAGGGCTGTGATTTAGTGATCCTTTCTGTCTCACCTGACATGACCACATAACAACACTAACATGAAAAAGAGAAATTGTTAAGAGCATCCATACAATTGCACAGAGAACAAAACCAAAATATGTTCATGCACTGTGCTGTCAGATGTATGAATTAAATTAGCACTTATTGTTGTATAAAACTAGTATGTCAGGTTTAGAGAAATCTCAGTAAATTGATGCTCGTAATCATTGCCACTGAAATTTAGCAGAGGGATCCTTGCTTTCCATCAAATGAGACATGATGAAACAACAGGATGGGATTTTGTTAAAGATGGATTATAGTCATGCAAACAGAAAAGTAGCATTGCCATGACCTTGTCTTTATCTATCGGCTTAACTTTTTGAGTGAAATCTTACAACAGCATGCAACCTTATTAGGCATTATTGCCACTGATTTTTTTTTCAGAAACATGAACACAGTGCCAGAAAGCCCTTAACTCGCATTGTTTTTCAATAATTTTGAGCTGTCTTGTAAAATGTACTCTCTAGGGTATCGTAGTCAGTTTAAATTATCATAGTTTGACTGCTGACTGTTACTGAAACAACTTTTAAAATCATGTGTTGCTGTAAATTGGCTTTTTAGATTTACAACAAGGTAAAGAAGGGCATTCTAAAAACCCAGTCTGTTGTTCTGATGTAATCTAAGACTCACACAGGATTAATGCTCATCCTTTGAATTTGCTGCCTCTAGATTCAAACAAACAAAAACACAATAACCAGGACAAAACAAATCAGGATGCCCCTCCCTTCTATCGTGTTAAAGGAAAAATAAAATTAAAATCAGACAAAGCCCGTTCTGCAAATAGAAATTTTAAGACTTAGCATTTGATACCAAAATCTCTTGATTACTAGTGGCCATTTTCAAATTGGGAGGAACTAGTAGGACATGAAATCAAGCCTCCGTGATAAGTAAGCAAGTCACCATTTAGTTGTAATAAACAGATAATAAAAACATATGATCTGGGCTTTGCCACATTATTCACATTGAATAGTACCATTTCTCAGCAGGTAGTTCCATTTAAATCTATCAGACCCCACTGGGCTGAATTCCACAGAGATACTATGATAAATTCTGCTTTATGATCTGCAAAAGGGATATAGATATAGGAAAAGAAGACAGGGTGAGTGCTGAGAGCAGTCTCCTCTTGGTGCAGGCACATAGAGGCAGGAACCAGAAACAATCAGTGATGGCATCAGCACAGAACTTGATTCAGCTTTTCTGTGACCACAAGACATCAACTTTACACCATGTGTAATAAGTTTGATTCTGAGTTGCTCATACCTGTGCCATCATTATATACCAACCATCTCCATAGCCCTTCGGCAGATCATAAAGCAGAATTTATCACATTGTCTCTGTGGAATTCAGTCCAGTGGGGTCCGATAGATTTAAATTGAACTACCTGCTGAGAAATGGTACTGTTCAATGTGAGTAAGGGTGACAGAGCCCAGTCCATAGGCTTTTATTAGCTGTTTATTACAGCTAAATGATGACTTACTTATTCATCACTGAGGCTTGATTTCAGCACCCCCCACTATAAAACTGTTCCAGTACCACCCCAGGACAGAGAATTCCACCTCTCCTAAAAGCAGAGGGCAGGGAGCTGTGCCCCTTTCAGCATATAACGATGGCATGGGTATGAGCAACTCAGAAGCAAACTTATTACACATGGTGTAAAGATGATGTCTTGTGGTCACAGCAAAGCTGAATCGAGTTCTGTGCAGATACCATCACTGGTTGTTCCTGGTTCCTGCCTGCGTGTGCCTGCAACTAGAGGAGATTGCTCTCAGCACAGCTCCCCTCCCTCAGCTTTTAGGAGAGGTGGAATTCTCTGTCCTGCAGTGGTGCTGGAACAATTTTTATAGTGGGGGTGCTGAAGGCAGAAACCATATATTTGGGTTGTTATTACTACTTCAAGCCAAGGGGTATGGTAGCACCCTCAGCACCCTTCATTCTAGCACCTCTTCTGTCCTGCCCTCATTTTGGGTAAACAGTGCTCTCACAGCTCTCCCTTCTCCTGAGCTAGTGAGATAAGAATTCCCCACTCCTGTTCCAATCTATTTTATCCACTGGCTGTTCCCCTTAAAGGGCTGTAGCAAATGATTCTCCCCATGCAGTGCAACTGATAAACTATGGGAGGCATTCCGCCTCTTGACCCTCCCTCTGGGGCAGTCTATCTCCACCCTGTGTGCCTTTATGGAACAGCTCATAATAATGCAGTCCAATCCTGTGTGATCTATATATCCATGGAAGAGTCTCCCAAGATAAATTTAAATATATTTAGTTTGGGACTTTATGCTGGAAACAATAGCTGTGATTCACAGTCAGTCTGGCAACCTTACATTAGAAATTCCAGAGGGGTAGGCACACAACATATTTTACAGAGGTGTAAAGTCCTGTGTTGTCGAAAAGAAAGATTGCATGTGTGCTGTATTCTTAGAATTAATCATTTGCCCCTTCATAAATAAAAAAACGCAGAGTTAAATAAGAGCTGATTCTCAGCTTTCCAAAGATGATGATATCAAAATTTCAAAGACTTTTGGAAGAGAAAACTGTTCCTTATTTGGCCTCAATCATTTGTTACGTCATTTGCATCCGCATGAAATGCACCACATAAGAGTGGAATTTTGATCACCATTTGCCAGAAGTGTTTGGGATCCAGAAGTAAGATCTTTGAGTATACTCAGCCTAGAGTTGCTGTTATTTTGGAAAGCTCCCCATTTCATGAATATACCTCAAGACGAGTGATGTATGAGTGCTGATGGACAACAAGAAAGGGCTGGCATATCTTTCTAGATTTGAGAGAACATGCTCAAAGTAGATGCCTGTAGATGTGTAAACAGAATAAAGTGCAGACCAATCATATATATGTTTTTGATGGTTTTTAAAAGGCTAATTTCACAAAGTTAAAAACAATTATGAACCAAGTCAGCTGGGAGGAAGAATTTAATCAGAAAAATGTGAACGATCATGGGGAATTGCTTAAGAACACTTTACTAGATGTCCCAAAAGCCACAGACCCACAACTGAGGAAGGAGGCCTTATGGGTTAAAAAACTGACCTGGAGTACAGGGGAAATAAAAACAGCTATAAACAATTAAAATATGTATATAACAAATGGAACAAAGTAGACGCAAATAGAAATCAATTTTAGAAAATTGATAAGGAAAGCACAGAGACACAAGGAGAAATCTCTGGACAGAAGATTTAATGACAGTAAAGAGTTTTTAAAGTATATTAGGAAAAAAAGAATCTTAATTCTAGCATTGATCCATTACTAGGTGGAAATTTTAGAGTTAATAGTAATGCAGAAAATAAAATGCAAAAATGTTCAATAAATATTTTTGTTCTATGTTTGGAAGAAAACAGATGATCTAGTCATATCATAGGATAACACTCTTTCCATTTCACAAACATTTCAGGAGGATTTTAAACAATAACTACTAAAATTAGACATTTTAAGCTCAACAGGTCTGGAGAACTTGCATCCAAGAATTTTAAAAGAGCTGGCTAAGGTGCTTGAGGGACCATTAATATTATTTTTTCAATAAGTCTTTCACACTGGGGGAGTTCCAAAAGACTGGAAGAAAATCAATGTTGCAATGATCTGGATAATTATTCATCTGCCAGTCTGACATCAAACCCAGGCAAGATAACAGAATTACTTGATTAACAAAGAATTAAAGGAAGACAACATAATTAATGGCAATCAACATTGACTTATGGAAAGTAGCTTCTGTCAAAGTAACGTGAACAGATTATGAGTTTGGTGGATAAAGGTAACAGTGTTGATATAACAGTTAGACATCTGTAAGGTTTTTTTGATTTGGTACCACATGCAATTTTGATTATAATACTACAAAGAATTTAAATCAACATGGCACACATTCCGTGGATTAAAAGCTAACTAACTTATAGGTCTCAAAACATTATTGTAAGTGGATACTCATTATCAAATAGCTGTGTTTAACACATTGATAAAATGCTAAATAATGTAAGGTCAGGCATTAATCCCATATGCTATTTAACACTTTATTAATGATCTGTAAGAAACCATAAAATCATCAATGATAAAGTTCACAGATAACACAAAAAATGAGGAAGTGGTAAATAATGAAGAGGAGAGGTCACTGATAAAGTTATCGGGATTGCTTAATAAGCTGGGTGTAAGATAGCAATATGCAGTTTAGTACAACTAAATGTAAATATATACCTCTAAGAAAAAAGAAACTCTGTCCTGGAAAGCAGTGACTCTGAAAAAGATGTAGGGATCATGGTAGATAATCAGCTAAATATAAGCTTCCAGCGTAACTCTGTGGCCAAAAGGGCGAGTAAAGTCCTGGGTTGTATAAACATGAGAACCTTGAATATTAGTAGAGAGGTTATTTTATCTTTCTATTTGGCACTGGTGCAGCCACTCCTAGAATACTGTGACCATTACTTGTGTCCACAATTCAAGAAGGATGGCGATTAATTGAAGAACGTTCAGATCACAAATGGTGCCTCCCTGAAGGCTGATGTATCTGAACCGAAGGCCAAAGCAATTGGGAAGGTGTGCAAGGAACTGAGTCTGCCCAGAATCGTGCAGAGGGGCCTGCAGGGAGCAGAAGGACTCCATGTGATTCAGGGACTAGCCTGCGAGAAGAGTGGAGAAAACTTCCTTCCAGTTGGATGGCAGAAAGTGCTAAGAAGCTCAGCAGTGAGCCAGTAGAAAATAGATTAACCTTGCTACTTCACTCAGTGCTATGAAAAATGCCACACGCTGACCACTGTAGTTAGGTCAACCTTTAACCTCTAGTTTAGAAGTGGAGAGGTCAACAGAAGAGTTCTTCTGGCAACCTAGCTCCTGCATCTTGGAGAGGTGGATTCATGACAGTGATGGAAAATCCCCTTCCTCGAGGTAGGAAGCAGCTGCACTGTGGTGCCACAGCAGCACAACTGAAGCACTGCAGCTGTGCCACTGTAGCAGCTATAATGGAAACATGGCCTAAGAGAGAGGGGTTAGACTGGGAGCTGGCTGGCTGACTGGAATGCTTCATGCTTACCTATGCAAACTCTGATCAATTATAGGAGGCCTGATTCTACAATCCTTTTTCAGGTCAAGGTATTAATTATCCTGAGAGCTCTCACTGAAATCAATCCACTCCAAATAAGGTGCTGCTGCTCATCATGAATAAAGCTGGTAGAATATGTCTCTTAGTGAGTAAATACAAGAAGTAATATGCACCTCTTGATATCCTATGGTTCTGTATTTTTGTAGCTCAGAGTAACAATAGTTTAGCTCTGAACTATTGAACTAAATTATTCTGATATTTGGAATACAGATTTATTTTTATCTCAGTGGTAACAATAGAAATTTAAAAATCCATGACTGATTTATCAGCTAAACATACCCATCAAACAGTGTTATCCTGATCTTTGCAAATTTATGCATTAACTGTAATGAACGTTACAGAGCCTTGGAAAAAGAGATCCTTTTGGCATTACTTTTGCATTGCAGATCTCAGGTTGGTGATTTTTCCAAAGTTTTTGTTATATTTGGAGTATTATAAAGAATACTGGGTTACATAGAATCTTCCTCCATGGCTGGAGGTACCAGATAGTATGCCTATAACAGGGATTGGCAATCTTTGGCATGTGGCCTGTCAGGGTAAGACCCGTAGGGGGCTGGGCTGGTTTGTTCATCTGCCACATCCACAGGTTCAGCCTATTGCAGCTCCCACTGGACGCGGTTCACTGTCCCAGGCCAATGGGGCTGCAGGAAGCAGCAGCAAGCACATCCTTTTGGCCGTGCCGCTTCCCTGGTGGCTTACCCTGGTGGGCCTCATGCCAAGTGTCGCCGATCCCTGGGCTAGAAGATAAAAAAATATCAGACTAATAAAGCCAGCATAGGTGAACATGATCAGATCTGATCTAAAAAAAAAAAAGCAGGGGAAGAGATGGAAAAATAAATGTTGGCACACTGTCCACTAGCCTGCAGTTTCATAAATTGGTTTTAATACAGGACAACTTATTTATTTTGTTATAGTTGTAGCTATTGGAAAGGTTTCCAATAACCAAACCCATATTTACTATGGTTATAAATAAGGTGAATATTGTTTTCGGTGTTTGTGGGTTTGTTTCCAGTTTTTTTTTATCCACTTTAAAACTGTTAGTGGAATTTTTTATACTGTTTCAAATGATCTTAATGTCAGATTGTAATAAAAGATGGTGTGACTTTTGACCTTTCTTGACATGCCAAGAACAATGTGAAAAGACATTTGGCAAGGAAAATATAGTAGTTCATCACTGCTATATGACAAACCTTAGTCATTTTATATATGGTTTTATGTTAAATACTTTATTTGTACTGTAAGGAAAAAGAGCAAGTGCACCACAAGACAGTTAAGGAGATCTCTTTACAGGTGATACCATAAGCCTCCTGAAGAACAAAAGGTTGACTGTATTTCCATCAGAAACACTCTCCAAACAATTATTTTCTCTTATACACAGAAGCAGGTGGCATGTTTTACTTTATAGCCTGCAGAAATAAATCAAGGAGGTCAGATTTGAAAGGTCCACAATAAATATTGAATATATTAGCACCTCAAAATGCATTAATGGTATTAAACAATGAAGGCTATAATAATTATAATGGTGAAGGAAGAAAAATTACCAGAACAATCACACCTCTTTCTCAGAGATCTCTGGCTTTTAATATACATGACTAGCTCTCTGACAAGTTGCTTCACCGTGCTTTAGTATATATTTCACTTTAAAAAATGATCTCTCTCCTTTGGATAAAGGGACACATATAATCCATTAATAACCTATACTCATTCACTTTACAGGCAATACTGTACTTGAAACTGTTCTCTCTCAAGAGGGAAGGCAAGCTTCAGGAAATAATATTTTAACTGCAAATGATAAATCTATCACATGAGAGACAATCTAAGGGTATGGTTACACTTACAAGATTATAGCGCTATAGATTATAGCGGTCCCCTTATACAGGAATATGTATAGCGCTATTGTATGTCCACACTCAGATGCTCCTGCGGTATAGCATGGCCACATTTGGGGCACTTAATGCGGCATTAAGAGCAGCGCATTAGGGCAGGTATCCCAGCATTCAGCTGGGTGCAACATGCTTTTTAAACGAGGGGGGTGAGGGGGGACGCATTGTGTGAATGCGGAGGGAGAGAGACAGTGATTTTTCCGTTTTTCTGAAAGCCTGTCAGTGAGCCTCCGTTCACAGAAGGCTTTGTTTTCACACAGGCTCCCTCCTTAAACATTTGCATTGCTTATCTGCCGAGTTAAGAAAGAAACTCTAAAGAGGAACTTCCGCATTCCTCCAGCCGAGTTCAAAACAAAGGGAAGAGACGTCAATTGCCTTAAATGACTCTAGGCATCTCCAGAGATCACTTGTAGCGCAGTGGGTGTCCACATCCTTGCTGTAGTGCTACAGCAGCTGCGCTACAGCCCTTATTCCCCATGCGGAGGTGGATTAATAATAGCGCTATAACTCAGCAGTTATAGCACTCTACGTGCCTTGCCAGTGTGGACGGGGAGGAGGTTATAGCGCTCGTGGGGGCTTTATAGCGCTATAAAGTGCCAGTGTAACCATGGCCTAATTGAATATTTTACAGTGTCCTTAAAAAAATACCAAAAAGTCTTATTTAGAAGAGTTTGTTGTTACTCAAAAGTTTCTGGAGGAAAAACATCTGTCCTTACATGTATCACATCTGTATAAACACTGTATAAATGTCATCTGATAACAATAAGATCTGCTTTAAGGAGAAAGTGGCTAGTCAGCAGGACTTCATTATGAGGTTTAAGATTTAAAATAATACAAATGAGAATAAGAAGCCTTTTTTATGACAGAATGGAAATGATAGGGAGTAAATATCACTATTTCCTTCTTGGACCTAGCTTTCTGTGGCAACATTTTTTTGAGGAGAGGTGTGGCTGGAGCAACATCAATTCTGACAGTCTGATCTCTTTGACTGCTGTAAGTCAGAATTTTTTTGAGAACTTTAACAGTGTCCTCCCAATTATTTCCCTTTTTTCCCCAAAGAAAAATGTCTTCTTCATATCCATTGTAAAAAGGATTCTTTCCAATAGCAGAAATTGGAAAGGTTAGTTGACCTGAATGTTAAGCTATATTTCATACTGGAAGATCCGCAAGTGTCAGTTACTAGGAAAATATGATACTTCAAACTGTGACCTGGGTTAGTTTACAAACTTGAATTGCTGCCTTTTCCACTGTGAGAAGTGAAGTCGGTCATTTTCTCTCTTTTTTCCTTGTATCTTCGAGTGTTTTTCTGTGGGGCTAAGCAAATTTACATTAAAATTATGTACTGTCAATAGACTACACTGCAATTACCAGTGGGGCTCAATAGGTAGCATTCTTGTCTTGGGCAAGAATGTAGTGACCTCAAATCCCACAGAAAGAAATCTGCCTACAACTAATAACTGTTCCTGTAGAGCAGGGATCAGCAACATTGGCACGGGGGACTTCAGGGTAAGTACCCTTAGTGGCCCCGCCGTTTTATTTACCTGTTGTTTCGCTGACCGCAGCTCCCACTGGCCGTGGTTCGCCATCCTGGTCCAATGGGGGCTGCGGGAAGTGGCGGCCAGCACCGCGCCACTTCCCACAGCCCCCATTGGACCGGGATGGTGAAGCGTGGACAGTGGGAGCCGCAGTCAGCGAAACGGCAGGTAAACAAAGCAGTGGGGCCCGCTAAGGGTGCTTACCCTGGGGTCCTGCGTGTCAACGTTACTGATCCCTGCTGTAGAGATTAAATACTTTGTTATCTATCAAAATGAATTGTCAATAATCCTAGTGTTCCAGTAATTGTTTTCTCTAACATGCTTTATTTTGCAAGACTGTGTGAGATGTGTAATGGGTTCCCAGAGGTACAATGTGGAAGTAGGGTACTGTTTAACCCTCTGTCTTACCAACCTGGGATCCCTCTCACACTGTCTTGTTGTGACAAGCTGCAAACCTCTCCAGGCACTGCACTTAACACAGACATCCACAGGCAGAGACACACCCAGCAGAATTACATGAACGCTTCTGCCAGACACTCATGAACCAACAATAGAGATGCTCCATTCAATTTCCTACAGCTCCCCTAACCTAAAGGAACCAAGAGCTATACCGTCTTGTCCCGGCCAGAGGCCTGACCAATATAAGTTCATTACTTAGTCCAACCCTCCCTCAGTGTGAGATGTGCAACTTGGAGCAAAACCCAGTGTTTTAGGTTTATTAACAACAGAAAGATATATGTTAAGTGATTATAAGTAGTAATCATACAGATCAAAGTTGGTTACCTAAGAAATACAGTAACTTCTCACTTAAAGTCATCCCAGTTAATGTTATTTCATTGTTACATTGCTGATCAATTAGGGAATTTGCTCATTTAAAGTTGTGCAATGCTTCCTGCTAATGTCGTTTGGCAGCCGCCTGCTTTGTCCACTGCTTGCAGGAAGAGCAGCCCGTTGCAGCTAGCTGGTGGGGGCTTGGAACCAGGGTACACCGACAGCACTCCCTATCATCCCCCCACACTCCTAAGTTCCCTGTGTGGTAGCCACCCAGCAGGCTATCAATTGCTGGCAGTTCAGCTGTCCCTCCCCCCACTGCCATGTGCTGCTCCTGCCCTCTGCCATGGAGCTGCTCCCAGGAGCCTCCTGCTTGCAGTGCGGAGGGGGGAGGGAAAATGGTGCTAATGTCAGGGTATCCTCCTCCTCCCCACCCCCATTCCTGCACCCCTCCCATTTGACCCATCAATAGAGAAGGGGGGAGACATGACAGGCCTCAGGAGGGAAGGAGTTTTTTGGCTGCAGCTGCTCTGTCAGCTTCCTGATGTATTTTAAAAAGTACTTAGAGTGGGGTCAGCATATTTAAAGGGACACTGTTTCTTTCTCTCTCTCACGCACACAGGGTGTCTGACTCTATCTGCCATGCTGTTTCCCCTCCCTCCATTTGAGCTGACTTGTAGAGTATGAGGCTACATGAACAAAAATGTGTTAACCCTTGAGGGCTCAACCGAATGCTAGTTCATCATTTAAGGAGTAAGGCATTCCTTGGGAAATATCCCACCCTCTTCCACCCTCTAACTTCATCACCTCAACCAAGCTTCACAATCATCATTGCTGAGTACAGTATTAAATTGTTTGTTTAAACCTAGCCACCACATTTACATTAATTCTTATGGGGAAACTGGATTTGCTTAACATTCTTTCCCTTAAAGTTGCATTGTTCAGGAACATAAATACAACGTTAAGCGAGGAGTTAGTGTATAAAGTAACATCACAATCTGAGTTCTATAAACTAGACAGGATTTGAATCAGTCTTACCATGATAATATAGTTCCTTACTACACAAGCTGAGATTCTCCTTTCTAGCCTGGGACCACCTTCCCTGTTCAAAGTCTTTGTTCTCCAGAAGTGTTTCCAGATGTTGAGTTCTGAGGGGAGTGAGGACAAATGATGTTGTCACTCCCCCTCCTTTATAGGTTTTCTGGAAAGATCTTTTGCTATGATGTGAGTCAAACAGTGTCCATTGTCTATGTGCTCCCTCTGAGAAGACTTTAATTGTATAAAGATCCTGTGATAGTTCTCAGTAATGTGGATTCTCCTTAATGTGCCATCCACACTGTGTGGCATCTTCATTGTTGTACCTGAAAGGCTGGCTGTGGGTGTTCCCAACCTCACAAAATATGTCAGTAACATGCACATTGCAAAACTTCTTTACTTCCTATACTATGATAGCACATATCTAACAGGATATTAATATTCAACAAATTGAGACTTTTAAAATGATACCTCACAAGGCATACTTTGTACAAAACATATCATAATTATATGACAGTGGTGAATGTGGGGATGCCAGGTTTTGCTTTGGGGAACAGAGGGTCACAATATCGCTAAGAATAAAATACCCCCTTAATTGGTTTACAGAGGGCTTATTTGCTGGAATGATATGAAATTTAGGTCCTAACTCCATAAAAACCTAGATCCATACTTGACTTTATGCTCTGTGAGTAGTACCACTCACTCTAAAGGGAGCAGAGTTAACCAAATGCTGAGCATTTTGAAAATCCCATCTTCACTGTGTAAGGTTAAGAACATGCCTTAGTCTTTACAAGACCAGTGCCTTAGACATTTCAGAGTAGCAACAAAGGTACCCTTAAAATCAAACTCATGCTACTACTATATTAGTGTAATTCAAGAAATAATAGTGCCACTTTGTTGCATGTATAGGGTTAACACTGAAAAAAGGCTAGGGTCCTCTGGAAAGTAGAGTATGTAACCATGTAGTTAAAGACTACCATAATGCATACACACCAGGAAGATGAATTACAGTTGTACAGGCAACCTTGTTTCTGGCACTTCCTTGCTTTGGAATGCTTTATTTTGAAATTTTAACAATGTTTTTATTGTGGGGTTTTTTTGTGTATGTGTATGTGTGTAATATATCTAGAATTGCTAGGATTGGGAAACACAATTCTAAGATATCAGGATTTCTTATAGAATCCTCATAGAAGACCTAAAGCAGCCAATGGTAAGAATGGAACCAGACAAGAAAGAGGACCACATTTTGCAAATCTTACTCACCTTGAGTACCTTACTTCTGTAAATCATCTTATTGAATTAAATGGACCAGTCCTTGAGGTATGTAAAGGTTGAAAACCTAATCCTAGTAAATTAAAACTAACCAAAAATGTATCTATTAGATTACTTTCTTTTGAACTCAGAAATATGTTCATACTTTTAAGGTGTCTGTGACTGTGATGGTAACAAGGAAAGCTATATGAAAGCAAGCAGTTGTGGTTCATACTGGAGAAAAATATTCAAGGTATTATATAGTACAGATGTTCTCAAACTGTGGTCCGCAGATCACCAGTGGTCTGAGAGCTCCATTCAGATGGTCTGCGCAGGGCCGTTGTTACCCATATGCAAAGTACACAGCTGCATAGGGCACCAGGTAGGGCACTAAATTTCCTGGTGACCTGCACTGCTGCAGTCTGCTTGCTTCAGCCCCTGCTCCAGCTCTTCCCCAGGGCCGCCTGCCTCCTCCCCTTTCCCTCCTGCCTCTTTCCATCCCTTCTCTGCCCCAGACCTGCCTCCACTCCCCTGAGCTCTGCAGCAGGGCTGGGCCTGCACTCACTGGTGGCAGGAAATGCAGCAACCCAGCCCCAGCCAGGCCGCCAGTGAGTGCTGAGGGGTGGTTCCCACCCTGCCCACCAAGCCAGCCTTTCCCCCACTCCCACGGAGGCTGGGGCCAGCCCTCTTCCGCCCCCTGCTCCTCCCCGCGGTGGCCAGGGGCCAGTCCCCTCCCCCGCTCCTCCCCATGGAGGCCTGCCCCCCCACACCTGCGGTGGGGCTGCAGAGGGACCCAGAATAGCTAGGGATAGCAGATAGTTCCCTCTAAGGTGCATTCCTGGGCTGCTGCACACAACAGAATGAAGGGTCATCCACCTAATTAGTGGAGCCACACAGGTGGGAGGAATTTGGGATATGCAGGGCTGCTGCAGCCAGAGATAGAGGTGACTTTCTCCAGCTCCAGGGCTGTGGCTGCCAGGAAGAAATAGCCTTTCTTCCCAGCCTCAGCTTTGTGGCTGCTGTGGAGGAGGAGAGGTCCCCCTCCTTCCTAGTCCAGCTCAGGAGTGTCACAGCATGGGAGAGAGGGCACGTTCATCGCATTAGGAAGATAAGACTACTGATATTAAAATATGAGTTGTGTGTTCTTATTTGTAGAACAAAAACACAGTAATTCTTATTAAGGGTTTTTTTATGTAGCTCTTTTTTTCAAAGCGCTTTACAATAGTTAGTTAATGGTATAAACATTTGGAAAGATCATTAAGTGATTCACCGAGACCCTCAGCAATTTTCAAGTGGTCCATGAAAAAAATAAGTTTGAGAACCACTGCCCTTACATACTACTATTTTACCTGATAAGATATCTAAACAGTGTTTAGGTTTTTATTAGTCATTCCATACTTGTAAGAAGCAGCTCTTGATAGGAAAGCTCAGTAAATAATGGATGGTACATAGTACATATTTGTATAGACGTTACTGATCACTTTTCACTCTCAGATGGTAGAAAGGAAGTAGAGCAATGAGTAGGCAAATAGCCAAGCCCAAATGAGTGTAAACACGTTGAAAATGACAAGAAATGTTCTGCTAAGCCATAGTATTTTAAGTGATTCCACAATGAAAGAACATTGGGATTGCAAGCTATTATTAAATATTTACATTATAGTAGAATCCAGAGGCCACAGTTGAGGTCAAGGCCCCATTGTGCTAGGTGCTGTCCATACTGTTGACCTATGATTCTTCCCCTGCATTTTCTCTTTGTGAAAAACACAATGTTATTTGGGGTGTATGATTGGCATTGAGGTTTTACTTATTAGTTTGAAACATGCATGGGGGCAGTAAGTGAACAGAAGTAATTGGGTTACCATGCTTGCTATGTCAAGGGTACGTGATATTAGTATGAGGCCTACTGGAAGTGGTTATACCACAGGTTGGGTTTTAGTTAGCGTAGACCTAAAGGAAAAATGTGAAGTCAAAATTTTGCATTTTCAGTTCTGAGAAACAACTGACTGCAAAAGATATAGTACACTTCAAGATTCTGTAAAAAGAGGGGAATTTGAGGGAATGGCGATTGCAGTTAGATTGCTATGCAGTAGTTAGGTAGTTGAACCACACTGATGCATAGAAATTATTAAGAAATGATTGATACAAATTGTTAATATTAGTGACTGGTTAATTATGGGTGTCCAGAATGCTGCAGAGGGAATGGAGGCAATAAATGACCTTACGATAGTTGTTGTACCAGAGCAAATATGGATAACATGCAAATATGGATATTCTTGCATAATGTGGAGTTTAAGACACGATCCCTGGTTCTCTTTTCATTGCTTCTCTCGGTCTTTGGAACTGGTCTCAACTATATTTTGTGAGGTGCTCCCTACCTGATTCCTCCTCCCTGTTTTTTCCCTCTCTTTTAGAGTGTAAGTGTGAACTGTGTTTATTAGCCCAGTCCTATTGGTAGTGGCAGGTGCATATTTGGATAGGTTTATACTCTCTAGTAATTATATGTATTATAATTATTTGGTTTCTTTGCAAGATTTTAATTGAATCTATACTATATTGCTGGTCACATTAATTCCAGAGAGCGAGAGAGGAGTTTCTGAGAGAAAACTCATATGTAGCCCATTTTGGGAAGGAACTTGTGATTGATTATTTGTAATAAACATTATAAGTGTGACAAAACTGGTCATGACATTATTTGTAAGGGCTACAATCCCCCAAAAAAGAGTCCCTCTCTGAACAAAGTACGTCTATAAACAAGGCAGACAAAGGATGGGAGCTATCCCCATTTAATGGATGGGGAATTGGAGGCACAGAGAGGATGACTTGTCCAAGTTCACACAAGATGTCTGTGCCGAGGATGGAGACAGAATCCAGGTCTTTCAAGTTCCAGTTCACATTTGTCCTCACAATAGCCCTAAGACTAGGAAAATGTTTTGGATAGGAAAGCTAGGGGTGTGCAGAACTTGCTGGTAGTGAATCTAATCATGTGGAAGAGTGGCTCAGTGGGCTTTTAAAAAGTAGTTTTACAAACAAGTTTGAGGAAAGTCATTCTTTATATTAGCAAGCTCATTTTATACTGCCACTGAGTTTATAATACAAAGAAGATATTTTTCTCCAAATAGGGATAACCCATAAGGGAAAGATGAAACGAAATGGTGCTAAACAACTATATAATTTGTAGGAAGGTTTTCTGTGTACTATGTGTCAGAATCTCATTGCCTTCATACCTCTCAACTTTCAGCCCCACCAGTGTGTGACACAAGCAGTCAAAATGTGTGAAGTGACCGAAATGGGGAACACCCACAGCTTCTTGCATGTCATAACATATATGACAAATTATATTAATTTTTAACTATACAACCTGTTTTTAATACGTTATCTCTGTGTGTATTAACTATACTGTTTTATAAGAGAGAGACACAAATAAAACAAACAACAAACCAAATTTTAGTACGAGCCAACAGGTAAAGATTGCCAGATGACCATCAAGCCAGCTTTGAATGCTCGGCCTTACTTTTCCTAGCACTTGTTCTACAGAAGTAACTGTTGATTTTCTTTCTGTAGACTAGCCAGTAGAAGAGATCATAGCACAAATGTAACTAGGGTGCTACTTATCTATTTGGTAGACAGCATCAGAATGTTAGGATCAGGAATCCTAAATTCTTTTCCTGGATCTGCGTAGTGACTAGAGGACCTCCAAGGTAGACTCCTCCGGGCAATCCAGGGAAAAGAGAAGAGTTGGCAGTGGAAGCATTCGACTATGAAAGAAAGGAGAAAGACGAGAGAAGAGATGCCACTCGGAGGGAGATGCAGAAGCCACTGGACTTGATGTATTTTCTGGAGTGTCTGGAGCACACCATGATAGCAACCTCAGGGAAAGTGATGCTGATGCCACCAGAATAGATATTCTGGCCAAACAACGAGAGGATCTCCGAGGTAGACTCCTCCAGGCAATCTAGGGAAAAGGGCAGAGTTGGCAGCGGAAGTGTTACTCCATGCCCGCACTACTCCATGCCCGCACTATGATGGTGGAGGCGTTCCCACTTTGAAGAGAGAAAGAGGAGAGAAGAGATGCCACACAGCAAGAGAAGAGATGTCACTCAGCAGGAGATGCAGAGGCCATCAGACTTGAAGTATTTTCTAGACTGCCTGGAGTACAGTAGGATAGCAGCCGCAGAGCAAGAGATGCTGATGCGATGAGAATAAATATTCTGGCCTACCAATGACAGGATCTCCAAGGTGGTTTTATAGCAGTAGGAGAATAGCGTCCTAGCAGGAGCGGTGGCTGGCTGACCACCGCTGTGTCTACCAAAAGAAGTATGGCCTCTGCAAGCCAAAAGGCATGAAACAACTGTCTGCCGCACTTTGCACAGAGGGAGGGGTGAGTGACAGGAAGTGTGGATGAAAAACCCATGTTTTTGCCCCCCATTATGCAATGCCAGTTTTACCCAGAATTCCAAGGGGCTGTGGGGACTGCGGGCACTGTGGGATACCTACCCACAGTGCGCCACTCTGAGAGTTGACGCTATCCATGGAACTATGAACGCGATCCGCCGAATTAGCCCACTTACTGGGGACACACACAATCGAATGTATACCATTGTCTTTCTTAATTCGAACTCTAGAAAGTCCACGTTAGTTCGTAGTGTAGACGAGGCCTAAAGGTAAGGTGATGTGATGCTGAGTGTCATATGCCTATGTCCCTTTGTGGATTTGGGCCAAGATCTATAGAAAGAGGTAGCCTGGCAGATTATGTGACACCTGATCTCTTTATACTAGGAGCACCCCTTTTAGCCATTAGATCATTTAGTGCAAGCATACTTTGCTCAGCTCCTGGACATTAAAAATAGAGTCTCATGATCACTTAGTTTTTTTATTTAAAGAAAAAAATCAGAATTCTTGTCCTCTGCAGTGTGAGATAAAAGAGTTCATTTTGTATAATGCAGCTTCAAAAAGAAATCACACTGTGTTTCTCCATTATAAGAGGGATTAAAACATACAAAAGTGAACTAGTCCACCAAATTTACCACTGATCTGCTAACTGCTAGCAGAGAAACATGCCTATTGTTATCCTCTCATCCTTAGTTCTGAGTCTACAAAAGTATTTAGCATAAATAATACGTATTAAAATGTCAATAAAGTGTCTATGGTATTTGAGACCTAGTTAGCATTTTTATTGAGCTTTTGTGTTAGCATTTTCAGAAATGGACTTTTATTAATTACCAATTTAAATCCATACTTTGATACCACAGGTCATGATTAAATGGGTCATTTCAGCATTAATAGCTCTTACCATGTGCAATACTTCAATTTCAGCATATTTCAGTGTTAGTAATTAAACTGTGCATGTACCGCAATCTATTTATCATGGTAACTAGACAGCTTAAGACATTTACATGATACAGCTCTTGATGGAAGACAATATTCCACTCCATTGCTGTTTTCAGTAACTCTTTCATTTGCCATAATCTAGTCTAATTAAGGGAAACTGGTTATTTACCTGTCAGAGAAAAAAATAATTTTAGATTTCAAATGCAACCTGGGGAGACATAATTGCTAAATTCTCAACTTGCCTCCAGAGAAGATTTTGTGTTGAAATTATTGATATTGTTCAGTTATTAGAGTAGTGTCTGATAGTGCTACTATAGTTAAAAGGTTGTGAGCATTTCCACTACAAATCACATTATTAAGGGGTTTATAATATACCGATAGAAAAGTTCACTGTGAGCTAAAAAAAAGGAAAAAAAAATCATGTGGGAAGGCAATTTTTAACTGTGTTTGAAAAAGCTTAATATAATCCTATAACAAATTGTATTTTTATCGAATTGGCCATCCAAGGATCTTAAATGACTTTACAAATGGTAATTCCCCAAGAGACTTATCATCCCATTTTCCAGATGGAAAACTGAGGCAGAGAAATGAAAGTCAAATGACCAGATTTCCAGAGGTGATGAGCATCCATTGCTTCAGCTGACATCAATAGGAGCTTCAGATGCTCATTTTTTAGAAAAAAAAACATGCTAAAAATTATGGAAAATCACCCGGAAAAAATAGCAATAGAACTCCAGAGTATCTAGTTCCTAGAGAACAGAGTGAATCAAAGGCACTTTCTCTTAGATTGTCTAAAGCCTTTAATGTTTGCTTGAACTTTCAACCTTGTAAATTTAGTTCTAATTAAATGCTTCATGGCACCTTCTCTATATTCAAAGGCATAGATCAGGTAATTGAACCTAACAAAAAGTCTTACTGTCTATGCATGAAAAATTATTCAGGGTTTATAACTTCAAAAACTGCTGAACAATTTTTTGTCAAGCTTCTTAGATCTTTCAGATATCTCTGAAACAACCCAAGACTGATCAGTTGTTTAGTTCTGTATGCACAGTGTTTGTGGCTGGATACACAGGAAGAGTCGATTTATTTAAATACATGCAAAACTCTAAAAGATTAATGGATTTTGATGAAACTTTTTGAAAACAATCATCATACTTCTGAGATGTCACTAGGCATGCACATTATATTAGGGTTTGCTCCTACTACTCTATGAAACACATTGAAGTTTTTGTTTTCTGGATTAAATGTTTTCTAGATGAATTGTATAAACATAAACTTATATATAAATGTAAAATATTCATTGTCTTGTTCTTTTTAGTCACAATTTTTGGATAAATGTGAGAAAATCTAATTGATCCTAATGGAAGTCTGTAATCTGCTGTGTTGGACTAAGAGAGCTGTGTTTTTCTTCCTTAGTGTTTGTTCTGTTCTGACATGTTTGTTTGGTTTTTTTAGATGGCCAAAATGGATATTTAGCTAAGTAAATGTTGGATGCATTCAACTGGCGTTGTTTATTTTCACCTGAAGTTTGCTTTTCCCTTCCAAATGCTTGACTTTGGTTATGTGCACCACATACACCTCCAGATCAGCTGCTGGAAGTGGGCCTCACCCCAACCCCAACCCCCGACTGAATTTACCTTGCCTTCCTACCTGCATATTTATACCTGCCTCTGGAGATTTCCACAACATTCATCTGATGAAGTGGGTCTTAGCCCACGAAAGCTCATGATCCCTAAGATCTGTTAGTCTATAAGGTGCTACAAGACTCTTTGTCACTTTTGCAGATCCAGACTAACTCGGCTACCCCTCTGATACATATACACTGTAACACATTGAGATTGGCACTGCAAAGGGGTATGTGTAGTTTACTTAAAATTGTACCCATTTAGACAACACGGGTTCAAAATTAGAAACAGAGGTTGGGGCTGTTTGAAGTTTATGTTCTGCTTAGGCCTTGTTGAAACATTATTTGTGAATTAGTCTTACAGAAGTAGCACTGACCAGAGTACTCTCTCTTCACCCAACGAAGAATAAATAAGGGAGGGGGGCTCATACACACACCCTGTCCTGACCCCCATAGGAGGAGGGAAATGATAACATCCCAGGTCCTTCTCCATGTCCCCAGGCAGAGGAACTCCCTATAACAGAACTCCAATATGTCCCACGGGTAAGGTAGACAAGAAAGATATCCTTTAAAACCCTTCTTTTGTCCCCTATTTGCAAGAGGAAAGCAACATCTCTGCCCTCTTCTCTCACCAAGTGGGACAGGGAGAGAAGAAACTCTGGCTTCCTCCTTCATAAGAAGGTTAGGAGAACCCTGCCTTTTACACCTAACCCCACAACAGCAGGCCCAGAAATCTTTATGAGGTCATCTGAGAGGAGCTGATGGCACCATCCTCACCTCAGTCTTCTTCCAAGGACAATGTTTTTCCCCATCCCAATCTTTGCTGTGCGACCAAGGATTCCAGAACATTCCACTCCCTTTCCCCACACTCTCAGAAAAACTCTAGGAAACATTCATTCACTTTCTGGCCAGAGAGAATTGCACTCAAGGGAAACAGTTCATAGTCTAGAAGGAAATATCACTCAGACATTGCCCAGAAGTAGAATTTTCCCTGAATCTAGTGCATGCTGGAATGTTTCCCCTCAAAAGAGCTTACAGGCAAATGTTCACAAGATCGACCAGATGGTAGGCTGTAGTATCCATTCTCTAAAAAGTCTTCTAGAAATAGGTGGACAGTGGCCCTTTTTGGGTGCTCTTACATAATAAATACCTAGCTGCTATATAGTCCTTTTTATCTGTAGATTTTAAAGCACTTTACAAAGGAGGTAGTAAATACTATTTATCAAAAGGGAAACAAGGTCAATGAGGCAAAGTGACTTGACCAAGGTCACCTAGCAAGCCAGTAGCATAGGTGGGGGGAATGCCCAGGGCTTCTGTGTCCTAGTGCAATCCTCTCTAGACCACACTACCTCCTTTACTAATCTCAGTTCCTCTCAAATGACAGGAAAGAGTAGATGGGAGTTGCTACTCCTTAGAAATTTAAAGAGTGTAAGTTACCATTAAGTTCCCAAAAAACTTCTTACCAGAACAGTAAGAGACAGGGGAAACTAGGACTTGTTGGGAGAAGGACCTGGAGCCTGTGGCGATTTCTGCCTTGTCATTTCTTTTCTTTTCTGTCTCAGCACAAGGCCAAGGGATCAGCTGGAACTTTCCCAAAGTATATTTGAAACTGAATTTGTGAAACTCACACATTTGAGAAACATTTTGAAAGTATCAGTCACTAAGCCTTTTCTTCTGCAACATTCTCCCCACCAGTGGTTTGCACAAAGTGGGAAGGGGGTAGTTAATTCTCTTCTAGCCTTTGCAACTATGTTACAAAGGACTGAGCAGCTGTATCTGAGCTAATGATGGTTGAACCAGTTATGGGGGAAAAAATGGGACCCTTATCTTCATCCAGAAGTTTCACTGAATTGAACCTTTGAACTTCAATATGTTTAGTCAATGAATTTTTGTGATTCTGCATGTCTTAGGTTGAGGCAGGACTGGAAGTGGAATCACCAAAGGACTGTGCTCATGAGATTTCTTGGCAGGATAAAATTAGAAAGCACCAAACACCTAATAACCCGCCCCCAAAACTTCCCACATTTTTCAGTCTAATTTTCAGATCAAAGCATTTTGTATAAGTTTCATACAGTTTGAAAATGTCACTGATGCTTAACAGAACAGCCTGCAAAGGGTCAAAGAGGAAGCAAAAAACCCTCACTTGTTTCAAGACTGACCTTGATATGATTTGGTTGACTGAAATGGCATATGGCTCATCTGTGAGTGTTATTAGCAAGTATCTCCAATGGCTGATGACGGGACACTAGATTGGAGGAGAATGGGGGTCTGAGTTACTACAGAGAATTCTTTTGCAGGTGTATGGCTGGTGGGTCTTGCCCATATGCCCATTGTCTGACTCAGGGATTGGCAACCTTTGGCCCGCAACCCATCAGGGTAGTCCGCTGGTGGGCTGTGAGACATTTTGCTTATGTTGACCATCCACAGGCACAGCCTCCCACAGCTCCCAGTGCCACAGTTCACCATTCCTGGCCAATGGGAGCTGTGGGAAGCAGCAGCCAGCACGTCACCAGAGGATTATCCTGTCAGGCCATGTGCTGAAGGTTGCCAACCCCTGGTCTAACTTATAACCATATGGGGTTGGGGGTTGGAAAATAATTCCCCTCCCACCCCCCAAGGTCAGATTGTCAAAGACCCTGAAGTTTTTCTTCCCTTCCTCCACAGCATGGGGAACAGGTTACTTGGTACTTTGAATTAGAGTAAATGGTGAATTCTCTGTAACTTGAAGTCTTTAAATCATGATTTAAGGAATTCAGTAACTCAGTAACTCAGCGGGGGGCTAAGGGTCTATTGCAGGAGTGGGCAGGTGAGGTTCTGTGGCTTGGGATACACCGACTAGAGGATCATGAGGGTCCTTTATGGCCTTAACGTTTATGCTCCTGTGAACTGAACCAGAAAACCTGAAATGCCAGATTCAGTTACTCTTAGTCATGTTGAGTGGGAGTAGTAGTACACAAATTGCCCATTACTATGATCACACAAAGGGCTGGTCCTCACTAGGGCGGGGGATCGACTGTAGATATGCAATTTCAGCTACGTTAATAACATAGCTGAAATTGGCATATCTACAGACGACTTACCTGCCGTCCTCACGGCAGCGGCGCTCAGCGGCGCGCTCCCCTGTCGACTCCAGCTTGGGCCTTTTGGTGAGCTGGAGTTACGGAGTCGACGGGGACGCCGCTGGCGATCGATTTATCGCGTCTTGACGAGACGCGATAAATCCATCACCATAAGACTGATCTCTCCCCGCGCTAGTGAAGACAAGCCCAAAGAGTAATGTAAGACTTATTTTAAGTTATGTTGGCCTCCCAGACTATTGATTAAGAGCTTAAGCCTGCATTCCTTTTTCAGGCAGTCTTTTCCGCCCAATAGCAGTTTTACCTGAGCAGGGAATGCAGGCTCAGCTCATTGTTGTTATGTCCCGTATAGTGAGAGTGGGTGACTTTTGCTTTGCCATGTTATATGTAACTACATCTTTTCATTCAGATCACATTATAAACTTTTTTTATACATGCAGCTTTAATATAAAGTCTTATTTTTGAATGGAAAATAATAATAAAGATATATAAAGTTTATAACAAGAGTTAATACACATAATAACACACAATAACACACAATAACACATAATAACACACATAAATGACAGGATTTTTTTTAAAGTATTAGATGCTTCAAAATTTGAGCCAGTACATGGTTTATGTCTGCCCATGAACCCCATTTGCTGAAATCAAAAGTATACCATCAAGCCCTATATGCTGGATGCATTTTTTTTTTCCATTAGAATTTTCTTTCTGTGTGTGTCTGTGCTCCCATTTTCAGTCTCCAGGTATTTGTTTTTCACTCAGCCCACTCTGTGCTCTATTTTTATCTGATTCTTTCTATCGCAATTTTCTCTCCCCTCCTCCTCCTCCTGATTCTATAATCACAGACATCTTTTCAACGAGCAAACCCAGTAATGTCTGAGTCATTTTTTTAAAACTGAAGATGTTTGAATAGGTTCAAAATTAGGACAGACAAGTTGGCCCCTTCAAAATTTCTACATGTATATTTACAAATGATATCCCCAAGATACATACTATTTGTGAGATCAATATTGATTTTAAATACTCACTGCCCTTAGAAAAAGAAACCTAGAGGTAGAGTATAAAACTTTACAAATGGAGAGGGTGTGGTATAAACATGTGAAAAGCCCACTGTTTAATTTACCCCTTTGTACATAGTTGTTTGGGCTGTATAATTGTGAATAATCTTAGTCATTTTGTAGTTGTAACCATTCAGCTACTTCTGTAGAATCTACAAAGAAAGCATCACATCACCCATGTAATTGGTGCAGGAAATGCCAGAATTAAAACCAGGAACCCATACTCTGATCTCATCCTAGGGCCTGGAGAAAACTAGAGGTTAGTATTGCCTTATCCAGACATAGCAAGCAGTTTTAGTTTAGCAGTGACTCCAGAAAATCCTATAATACTGTCATCTTAAATCATATAGTGATTTTTTAGGTCTTCTTTATGTTCATGCCTAGCTAGCACACATTAAAATAATTTTACCCACTGAAAGCAATCATTGCTCACTCCTCCTTAAGGGACAGACAGATCTCCTCAAGGCATTCAGCCCATCATTGAGGGTGATTTGCACCTTACAAGACTGAGCTCAAGTTTTACATGAGCTTCAGCTGCTTTCACCAGCAGGCCCAACACAAGCTGAGTTTTGTTGCAGAAATTTTAGGCTTCATTACAAAAGTTTTACACAAGTCTAATCTACAGTGATTTTTAAGAGTACTCAAGTCCACACATGGGTGCAACAGCATTTCTTCTTCAGTGGATAGACACAGCAATTGTCCTTAGGAAGCACTATAAAATGGCCTAAATTGTTCTCTATGTATAGAACATCTCTCCTTTGCTCAGAAAATTCTTGTCCCTATTTTATGTTGTGTAAAAGGAAAAGACTATTTCCAATGTCACTAAAATTACAACTGAATGGCTGCACATGAAGATTAGTAATTTAGAAACTAGTCTCATTTAACAAAATGTTTTCTCCTCATTCAGTTGGACAGACAGCATAGCCTTATGTCACTTAAAGTAGGCTGCACTATATTATTTTCTATTGAGCTACAGATGACTTTCTTTTGCTAGAACTATGGGCTTTTTTCAGGGCTAACTATTTCCATCCCAACTTCAAGGTTTCAAACTTTTTTTTTTTTTTGGAATTAGTTCTGCTGCACACTGCAAGCAAGTTCCTTTTTTATTTTTTTGTTCAATTTCAGGCATAGCATAAACCACTCTACCATAGCAATATAAATCAGTCTTTCATGGTCACTAAGTTTAAGAAGCTGAAATTTCAGGGAAGAAGAGAGTTCCTTTTCTGTAGCGCAAATTGTGACCTTTATCTCAAAGAAGTGCCCAATTCAAGCAGATATGATTCATCTTTTTTTATGCAACAAACTAGGAATGGGAAAACTGGCTCTATAACTCTAGCCTTCTCACAATGAAGCATGAAGAAGATAGATGTTAGAAAACCCACACAAAGAATGAACTAAACAAAAATTGTGGAACTAACAAGACATACTAAATTTCACAACCTAATCACTTGGAGCCAGATTGTTGCCATTTGCACAGGCTAGCGTTATGGGAGGTGCCTGCCATTCTGTCCCATAGGGACCTCTACAAGGCCTTGTGCCTAAGAAAAGCAGGATGCATCCCAGAGTCCCTGTGTGCCTAGAATCCAGTACCAATAGCCTCACCCTTATGAAGTTATAGTATACTCCCCCCTTATGCAGTCTTCTGCCTTGAACGTTGACGAGTGGAGCAAGCTTATGACCTCAATACCTCCCCATCTTTATGGATTATATAGCAATTCAGAGGGCAGTTCATGATGTCAGAGAAATGCTTGGACTACAATTGTGGGTAGGAGCATATGGCTTATTGTGCTCATCCAAGGGTGAAGCAAAAGCCAGTATTCTGCTTTTAATTATGTAGCAGTTACCCCATCCTTCATCTTCATATTGTTTATTTGGTTTACAAGCTCTTCAGAATCGGTTTGTCATCATACACATCAAACTACCTAGCACACAGTTGGTACTATATAAATACTGTAATAAACGACCATGAAGCAAACAGATCTACCATTTTTCCACTAACATCCACCACTTATCATGACCCCTCTTCAGCAAGTTTCCACCTGGAAATCCAGAAAGCAGTGAAATGGAAGATGAATTAGCAATCTACACTTACATGATTGATGTAAATGCCAAGAAAGGAGAAGACTAGGTTAGCATATTGGAAGGCAATAATAACCCGGAGTAGTAGGATGAACTAAAGAAAAGTAAAATTTAGGCCAAACATCAGGAAAAAACTTTTTGACAACAAAATCATTAAGCCTTTACCAGTAACCTTCCTAGTGAAATGGTGGATGCTCCATTCCCTAGCATGTTTAAAACTAAATTGGATAATAAAGGAAAGGATAGATAGGGCATTTCTCCTGATTTACACCCAGGAATGGCATGTAGGGGCTGAGATAGTGGGTCAGAATCAGCCCTAAATGTTAGCTCATTCCGCTCTGCAAGCTTAAACTTCGAACTGGCAGGAGAGATTTTGCACCCCACCCTCGAGCTTGCCCGTGAAACTAGCCAGCCATTCCACTCTCTAGAGCCATGGATCCATGAAGCTTCTTGGAGAACTACAGAGGCACAGGCCATTCATATGGAGGCCAGCTACCTCTGCACTGATACCTAGACCCTACCCGCCCTCTCTGGCCTTCTATCAGCATGTCTTCCACTTGAGTCCTGCTGCCAGATGCTTCATGCAAGTCAGTGCCTACGAAGGCTCCTAAAAGGGAGCCCAAAGTGCTGTAGTGTGGCTTCTGTGATTGCCCTCTCAGCCCTACAATTTATAAAATCTCTGGTATCTGGAAAGCTAGGGTTCTTCTGGCCACTATCACCAGAGTCCCTTTTGGAGAGCCCTATGCTATAGACATGAATTAATTCAGAGGCTGCTTACCCACACCACACCTC
Organism: Dermatemys mawii; assembly: GCA_007922305.1. Taxonomy (NCBI): domain Eukaryota; kingdom Metazoa; phylum Chordata; order Testudines; family Dermatemydidae; genus Dermatemys; species Dermatemys mawii. The sequence continues at coordinate 33,489,898 of ML677348.1, read as the reverse complement.
TCCAGTACAGACTTGGTGAGGGAGGAGGAGGGATCAACTGTGTCCCACCCCACCCCTTCTGGGCTCCACCACACCCCTCCCCATCAGTGGTGCAAGTAGAATTCATTTATTATTGATATGCTGCACCAGATAAAGGGGAAGGGGTTCGTGACCTCCCCACATGACTCCTCATGTGATTCCTCCCTGCCCAGCCCCCAGCCCGGGGCCACTCTCTCTCCCCCTTTCCTCCCCTGATTCATCCCATATCTTTTTTGGGAGGGGGGAGACTCTGTCCTCCCTCTTCATTGGAGACTTTTGAACTGCAGGGCTCTCTGGAACCACAGCAGAAAAAGGGGCAGAACCACCCCCACCACTTCCCCCAGCCCTTCCACGCAGCTGCTTCTCCTGAGTCTTGTCTGGGGACTGTACAGCAGCCCTGTCAGTATGGAGTGCCAGCTATAAATACAGTACCATACCACCCTGTTTGCACCACTGCTCCCACTAACAAAGGATCTTCCACAGAAGTTCCCTCCGCATTGGTAGGGCTGGCAAGTTGCAGTTCCTTTTCTGATTATGAAAGCAGAGGGTAGCATGGAGCTCTTATGACTGCTTTAATTGTGTGAGAGATAGAGTGAGGTCAGAACACAACTTGTGCCATTTCAAGTTTACTTAGAGTTAACAGTGAGAAAATACTATCAAATCAGTTTCCATTTCGCTCATAAAGGTGATTAATATATGTACTGATCTTCATATGAATGATCTTTTCTGCATTTCTAGTGTTTGATGTATTTCATTTTAAGTCTGCCCTACCTGTGGGAGAAATGGCCCTTTCAGAAATCTGCAGATTGAAATAAATTGTTGTTACAGTTAGAGCTGGGCACACAATTTGCAATGAATAATTTATATAGCAAGCTTAGTCCCTTTTTTCTGTTCTTCAGTGATCAGAACAGGATCTTGTTTGTTTACTTTTTAAAAACTCTTTTCACAATTATTCAACAAATCATTTGCACAAATAACTTTAGCCTATATTTGGCCATGAACTGTTAGCAAAAAATGTCCAATCACACAATGGGAATACTTGACATAATTTATTTTCTCTGACTGGACAATCTAATCAATTATAAACAAATCTGGTTCCACCCAAAAGAAATTCACTTCAATCACAAAACAAATTTTGTTTCTTCAATCAAAGGTGTCTCCGCTGCCAGCTCAATATTAGGTTTCAGCAAATATTCATATGAAAAAAATTCACTCACATCAATGCATGTGAAAAGTGAGCAATCAAGTGAGAAGATGGCTGAACTAAAAAGTGATTCAGAATTTGCAAAAAAAGACCACAAATGTTGCTTCCCCGAAGTTGCACAGCGAAACTAAAAATTAAAAGTATAATTCAGTCATCTAGATTTTGCCCTTTTCTCCAAAGAAAGATTAAGACAAGCTTATTCATTCATTTCTTTCTTTTATTATTAATTATTATTATTTATTATTTATTTGTAATTCAATAGCACCTATAGGCCAGAGTCTCATTGTGCTAGGTGCTACACAAACACATAACAAAGAGAAGATCTTTGAACTAAAGAACTTACAATCTAACTATATTTTTCTGTTCTCTAGTGAAGGAAATGAGTCTAGTTAGGATTTTGTTTTAATTCTGAAAAAGAGACTATTTAAGCAACAAGCGAGTGCAGGCACTTCTGGAAACATTAATGGGGCACTGCATTTTAAACCAGAGGCCAGATCATTAACTAATATAAATCAGTATAGTTCTGACTTCAATAAAGCTACCAGATAAGGAACTGGTCCATGAATTTTAAGACACAGACTGTCTGTTACAGTAACCTTACACTGTGAACACTATGTATTAAGGCATTCTCTCCCTATCACAGAACTTCCATCCTGCTCCCTGATATTCTAGAGAACAAGAGAGATTATCAATGAGAAATGAACCACAAGGAAGTACTATTAATGACTTGGGGGGTTGCATTTATTAAATAGTTTTAAAAATTGCAAAACATGTTGAAACATTGTTTGATTATCACAGAGTGCTTACCTTGTAGAACACCACATTCGAAATAAACGTATAACAGTAAATTATATGGGGCAAATCTTGACTCCCTGCCTATGGGCCCTGAGATATCTGAGCATAGGACAACAAGAATGGCTTTGCTGTGCATAGAGAAAGGCCAGGATGTTACATAAGTAGGCCACACACATGGAGATCAACCAAGATCTAGTTGTGACTCTCTGTACCTTTTGTTCACCACTTTTACAAGATTATGAAACATTATGTATAAACTATGCTGTCAAGGCTGAATCCCCACTCTATCACTCCAAGTGCAGAAGGTAAGGGCCTGCAAGGATTCTAAAAATTAATACTTGCCACTCCAGGCTTGTATTAAACTCCTATGGTTACAGATTTTCTCTGACCTTGTCTTGGAAAATGCTGCCACCACCCACACGCAAATAAAACAAAAACAAAAGCAAAAACCTTCGACCCAGGAAGGAGCAGTTGGGAATTCTTCCTTGTGGGGCACCCTCAAGACCTTTCACCTCCACCTCTCTGGGGAAGAGGAGAAAGAGAAAACAAAGGAAATTAGATGTTGCCACCAGCTAATCAAACAGCATATATACAAACCTCTTAGGACACCAAAAATCTAATCCTATCCTTAAAAAAAAGGTAAATTTTATTAAAAACAAAAAGAAAGAAAATATATCTGGAACTTAGGCTTTAGCTATATTTTAAAAGAGCAATTCCAAAAATCAAGCACGCAAAAGATCCATCGGGGTGGGGGTTCAGCTTAAAGGTTACAAGAAAATAAAAGCATTTGTGGTTAGCAAAGTCAAGAGGAAAAAAATAAATAACCCTAATCAGATCTTTTGAGACATTCCTAATTTTACTAATATATCTGAGGCTCCAGATAAGTAGGTTCGAGATATGAATCAAGATAATCTATAATCATACCTGATTTAAAGCTAGTTAGAGCTTTACTGTTCTATATCCCTACAGCCCAGAGAACAGATGAAGGGAAAGTTTCTTTCCCAATTTTAAAAAGTTCTACCTTCCCATTAACTCTTTTGGTCAGGTGCTCACTCCTTTTCTTTTACCTGTGTGCTTGTTAACCCTTTACAGGTAAAGCAAGCAGAGAAAAGACCAAGAGGGATTTTTCAGCTAACTGGCTGGCTGTGTGTCCAACAAAGAGAGTTACTTCCCCACCACTTCATATATCACATAAGCCTTGTGAGATATCATTTGAAAACTCATAATTTGCTGATCATCATTGTCCTGGTAAAATGTACAGTAACATGGTATGTAAAGTTAAGATTCTACTGCGTGATATTACTGAGACATATTTCAAACCACCACAAACCAGTTCCTCGGAAACAAAAGGCAAACTGACACTTCAGCCATGTGTCAAAGAAATTAAATGGACTATCACTGAGTTAAGTGGCCATTATTTGGCAGAACAAAGGGTGTGAGCAAGAAATTAACATCTTGGCAAAGAGAACAGCTGGAGGTTCCCTTCCCTACATATTTTGTCTCCTGAGCCTCAGCTGGAGCTGATTTTCAAGGAGAAAAATAAGTATAAGAACAAGGGACACAACAAGTATGAGAACAAGGGATACAACACAATCTTTCTCCCTTTCTCTCTGCTCACAGCATCAACAATGTTTGAAGGACAAAAGACACATCTTTGGATTGATGGAGGGATCCTGACTGAAGGAGTTCAACCAATGAGACTGTTGTAAAATGTGGTGAGAAATACCTTTGCTTTGAATTCATTTAGCTTATTGAGCTGGCTATTACTTGCATTTTACCTTTTATTTTCTTGTAAACTATTCTGATTTTTATGCCTCATTACTAGTAATCACTTAAAATCTAACTTTCTGTACTTAATAAACTTGTTTTTATAGTTTTATCTAAACCAGGGTGCGTTTGGATTGAAGTGTTTGGGAAATTCTATTTGAGATAACAGGCTTTGTGCATATTTCAATTAATGAAATGAGCTTGTATGGGCCCAGGAGATTGCTGGGCTTGTATGGGCCCAGGACATTGCTAGGTTTGTATGGGCCAGGAGATTGCTGGGCTTGTATGCTTGGGCAGTACAAGACACATGTTTCTGCAGAATGTCTGGAAATGGGAGTTTGCTGGTGTTGTCATGCAACGTAATTCATGAGCGGCTGGCTATTGCACTTATGAAACATAGGTGGGAGTCATTTACATTCTGGAGGCTGTGTAAGAGCAGAGTAGGAGTGGTTGCTCTGACAGTGAAGCAGAGTAAAAGGCACCCCAAGATGGAAAATTGATAGGACACAGCTGTTGATCCATTCAGATTTACCCTGTGTAATGTCACACTTGTCCATGGAGAAGCTTGGCACTAAAGCATGGAGCGATATTTTGTGGACAAGTCGGGCAGGATAGTGATTGATAGTGGTGCAATGATTAACCTAATCATTTCACACATCAAGGGAGAACGCAGCAAATGCAGAGTCATAGATATTGTGCTGATAAGCACCTCAGGGGAAAAAAGAAGGATGCTGTAATGGGATGACAGACTGGGGCTTCTATTGTCCTGTTGTTGCAGTATTATAAGAAGGTTCATGGGCTTGGTGGGAAGGTTCCTATTAGAAATGGTTGGGAAATAGGAATTCCTGCCCCCACCTAAAAAAAAATCTTCTTTTTTTTAATTTAGAATTAGTTCCAAGTGATCATGACTTGATTACATTTGTTATGTGCAAACTAAATAGAGTCCCAGCCAGCAATAGACACACACGTTGCTTTAAAAGAGTTAGTTTTGCAAAGCTGAAAACAATCATAAGCCAAATGAGTTCAAAGAAATAATTTCAAAATAAAAATGTGAATGATATTTGCGAATTGTTTAAGGACGTTCCACTAAATGCCCAAAAAGCCATCAAGAGAAAAAGTTGTTTTAAACACAAAATGCACAACACATAAAGCAAACCAAAAAAACTCCCACAAATACACAACCAGACTTAGAGTGCAAGTGAAAATAGCATTAGAAATAAAAAGTAATATATAACAAAAATGGATAAGGGATATATATTAGAAGCTAGAACTTGTCAGAAATTGGTAAGGGAATTCAAAGGACACAAGGAGAAATCTGTGGACAGCCAAGTTAAGGAAAAGAAGGAGTTTAAGTACATAAACAACAAAAGAACTGTGACCGTAGTATTGGTTCATTATTAAACAGAAATAGTAGATTTGTCTTCAATAATGCAGAAGAGTCAGTCATGTTAATACTGTACATATTTCTATTCTGTATTCAGGAAGAAAACAGATGATGTAGTCATATTACATGATAATGAAATATTTTCCATTCCAACAGCAGCTAAGGAGTATGTTAAACAGAAGTACTAAAGTTAGACATTTTTAAATCAACAGGTCTGGATCCAAGAGCTTTTAAAAGGCTGACTGAAGAGCTCTCTAAACCATTATTGTTTATTTTCGATAGAAGTCTTGGAACACTGTGGAAGTTCCAGAGGACTGGAAAAAAAGTTCATCTGCAAATTATTATCAAAACGGTAAATGGCATGACTGGGGGAGTTATAGGCCTGTCCATCTGACTTCAATCCCAGTCAAAATAATGAAATTGTGGGTACAAAATTAAATTAATGAAAAGTTTAAAGAGGACAATATAATTAATGCAATTAACATGTGTTATGGAAAAGAGATTTTATCAAACCTCAAGAAGTATGTTGATAAATTGGAGGCGGTTGAGAGAAGAGCTGTGAGCATGATTGAAGGATTACAAAACATACCTTCGTCTAGTGAGAGACTCAGAGCACTTGAGCTATAGATTTTACCAAATGATCTATAGAGTTTACCAAAGAGAAGATGAAAGAGTGACTTGATCAATCTATAAATACCTACTTGATGAACAGAAATATGATAATGGAAGACTCTTCAAACTAACTAACAAAAGTATAACAAGATCACAATTAAGATTCCAATGGCTGGATGCTGAAGTTAGACTAGACTGAAAATATGGGGCATATTTTTAACAGAGAGGCTAATTAACCATTAAAACAATTTACCCAGGGTTGTGATGGATTTTCCAACACTGGAAATTTTAAAGTTAAGACTAGATTATTTTCCCTAAAGATATGCTCTAGTTCAACTGCACTTTTTGTTCCTGGAGCAGGAATAAATTCAGGGAAGTTTGAGTAAGGCCTCAAAGTTCCAAGTTATTACTACTTAAGAATCACCCAGGCATCACACCCATGATGAAAAGATAGAACATCACACTAAGAAAACAGAAACCCAGGATCTTACAGCTGGATTTCTTCAATAGTTTGAGGAAGCTCAGAGTTGCTGCAGTCTTTCACAAGAGCGGATCACTGGCATAAATAAAGGGACTTCCTCTTTTTTTCAGTTTGTGAATGAGTGAGTGGATTAAAAATTAAATTAATATCAAACATTAAGATATTATATGATGTGTCAGACACAGTAGTAAAACAAGGAACTTGATGGCATCTAATATTTTGATTAAGATGTGTATAAATGGGAAGTCAACTATAAGTCATACAGCTTTGGGCAAAATATTGTATACTTTAATTACAGGGTTTTCTTCATAAGCAAGACTGTTAGGAAAGAAAGGGCTTGTGTTCATATTGATTTATTTTAGTTTAAGTGATAAAGTGAGGAAGCAAGGCTAATGTTTTTAATCAAGCATCCTTATGCTATCGAGTTAGTGAAATACACCTGGAAAGAGGCAATAAGTAAAAAGAACTGAAACTGAATAGTGTATTTATAAGAACACTTGACCTAAAGAAGGAACAATCAGAAATGTAACCATTTGGTTAATAATGCACAAACTCAGCTCAGCCACAGATTCCAAGGTCTCGCCATGGTTAAAACAAGGGTAGCAGAAAAAAGTAGTTTTGTACAGTAGACAGAACCACAAGTTTCTGCTTCCAGGCTGCTGGTGAACCATAGTTCTTGAAGTGACTTTGCATTGCATAACGGACCATTAAAACAAGTTTAACGATAAGATATTATGGCGGGACTTTGTGTAAATTGTATGAATTTTAAATGGGATGACATTTCAGCAGCTAGCAATGTGTTCGTGGAGAAACCAGAACTTAACCAAGCATAACTTCAAAGCTGGCCATGCAATGCACCACAAAGAGGTTAACAGAAAGTATCTTGTGAAGGTACATTGCTGACTGAAGCAAGCCAGCTGGTGTTCGAGGTATGTCGCAAGATAATTGTACACAAGCTAATCTGAGAAGCTATGTTGAACAAAAAGACTGCAAAATTCCAGCCCTAGTTGCAAGAACTCAGAAGTTTATGTCTTGTTTCCAGATTGGATGGTGAGAGGATAAATCATTTTGAATGCACATTTTGAATCTTCAGCAAAAGAATAGGTTGTGACTCAGGCAAACCAGGTGCCAGACCATGCTAAAGTATTCTCAATGGAATACTCACAAAGACATTGCTGGAATCAGCATGGCTCATCTATGGGTTAGTACTGTTAAAGTAGAGTTTGGAATTATAAGATTGTGTTTAGAATTTGTTGAATACTTGTGAGTTGCTGCATGCATTAATCTCACTTATAATATCTGCATCCTATATTGTAAGGTAATATTTGAGCTGTTGTATTGTGAGCATCTGGGACTGTGTAAATCACCATACAGGAGAAAGACCTGGACTAGTGTGAAGTGCTGATCTCTGGCAAGAGGTGTTACGTTCTGCCCAACTGGAAAGGTCCATTGACACCAGACAGACTATTGAGAGACATTAAAGAGAACGATCACCATGGGTTGTTTTTCTTTCACCACCCATGAACATGAGCCATGCAAGTGGATTCCTCCCATCAGTTGAATTTGCAGCTCAGACCACAAGAAAGAAGGGGAATAAAAACCACCAACAAGAAGGCACTGGATCTTTATGCTGCTTGGTCTATGGGCGGCAAAGTTTACTGGACATATGCAAGAAATCCTCAGTATTTGGGTTAGCCCAAAAGTTCATATGGAGCTCACTTATTATAGAAGTTTCTATTACTTTTTGAAAATTTACAATTGTAACTCATTTATGTATATTTAAGATTAAAGCAGGTAAGCATATAAATAACTCATTTCTTTTTCCTACTTAAAAAAAAACTTATAGTTTATTATAAGATTGGCTATAAGCCTTGTCTTTGGTGTAAGATCTAAGGTGCAACTGACCTGGGCTAACTGACTGGGAATAATCTGAATATTGTTGAAGTGACAAAGAGTCCTGTGGCACCTTAAAGACTAACTAAAATTTTTAGAGCATAAGCTTTCGGGAGCTAGTACCCACTTCGTCAGATGCATGCAGTGGAAGTATCCAGGGGCAGGTATAAATAGGTAGGCAAGAACCAGGTGGGAGATAACAAGGTTAGTCCAATGAGGCTGAACCAGCTTGTTATCTCTAATCAGGGAGAGTGAGGTGTTCCTCTAGCAGCTGAACTGGAGGTGTGAATAGCGAGAGAAGAGAAGCTGCTTTTGTAGTTAGCTAGCCATTCAAAATCTCTATTCAGAAACTGAGGAACCACCTGATCAGCATCCTGTACAGCAAACAGGAAAACATCAAAAAAGAGCTTTCCAACCTGGAGACCTTGATAAACAACCAACCCTCCACACAAACAGACTTTACTAAAATAAGACAGGAGATCTATATTATACACTTCACCTCTCTACAAAAGAAAAAGGACTGCAAGCTATCTAAAATCTTGCCTGCCACATGGAGCCACAGCAGTACCCCTAACTCACCCAGCAGTATTGTCAATCTATCCAGCTACACTCTCAGCCCGGCAGAAGATTCTGTCTTATCTCGAGGACTCTCATTCTGCCCCACCACCCCCAGAAACATGATACAATTCTGCGGTGATCTGGAAGCCTACTTCCGCTGTCTCTGACTCAAAGAATACTTTCAAGACTACATAGAACAGCGCACTGATACACAGACACCATCCCACCAGCAGCACAAGAAGAAGAACTCCACATGGACTTCCCCGAGGGTCGAAATGACAGTCTGGACCTATACATAGAATGCTTCCGCCGACGTGCACAGGCAGAAATTGTGGAAAAACAACATCGCCTGCCTCACAACCTAAGTCGAGCAGAACGCAATGCTATCCACAGCCTCAGAAACAATCCTGACATCATAATCAAAGAGGCTGATAAAGGAGGTGCTGTTGTCATCATGGACAGGTCTGACTACCAAAAGGAGGCTACCAGACAACTCTCCAACACTAATTTCTCCAGGCCACTTCCCTCAGATCCCACTGAAGAATATACTAAGAAACTGCACCGTCTACTCAGGACACTCCCTACACTAACACAGGAACAAATTAACATACCCTTAGAATCCCGACCAGGGTTATTCTATCTTTTACCCAAGATCCACAAACCTGGAAATCCTGGACGCCCCATCATCTCGGGTATTGGCACTCTCACTGAAGGACTGTCTGGATATGTGGACACTGTACTCAGACCCTACGCCACCAGCACTCCCAGCTATCTCCATGACACCACCGACTTCCTGAGAAAACTACAATGCATTGGTGACCTTCCAGAAAACATCATCCTAGCCACCATGGATGTAGAGGCTCTCTACACAAACATCCCACACAAAGATGGAATACAAGCTGTCAGGAATAGTATCCCTGATGATGCCACAGCACAAGTGGTTGCAGAGCTCTGTGACTTTATCTTCACACACAATTATTTCAATTTTGGTGACAATATATACCTCCAGACCAGTGGCACTGCTATGGCACCCGCATGGCCCCACAGTATGCCAACATCTTTATGGCTGACCTGGAACAACGCTTCCTCAAATCTCGTTCACTCATGCCCCTCCTCTATCTACACTACATTGATGACATCTTCATCATCTGGACCCATGGGAAAGAAACTGTGGAAGAATTCCACCATGATTTCAACAGCTTCCACCCCACCATCCACCTAAGCCTGGACCAGTCTACACGGGAGGTCCACTTCCTGGACACCACGGTGCAAATTAATGATGGCCACATCAACACCACCCTATACCGAAAACCTACCGACAGCTATGCCTACCTTCATGCCATCAGCTTCCACCCCGGTCACACCACACGATCCATTGTCTACAGCCAAGCACTGAGGTACAATCGTATTTGCTCCAACCCCTCAGACAGAGACCAACACCTACAAGATCTCCACCAAGCTTTCTCAAAACTACAATACCCGCACAAGGAAATAAGGACACAAATCAACAGAGCCAGACGTGTACCCAGAAGCCTGCTGCTGCAAGACAAGCCCAAGAAAGAAAACAACAGACCACCACTGGCCATCACCTACAGTCCTCAGTTGAAACCTCTCCAACGCATCATGAGTGATCTACAATCCATCCTGGACAACAATCCCTCACTTTCACAGGCCTTGGGAGGCAGGCCAGTCCTGGGCCACAGACAACCTGCCAACCTCAAGCATATTCTCACCAGCAACAGCACACCGTGCCATAATAACTCTAACTCAGAAACCAATCCACGCAACAAACCTCGATGCTAACTCTGCCCACACATCTACACCAGCAACACCATCACAGGACCAAACCAGATCAGCCACACCATCACTGGTTCATTCACCTGCACATCTACCAATGTAATATACGCCATTATGTGCCAGCAATGTCCCTCTGCTATGTATATCGGCCAAACTGGACAGTCCCTACGAAAAAGGATAAATGGACACAAATCAGATATCAGGAACAGCAATATTCAAAAACCTGTAGGAGAGCATTTCAACCTCACCGGACACACCATAAAAGATTTAAAGGTCAGCATTTTGCAGCAAAAAAACTTCAAGTCCAGACTGCAAAGAGAGGCTGCAGAGCTGCAATTCATTTGGAAATTTGACACAATCAGTTTGGGACTGAATAGAGATTTTGAATGGCTAGCTAACTACAAAAGCAGCTTCTCTTCTCTCGCTATTCACACCTCCAGTTCAGCTGCTAGAGGAACACCTCACCCTCCCTGATTAGAGACAACAAGCTGGTTCAGCCTCATTGGACTAACCTTGTTATCTCCCACCTGGTTCTTGCCTACCTATTTATACCTGCCCCTGGATACTTCCACTGCATGTATCCAATGAAGTGGGTATTAACCCACAAAAGCTTATGCTCTAAAAATTTTAGTTAGTCTTTAAGGTGTCACAGGACTCTTTGTCACTTCTGCAATTCCAGACTAACACGGTTACCCCTCTGATTCCTGAATATTGTTGTGATTCTTGGTTTAAGGGACCACCAATTACAAGTTGCGCTCACCTGGATGGTGAGATAGATAAGAGTACCCAAGAACACTGTCTGTGATTCCCTGTTTAAGCTGTTAGAGTGTCTGAGGAGCTTACACTTGGTAACTGGTTGGTGAAATCTAAGTATAGAAATGACAACCAATTTGGAGTTTGTGCCATGCTTTCTAACAGATTGTCCTGAGATTGATATTCTCACCCTTGAGTCACTACTGACTGCTTTACATAGGTTCACTGTATGACTGGACATGCTTGAAACAAGAGGAAGAACCAAGTTGAATCACCCAACAGAAATGGGATAAAATGGTCAATCCCCTTCAACACATTACTTCCAAAAGCCAAAGACACCTGCTAGGAAGATGTCTGAGGTCTTGGGCTCTTTATCTGGGCATCCCCCTGCTGACATCAAGTACCTATCTTGGATAGGCACCTTTAACTCTTTCTATTTTCCAGCAATTTGGGTTGTGTGATACTACAGCAGGAAAATACTATGTCCATCCTTCATACACTCATAGATTTTAGGGGCAGAAGGGATCATTATGATCATCTAGTCTGATCTCCTGCACAACACAAAGCACCTTAGTAGCTCCTAAATGTCAAAGTCACTTCTGAAAATGGGAGTTGGTGGTTTTGAAAATTTTAGTTCAGCTGTATCCTTAGACATAAATATAAATAGGATGAGTTTTTAATCAGTTCTAATTCAGAAAATCAGAGGGAAGTGCCTATATTCTGTTGTCTGCATAACAGCACTGTGCATAGCTGAGTTTTTTGTACTCTGCATAGGTATGAGGATTTGGCCCTATGAATATTGTAGGGAGCATGTTCAAATAAATCATAACAATTTAATCTGGCTGATAGTGATAAATTAAGAATTGTGCTAATAATACATTAATTTTGCTCTATCTTCTTTGCCCCCAGTAAGTCTTACACAAAAATAAAATGCATGGGATATTTCCCACACAAACTTCATCAGTAAATGTTTGTAAATTTTTAAGCAATCAAATCTGCTTTAGATAATACTAATATATATAATCAGCACTTTCCATATGTTATGGCAGAGACCAGCAACCTTGGCATGCACCCCCCAGGGTAAGCACCTTTGGTGGGCCTGGCCGGTTTGTTTACTTGCCACGTCCGCAGATTCGTCAATCACGGCTCCCACTGGCTGTGGTTCGCTGCTCCGGTTCAATGGGGCTTGCGGAAAGTGGCGGCCAGCACCGCACCACTTCCTACAGCCCCCATTGGACCAGAGTGGTGAACCATGGCCGGTGGGAGCCACGATTGTCCGAACCTGCGGACGTGGCAAGTAAACAAACCGGCTGGGCCCACCAAGGATGCTTACCCTGGGGACCACATGCCAAGGTTGCTGATCCCTGTGTTATGGACTGGGTCCTTCAATGTGTTAGGTAAAGATGATTGAGAATTTTCCAATATATCTTTTTTCCCCCCAGTCAAAAAATGCCACTTCAGTGAAACTAAAACTATTTGTGAAACAGGGTAGTGTTCAAATTTCATGACTGAAAAGAAACATTGACAATTTCAAAACTCATTTCAATATTTTCAGGATGAAAAATTCCAGTTTTCTGATTCAAAGTGACTTTTTGTTTAAAGTGTAAGCTAATTTTACTGATTTTTTTTTTTAGGTCAAAATCATAAGGCAGTGTTCCAAAATTGGCCTATAAAGCAGTTTTTTGTTTTTGAATATTTTAGAGATTTCAACTTTTTGTCCTGATCTGAAGCAGGAAAAGCTTTTGAACGCTTGAAAATATTAATGGGATTGAATTCACGTGCACAACTTGTGTTGAGCAACTCATCATACATTGCTTTCATGGATAATGAATATTTTGCCCAAATGCATATTTAACCATTTTACCTTTGCATTATATTCCGAAGTGTAAGACAATGAAAACATAAATGTATTATGTGGTCTTTCAGAAATGAGAAAAATTAACTTTTCCCAAAGGTTGAATAGCAATAATTTTCTAATAAATAACAGTGAAAGAATTAATTCCAATTAAGTATTTCTTACAGAAAACTTCTTCTAAAAATCCACTAAGTTTATGAAAGAGTCTTCTCCTGAGTCTGTCATGTTTGCATTTATATTGGCCTAGATATGTGCCTCCTGTTTGTTAGCTGTCCCTACACTCACAAGTATTTTCACCTTCAACAGTGTAGACAAATTGGTGAGTTTAGATCAGTGGCAGAGGCTACATTATAGTATTAGACTCATTGCAGTGGAAACAAAACAATTCTCAAAGGAGAAAACATGTTGTCTATCGTTCTGAGTTATTTTAAAGTATCTTTTCAGTTTGAAATGCCAACTCTAAACTTACGTTTTATCCCTAGAATACCACATACTTTAATAGATAATCTTGTTCTGTTTGCTCGTTTCCTTGATTTGCAGCCAGCCTATGTTGCATCACTCCCTCCAGTTCTATATTTTGCATGAATGGGCTATAGAGTTAATATATAACATACCATGAGTGCAATAAATATATGTAAATGCATAAGAATTAACAAAAAAGCCCAAACTTGAAACACAAAAGAGTAAATTAACAAATACAGGTGGATCTCTGAGATATAAAATAATTGCCAACCCTAATACACAATTGCAGTAGGATCAATATACTGTACCGAAATAATAAAAAAAACCTAGTTCTTTGGGGATGAGGATAGCTCTTTCTTATCTTTTGCAGCAAGGATCAGGTCTTGCATTCTTTCAGATAAGCTATTCCTCACTGAGACTTCGGTAAAAGTCCACATTAAGTGGAAATAATTACAGATTTACTTTATGTTCATAATATCGAGCAAATAACTCATTTACATTAGGCTTAATTTTAGCATTTGTAAATGTATGTGGATGCTGATCTTCTACCAAAATATATTTTAAAAATAGTATTATACTACATTTACTGTTCATGAAAAAAGAGGGACCAAACACAGGCAGATTGTCCAGTAATTTAAACACATGTTGCCAGCAGACCTGAGCATTAACCAATAATACTCTGGCTTTTTCACTCATTGGGTCTCTCTCCAGGAACGTCTGACAGGCATTATGAACTGTTGCAAGATATGTGATGATTTTATGTGAGTTAATAGGAACCAGGTTAAGACTACCAACTCCCCCTCACATATGACCATGTCAGGGTCTGGAGTCTGGTCTCAAGAAGTAAATGGCTGCTGCACTAAATAGTTCCCATCTAAACAAAGTTCCCTGCATGATTGCCTGTACTTGAATGATCACACACTGTTGCTCAAATGAGATAGCCATATTTTCTGCAGCTTTAGATGGTATTCACAACTATTACTCTGTATGTGTCAAACAGAGGCATTGAGAGTCATTTTTATACTCTATGCATAGTGAATCAGTACTTCTTTTTCTAACTGAGGCTGGTGAGAGTAGAGACACTAATTGTATCACTAAACAGTCGATACATTATATGGAGATTTGCCTTACTGCGTCATGCGCCATAACATTTTTTGATTTAGTGAACCAAGAAGTTGGACCAATAAAAGAGATTACCTCACTCGCATTGTCTCTCTAATACCCTTCGACCAACATGGCCTATTTAACTTATGTTTCACAAAATTAATTTCATATTAGAGTCTATCATTTGCATTCACAGGGAATTGTTTTCACACAGTTGTGTCCAGAAAGAATAACTTGCAGGCTCGGAATTGGAAACACAAAAAGGAGGCAGGGTTTAAAACCAAAAACAAACAAACACAGCTTATGGCTTACCTGTGACTGGTCTGTAAAATGTACATCTTCATATTAAAGTGTTCCGGCAGTTATACTTCTCTGCAACACTTTCACTGACATTCTTATCAGGATGTTGTTTGAAAAATAAAACTAACAACTTGGTTTTTAGTGCAGGTTTGCTAAAGATGATGTTATCCCACGCTTTAATGGTTTTGTCAAACACCCTCAGGGACTCATGATCATCTTGAAATTTCAGCTCTTTAATTCATTTTACATTTTATACTCTAATTTTTCGGGAGAAAAAAAACTTTAAAGATCAGTTTTGATTGCAGCTGATGATGTGAAAATAGTGGAATTAATTGTGATGTTCTGGAGCAAGCCAGTGATTTAGTTATCCTGAAGAACCTTGTCTCACAGTAACTTTAAAATTCCTAATTGTTTTGGCATCAGAGAGACTGTTCAAATTATGTAAGATTTATAAAGAAAATTTACTGTGTCCAGCAGCTGTGAGTGCTGGATCCTCCTCCCTCCCCATTTTGTCAGAGATAGTTTTAGTAGAAATCACAGACAGGTCACAAGCTTCTGTGAATTTTTGTTTATTGCCCATGATGTGTCCATGATTTTTTACTAAAAATATCCATGACAAAATCTGAGCCTTAGTCATAGTTAGTTGGACCCCCGCCAAAAAAAAAAAAAGGTCAGCATAGAAGGTCCTTTCCCTCTGTCAGGCTGTCTGGAATGGCTCACAGACATGCATGCCAACCTCAGGGCAGACTGTCTGGAAATGGCGCACAAACTCCAACTTGGTTGTATGTTGTATAAGTAGATTTTTACAAACAAATAAAAAGTGTGAACTTCTAAAGCACTATAACAATCTTAACATGGAACCTCAGACAATTCTCTTGTGTGCTCTGGTCTATGTTGCCACGCAGGCAAGCTTTAATTTGTGATAAATCACAATAAATTGTGATAAATTGTTTTTGTCCCTTACATACACACACACACACACACACACACACAAACCCACCCAAAACAAATAAACAAACAAAAAAACCCCCACCACCAACACCAAAACAAAACAAAACAAAAAACCCCACAACATTCAGGTTACTCCCAGTCCCAAAGGCTAGTCACATACCTCAGGTCAGTTATACCCTGGCTAGTCACATACCTCAGGTCAGCTATACCCTGGATCTCTCAAAAAGAACACATGTATCCAATCCTGTAACCAGCATGTATCCAGCCCTGTAACCAGGGCTGGTTAAAGTCCTACCACATGAAGGAAAAATGAAGATACCACAAGCAGCCTTCTTGTCTGGGTCCTTGCCTTTGCCCTGAAATATGATATGAAATAGTGGTGGGGCCCTAATGAGGGGAGTATCCAGAGCTGAGGCAAAAACACTGTCTGGGTAACTTCCTGTACCCTTCTTTCCCTCCCCAGCTCCACCACCAACTGGGGCAGAGCAAGAAGCCTCATGAAGTAGGGGGACCTGCCATGGCAGCAACTGAAAAATGGGGGGAACACTCATACTCCCATTAGCAGCAGAAACCAAAAAAGAGAGAAAAGAAAACATCAAACGAAAACAATAGGAATTCATTAGATGTGCACCCTTCCTGGATGCACTTTTGAGGAAGAGGAAGGCAGAGACCAAACTATTTTTAAAAAGTGGGAAAGCAGGAGCCAAAAACAGTGAGGGAAATGGCAGGGGACTCCTTGGGTAGAGGCTGACAAGGCTGAAAGAATGTTGGGAGAGAAAGGAATCACAAAGGATCCTGTCTGCCCACCTGAGAGGGAGAGGAAGGGCAGGAGGAAATAAATGAGGGCAGGGACAAAAAAACAACACCCCTCGCCCCAAACAAACAGAGCAACCTACCACAGGAAGGAAAAGGAAACCATCAAACAAACCAAAGAAACTAAATGGAGGGGAGGACTCACCACAATCTGGAGATGAGGACAACAGAGAAAGGCTTCTGCTGCCAGATGGCAGAGTGGGAGCTGAGCTGAGCTGCAGCAATAGCAGAAACAGCTTCCCTCCAAAAAAGAGAGCAGCAGAATGGTGAAACAGGAACAAGTTAGGAAAGCAGGGATCAGGAGTCAGCTGAAAAGGCAGGGGCCAATGCAGCATCAAACTTGGAATTCACCAAGGTGTGTCAAATTCCTGTGCCTTTCTTTGGATTTAAATAGTAAGCCCTGAACAATCAGAGGTCCCAGTGTTCCTGTTATCAGTGCCAAAGGGAAGCATTCCTGATGTATCTTCATGTTTCATGATCTCTCTTCCCAGTCAGTTGGTACGTAAGAACGGTCATACTGGGTCAGACCAAAGGTCCATCTAGCCCAATATCCTGTCTTCCAACAGTGGCCAATGCTAGGTGCCCCAGAGAAAATGAACAGAACAGGTAATCATCTAGTGATCCATCCCCTTTCGCCCATTCCCAGCTTCTGGCAAACAGAGGCAAGGGACACACACCATCCCTGTCCATCTTCGCTAATAGCCATTGATGGACCATGAGTTTGTCTAGTTCTTTTTTGAACCCAGTTACAGCTTTCACACCATCCTTTGGCAAAGAGTTTCACAGGTTGACCGCATTGTGTGAAGAAATATTTCCTTTTGTTTGTTTTAAATCTGTTGTCTATTAATTTCATTTGGTGACCCCTAGTTCTTGTGTTGTGAGGAGTAAATAACACTTCCTTATTTACTTTCTCTACACCAGTCATAATTTTATAGACCTTGATCATATCCCTCCTTAGTCATCTCTTTTCCATCCTGAAAACTCCCAGTCTTATTAATCTCTCCTCATATGGCAACCATTTCATATCTCTAATCATTTTTGTTGCCCTTTTCTGAACCTTTTCCAATTCCAATATATATTTTTTTGAAATGGGTCAACCACATCTGCATGCAGTATTCAAGATTTGGGCACACCATGGACTTATAAAGAGGCAATATAATATTTTCTATCTTACTATCTATCCCTTTCTAAATGATTTACAAAATTCTGTTCACTTTTTTCACTGCCTCTGCACACTGAGCAGATGTTTTCAGAGTACTATCCACAAGGACTCCAAGATCTCTTTCTTGAGTGGTAACAGCTAATGTAGACCCCTTCATTTTATATATATATAGTTGGGATTATGTTTTCCAATGTGCATTACTTTGCATTTATCAACATGAATTTTATCTACCATTTTGTTTCCCAGTCATCAAGTTTTGAGAGATTCTTTTGTAGTTCTTTGCAGTCTGTAGCGAGATGTTTGGTGAGTGAAAGGAGGTGTCAGTCACCTGGGAATTCACAGACCCTGCTTTGAGATCCTGTGTGCAAAACCACACAGTTTAAAAATATTTCTTAAAAACACAGGCAGAGGAATTAAACCACCAGAATTTGTTTCTGAGAGATGCTGGAGAACATCAGAAAACTAGGAGGACCTCAGAGGAATGATTCCTCATTGAAATTAAGTCCTCTGTTGCCACGCTGCTGTGCTTTCTCTATATGTGCTTGGAAGTCAACTATTGCTTAGCATATCAGTGAAAATAAGGAAAAATAAAAATCATATATTGCTAGGAAAAAATGCAGTTTTCAACAGCTGCAACACATTTTTGACTGCAGTACTCACACTGTACTTTTATATGATTTATTCACAGGACTCTGAAATCAGTGCAGGAAGTTTCATGTAGAGTATTGACAGACGGTGATTTTAGCTCCATATTCTGTCAAGCCAACTTCATGCAATTCAGTAACAGATGATTTCTTATCAATTGCATCCATCAGTGTGCCAATTAGTAACAGAATAGAAGGCCCCAGATGATATGGATTCCTGTCTAAAAGCAAGATGGATTGAATTTGTTCTTAATGTTCTTGACTGCCAGCAGCATCTAAAATATATTTAATAGCTTTGCTAGGCAGCGGAGGAACAAATGATATGAAGAATGTGTGAGAAGTGTGAACATTGCAGGTGCCTTCTCCGAAGATGAAACTCATTTTAAAGATAGGTTAATAGAAAACTGGATTCATACTGATCAACGCTTATTTGGAAGACAGAAAATCACAATGCAGAAATGAAGAACCAACAGCTATATCTCCAAGATAAAACCCTTTAGTAATACTAAGGGTTGGATTGTATTGGCTTGCGTGAGTGGGGAAGAGGGGGGAGTTTGTAATTAGCACACCCTCCATTTAGGGGCTAGACACAATTCATTGGAGGAGCAAAGGCACTGTTCTTTGCTAAAACCATCATTAGCTCTCTAGGGATGGCAAGACAACTAGGCCACAGTCCCACATCTACCACAACAGTCGTAGGGAGGTAGCACATGAGGTAGCAGAGACAAGGAATCCACTCCACAGGAGGAATACTGGCTTTCAGCAGAGGCCATTGCTTAAAAGCCACAATTGTGCCCTGTCAAAAGCATAAAGTGGCCTAGAATTTATTTTTACCTTTAAGGGGTTAAGAAGCTAAAAGAAACCTGGTTGGCAACGGACCAAACAGACCAATGGGGGCCGAAGATGCTTTCAAACCTGGGGGAGAGGGAAAGTGCTTTGTCTGTTGTCTCTCTTTCACTCTGGGCTGTCAGGGGAATCAGACAGTTTTCTTCTGTCCATCTAATCTATATTCTTTTTCACCAGCAACCATCAGTATTTTAGCCAGGCAAGACTGTAGTTTATATTTGTTTTTTTTCACTTGTGAATTTCTCAGGTTTTTGGGAGCTATCCTGTGTTTTCTCTGTACTTTGAACTCAGCAGATGGGGGAGGAATTCCTCTGTGGTGTGGGTTTTTTCTTTGATTCTTGTTGTGACTACAAAGTGTTTTTCCACGGATTCCTATAGAGATTTTTTTCTTCTTTTTACTTTAATTAAAATCTTTCTTTTAAGAATTTGACTGCTTTGTTTTCCATTGTGTAGACCCAAGCTTTTGGATCAGGCTCACCTAGCAGAATTGGTGAGGGGTTTTTCTCAAGCCTTTTCCAGGGAGGGAGGTATAGGCTTGGGGAGAATTTTAGAAAGAGAGGGGGCTCCAAGTGGCCCTGCCCCTAGTTCTTGTTCCAGACACAGGAGAAACTTGTGTCTTGGGGAAGTTTTAACCTAAGCTGGTAAAATAAGCTTAGGGGGTCTTCTCATGTGGGTCTCCACATCTGTACCCTAGAGTTCAGAATGGGGAGACAATCCTGACATATCCTGATATGTTGGGACAGAAAATTGCTGCAGCATCCAATTGGGATGTAAGAATGGCATGTGAAAAAAAAGTTAAAAAGGAAGCTACAGATCAATAAAGCTGACACAATAGCAATGACACATTCAGTTAGATTACATTTAAAATGATAAAAGATAAATTATCTTTAAACACTGCATAATTAACCTTTGGAACTCATGACCGCAAGGTATAGATATGAATAATGAGAACAGTAGAATAACATTAGATCATCTTGATTTTTTTTGTTTTTGTTTTGATTTTAACTACAGTATATAAACCCTTATGCTTCAGGGCATAAACACTAACTGATGGTGGTAAAGAGTAACCTTCCCTTTTAGGTGGCTTATTCCTTAGTTATAGAATATAAAATGTATTATATCTTCCCTTTAACCATCAGTCACTAGTTGCTGTCAGAAAAATGACTCTAGACTAGATGGAACACTACTGTGATTTGGTATGCTAATTCTTATGCTTAAAATATATTGTTAAAACTATCCCACAGTGGCAAGGAAATTGGCTTAATGAAGTACAGTAATACCTTATCTTGACATCATCTATAATTTTTCTGATTGTACGAATCTGAAGGACCCATCAGCATAGATATACCAGGGCAAATATTTATGCGTTTACAATAGGGAGCCTCGTGTTGTAATAAATAATTTGGAACAGTTAACTGTATCCAAGAGACAACAAGAAAGAAGACTGTGGGATAACCTACTGTCCAGTACTGAACTGGAGTATATGTTTATGTAGATACATATTCCTTTTGTATTATCTTGGATTCTTCTATTGGTGAATTACTGCACATCTTCCTCCACGCACATAAGACACAGAATTATACTATAGAACAGGTGGAAAAAAATTACAGTATTACTACAGAAGCGTGAAACAAAAAGCAATTGTTCTGGCAGTCTCACCACGATAAGTACAACAGCCGTCTGCAGGTGGGTCTCTAATTTCCCATTTTTTAATTTTAATATAGGTGGCAACCTTAGGTGAATGATAAATGTAATCTTTTTCTTTTATCTTTCTGCAGGGTATAGATTCCAATCATTACAGTTTTTATAACAGAAGATTACATGTTCAAATTATTTTTTATTATTACAAAGTGAAGAAAGGATATCAATATGAGAAATAAAAAAAAAAATCCACCCATTTGCACAATGTTTTGGCTGCAAGAACATGACACTTCAGCTCAAGATTGTAATCAGGAATTTAAAAACAGAATTATGCTATTAAGGCTATTCAGTTCCTTTTTATGTACTTAACCTTGAAAACATTTATATAAAATAAATATTTTCCCTGAAGGTTACAAAAAGAGCTTTTTGTCACTATAGACTATTCATTGCAAAAGGAAGATATAAATGCAATATTAAACGGCAAAAACTAAGTTGATTCAATGCTAAGTTTGAATAGCCAAGCACCAAGAAATACCAATATTAATGCTGACTGACTCTGTTCTCTTGGGTGTATGAATTAAAATACCATCTTTACATGATTATATTCTCTCTCAAATAATAGTGCAATCCAATTATTTTCCTACAACTTCATATACATCTGTAGCAGTATTCGGAGTTACATCCTGTAGTATCCCACCTGTACATGGAAATCACTGATAGGAGAGGTATATAATAGAACCATTGTGGAACTGCAGTGAAAAAGAGAACTGCAGGAGGGAAAAGAAAATACTAATGGTGCACTTTAGGCTTATCTACAGAGAAAGGGGCCTCAAAATGTTTTACCTCCTCATTTTTTGTACTTCAATGTAATTCAGGATATTCAACATTATGGCTGAGATTATAAATGCAATAATGTCTATTCAAAGTTCTCAAACCAGCCAAGATTGGACCAGACATCTGATATATGTTCTGGCATAATATTTAACAGTAAATAGCTTGAATACTGTGGACTTGATGGTCAACAGTTAGTGACTAACATTAAGCTCCTAAATTCATGTTTAGGCATCTAAATAAGTGGCATGATTTTCAAAGATGAGGCATGCCAGATCCTTTTACTGACTTAATTTAGAAGAAAGCCCTGCTATCACATTGACCTCAGCAGAGTCGGAGATCATGTAATTAAGATCAGCATCTGATGAGGAGAGTTGATGCAATTTATCAGAGATTTAGCAGCTACATCCAAGCTTGGAGTTGAGGATTCCTGCCTGTAGAAGTCCCATGAATCTCTCCCAAGCCTATTTGCTGGGATATTTGAAGGTTCCCAGGTTTAGCCTTGCTTGCCCACATAAAACTCCCATCGATTTTAGTGGAAGCTCCTTGGGAGTGCTGAGGTCAGATTTGTTCCCTTACAACTTCATAGTGAATACAGTTCCATTCTTGCTCGGTACAAACATGATATTAAGTTGAATTACTGAAAAAAAACAACAACCAAAAAACAGCAAATGTTTCTCCCCCCAAGCAGCTAACTAAGGAATTAAATTGAATTTGATTTCCAACTGGGAAGACATTTGTGCCCTTCATAAAAGATTCATCAATATCACTTAAGCTTTGAGGAAGTTATCAAATACTGAGACCACATTTGGTTCTTTTGCTTGTGATGCACAATATTGTTTCCTTCAGATTGTATACATGTTTACTGTTACTTCCTTTTTCATTTTGCTCAAGACTAAGACTTAATTTAATCTTCTGAATATGGAAGACAAGGCAGCTCCCCAATGGATCAGTTTATCTGTGAATTATGTATGTGAAAAGAAAGCTAACATAATAAAATTGTTGAAGCGTGCAAGTTAACGCAGGGGCCTTGCTGAAATCTTGAGAGTTTTAGGTCACTGGAGACTTAGTTAAAGCTGATGGATTAGCAGTGAAGTATTAATAAGGTAAGTACTGCTGTTTGTCATTGTTGTTTATATGTACTGTTGGAGAGACGCCGTTAACAAGAGTGCTTTCCTATAATTGTGAGGCCATGCTATTGTTTTGTTCTATAATAAGACAGTCAGTTACTTTAGCTTTTAGTGGTTCATAATACCTCAATGCACATAAAACATAAAATTACATTAAATGATACAAGCGCTTCCTTGGAAAATGAGTAAAATAACACCACTGCATTGTAGTTCATAATATTAAATGTAGGGAAATAAAATGAGAATCATTTGAACCAGTTGGATTATTTGAGGTTATATCTACCAGTACAGTCAGATTGTTAATGTAAAGCCTGGAGAAAACAGCTAAAAGTCACTATTAAACCTGAATTGTCTACATTTGTATCTAGTCATATTTCTGTGAAGATAAATGATTGTCCAAAGAAATGTTTAGGAGTTCTTCACATAACATCAGTATATAAAAATAGTGGGGTATGAACATTTAAGGCTCAGTTGTGCAATACTTACTTCTGATGCTGAATATTTAATTTAAGTGAGTGACTTATTGTAGTCCATGCACTTAAGAGCCTCCCTACATTATCAGAAACATTTATTTGTATCTTGCTTCCTCCTCTGTAAAAGGTGGAAATAATTATTTTCACAGGAGTGTGAAAATAAAACCATTGACATATATGAAGTGCTCAGCCACAGAGAGACTAGGCCATAGAAGAACCTAAATAAAGAAAATTTAGTCAGGGGAAACACAAAACAATTCAGCCCTCCCCCCCGAACAGAAGTACCCAATCAGCCCATGACTGTTTGCACCTCCTCAAAAGCTTATGGAAATTGCTGAGTTATGCAATGTACCCTAAAAATCAAATGTGTAGGCTCTTTCAAACCAAGGTTGGAGGGCAGAGAATCACAATGCCCTTCAAAGATGACATATATCCATTTCTCATCTAAAATATCAATATACATAGGACGGGGTGAGAGGAAGAGAGTTATAACCATACTAATATGTCAAGGATGCAAACATCCAGGATGGGGAAGGATATATTAGGATAATACTGTGCCGGTGGGCCTACCTAAGAGTAACAGAAATTGAGAGGGAAAAATGTGGTCTGAATAGCAGGAGAAGCTTCTTGGCAATGATATTTATTAAACAGTGGAATAGACTCACATGAGAAGAGAGGGAATCCCCCACACCTGGGATATTTAAAAATATATGGTGGACACAATAGAAAATACACTGTAGAGAAAAATATTCCCTTAGTAGAAGAATGCATGAGATGACCCAAAGTGTCTTTTCCATCTCTAGCTTCTTTGATCCTATCATATAGGTTTTATAAAATACAGGATAGAATATAACCACTGGCTTGAAGTGCAGAACACAATTAATGAAAATTAAGACAAAATGTACTTTAATATAAGCAACAATAATTTTGCAATGCTGTAATGATACAATACATGACTCTATGGAATAAAGTGAAAAGGTTACAAATTCAATTGCATTGACATTTAGTTTTGGAATGAGAACATTGTTATAAAAATATAATTTTGATTAATTATGCTTTCTATGGAATGAACCATGATATTAAAATGGATGTCAGAATACATTTGAGCAACTTAATTTTTTGCTGAGGTAATAAGCAACACGTTCAGTTTTCTAGGATTCTGCAGCTGTAGAACCCAGCTGCCAAAAAATTAAGATTTGGTTCCTGCTTATGTGTATTTCCATGTCTACATATTATTTTTGTCTGATTGCATTTAGTCAGCAGCCATCTCCCCAAGGACACAAAAACATATTGATATTAATTTAATTTGTAAGTATGGAATTGTTCGGATAACTGTTGTGAATTAATAGAAAAGTTAAGTAGCCCTTTCATTTCAGCAGTTCCTCTGTTGTTATCTACACTCCTGTATTGATTTAGGATCATCTAGCTTTCAAGTGGTTTAGGCAGTTGTATTGCTTTGTTCTATCAATGTGACTCTAAATCAGTGGTTGGCAACCTGCGGCTCACAGGCTGCACATGGCCCATCAGTGTAATCCACTGGCGAGCTGAGAGAGAGTTTGTTTACATGGACTATCCACAGATACAGCCACTCACAGCTCCCAGGTGTATTGGCACCAAGAAGTCAGGAATGGGATTTCTTCCATTTCCTCTGGCCAGCCAGGAGCCATCCTCTAATCAGAAAAAACCTCATAGACAAGTAGAGCTGACCCATCCACACCTCTCACATATGAATGTGTAGTGGAGGCTCCACACAGTAAATTAATGAACAGCTGCATGGACACTGGATCTGGGGATGTAGCACAACATGTGGTTCTTCTGAGTACTGCAGATCTCTTATGGCATCTAGGGCATTTTGGTCTCAAGCAGAGTAAACAGAGCACTAATCATAGGAGCTTTTTTCATACTCGCTAACATCCTTGGGGTAGCATAGGGAGCACAGACTAAATGAAGTGACGTTGCTGGAATCCCTTTCCACCCCTTGTGCTGATATAAGAGACTAAGAAGCTAAGCAGAAGAGGATGAAAAGCAGAGCAGCAGAGCAACAGCCTCCATTCCTTTCAAAACAGTAGGAGGAAAGGAGAGGTCCTCCTTTTATTTAGGTAGCCACTGTTCTGCTCTCCCCCTCCAGGTCTGCATGTTAGTACATGTGTTACTGTGCAGAGTAGCTAGAAGAGCATCAAACAGCAATAATTCATAAAGGTGGGCCCAATGGCATCAGAGAAAACCACTAATGGATTTATAACTGAGGTTAGCTTTAGGAAGAGGAAAAGGAGACTACTGTGATGTGCAAGAAAATAATAAAGCATGGAGAATATAAGTTTTCACGGGGAAGGTATTCAGTATTGCGAAATGGAAAGGTAGGCAAGGGATGGGTGGATATTAAAATATAGAGCAGGGCTTACAAATGTAGACAAGTCTGGGAAATTTGAATTGGCACTCTGTTGGAGTATATGCTTTAGAGAAAAATCTTACAAAATACAGCAGAACTGATGTTTTTAAATGTGGATGCCTTAAGCCAGGTGCATAAAAGAAAGTTTTCAGAGCTGCTGTGTACTTGTAGTTCCCATTAACTTCACGAGGTGCAAGTGTCAGCGTTTCTGGAAAAAAATATCAGACTATCCAATTAGATGTCTGCATATGGATTTAAGAGTCTGACTATAGGCACCATTGTGACAGAATATACCACTCTCTTCACACCCTACACACTGTTGTACTAATGTTTGTATAAGGTGTGCCTTGTGAGGTATCATTTGAAAACTCATAATTTACTGACCAAGAATATCATGGCAAAATGCACACAGCAGCAATATATGTGAAGTTATAAACATAAACAGAAATTGTGAATAAAAGTATGTTTCCCAAATTACTCTTGGGAGTGGCCAAGCCAGTTCCTTACAGACAAATGGCGAGCTGATGTCCCAGTGAGGTATAAACAAGGCTGATGGACCATTACCTGATAAGTGCCCATTCTTTGGTAGGAGATGGGGTAGGGACAAAAATCTACATTTTAAGAAACTGCATGGAATTTCCTTCCACACCCACAATCTATCACCTGGATCCCAGATGGTATATTTTTTCAAGAGAGGAAATGAAACTATAAAAAAGACATACCCCAAGGCACCACCCCCCTTCCTGCTTATTGCATTCATTGTACCTTAAAAGACAAAGGAAGCAGCTGTTAGACTCTGGGGAATGGGTCCTGAACCAAAGAGTTTAGTTATTTTTTATATTATTATATATATTTTTATATAATACAAAAATATATTAAATAATATAAAATATATTTTATATTATTAAATTATTATTATTTAAATTATTAAATTATATTATATATATTAACATATATTAAATAATATAAAAATATATATTTTTTATATTATTTAGTTATTGTAGAGCTGCAATTCATTTGCAAATTTGACACAATCAGTTTGGGACTGAATAGAGATTTTGAATGGCTAGCTAACTACAAAAACAGCTTCTCTTGTCTCGCTATTCACACCTCCAGTTCAGCTGCTAGAGGAACATCTCACCCTCCCTGATTAGAGATAACAAGCTGGTTCAGCCTCATTGGACTAACCTTGTTATCTCCCACCTGGTTCTTGCCTATCTATTTATACCTGCCCCTGGATACTTCCACTGCATGTATCCGACGAAGTGGGTATTAGCCCACGAAAGCTTATGCTCTAAAAATTTTAGTTAGTCTTTAAGATGCCACAGGACTCTTTGTCACTTCTGCAATTCCAGACTTACGCGGCTATCCCTCTGATTCTAGTTAGTAAGGGTGTGTCTCACGGCAGTTAGACATCTGCAACTGGCCCATGCTAGATGACTTGGGCTTTCAGGGATCAGACTGTGGGACTGTTTAATTTCAGTGTCGATGTCTGGGCTTGGGCTGCAGCCTGGGCTCCAGGACCCTGTGAGGCGGAGGGTCCCAGAGCTTGGGCTGCTGCCCGAATTGGAACACCTACACTGCAATAAACAGCCCAAGCCCTGAAAACGTGAGTCAACTGGCACGGGTGAGCTGCTGGAGTCTAATTGCAGTGTAGACATACCCTAAGGCTGTTAAAAGCATGTGGTGAGAAGACTTTGTTTTGAATCTGATACAGTTTGTTAAATTAGGCACCAATAAGTGCATCCATTTTGACTTGTATGCCTCCTTACCTGTACTCACTTGGAATCTATCTCTTTGTAGTTAATAAACTAGTTTTATTGTTTTATCTAACTCAGTGTGTTCAGGTTGAAGTATCAAGGTAACTCCATTTGGGGTAACAAGCTGTGCACATATGATTCCCTTAAAGGAATAATTGGTTTAATATACTTGTGCTTTCCATACATTTCTGTGGGGAAATCTGGGATTAGGAGTGTGTTTGGGTGGTAATCTTTAAGGCTGGTAAGAGACAAGGTGTGGCTGGCTGGTTGCAGCACACACAGACATAGTTTGGAGTAATTTACGTGCTGGAGGCTGTTTGTGAGCAGTCCAAGTTGGGGACTATAGCAGCCAGACATTGTAAAGGGCACGGTAGGTTACAGGGCAGGGGTAATACAGCTACTCATTGTTCTGGACTGTACCCTGGTATGTCACAATCAATGTTTGGAAAATCTTGATCATAATTTTGTTGACCATTTAAAACTATAAACCAGAATATTTCTGCAATCTATAAACACCATGCAGTATTACATATTTAAATTATCTAGATTATTCATTATTTTGGTGTCTTGCAGATTCTACATTGGTCAATGCCATGCAGACAAAATGGATAACTGCTTAAGAGATTCACAACTGTAGTTTTGCCAGTTGATAAAGGTTGGAAACATTAGAGGTGATTTTTCCTGTAGGACACAGCATGCTAGAATTTAATTGTAATCTTGCTTCATTACCCATCACATTCTCTATTAAATAGCAAAATGATTGCCTGTATTTCTTATTTCCTAAATTATTGTCATGTGGGAACATAAAACAGAATTCTTACTAATATTTTAATGCATTTCTTTATACAGAAAATTGGGGTTTTTTTTAATTACTTAGGAATTTATAGCTCAGGTTCATTGATAGGTGGACTTTCAATTTTTCTTTTGGGACTTTCACAGCCATTTGAATGGATTTAGCCATATCTTATATATTACGCCCCTTCTCCTCTCCCTCTGAAAAAGAACAGCTGGCTCATTTACACTGTGTCAGCAAAGTCAGTTCTTTTGGACAATTATGAGATGATGGGCATGATTCACAGTAATCACCACAAGAATAACCAGAAGCTAATGGAGCCAAGTTTTCATGTTTCCCACAGCTCTGAGTATTTTTTTCAGACAATCTTTTTTATAAATCAGCAAGCGTAGCTATAAATAGAGTAATGGCTTAACAATGAAAGCAACCCAATCCAAATCTTCACTGGAACTTCTTATTCTTGTCCTTTCTGACCAAAGATGATGCTGTTAAAGGTATTACATTTTGTGAGTATAGTTACAGCCAGAAAAGCCTATGCACGAGTGGTCGTCCTTTCCACATAAAGTGCATAAGTAGCTCGTCCGTGCCTACTGAGTCTACCGCTGTTTATGACTCAGCCTGTGTGCTTCAAGATCCATACCATGGTTAATCTTGACCCAGGTAACCCTGTTGTTTACTACTGCTCACCAGTGTGATCTGTCTGTTGCTGATGACTCCCAACTATCAGCATCAGTGCTGTCCTGTTTTAAGTTATGCTTCAGAGTGTCCTTGAAGCATTTCTTCTGGCTGCCTCATATGTGGTTGCCCACTTTTAGTTTGCCGTACAGCTACTTTGTCCTTCTGGTGTCTTTTATCTTCAACACATGAACAGTCCAGCATAACTGTGATCTGATAATCATGACTTCAATCTCTGTAGAGCATAGGCACTGGGTTTTAATTTTCCCAGGAGATGTTCCACCCCATTCCACCCTGAGTACCCCCCATGCCGCCTCTCTCTCCTTCCAGTCCCTGCTCTAGCACCTTCCCTGAAGCCCTGCCCTCACTCTGCCTCTTCCCACCCTTGCTCCACTCCCTTCACAAGGTGACCGCCCGCTGCTCTCCACCCTCCCCTAAACTCCTCCCTGAGCCTCCTATCAGCTGTTTGGTTGGGGCACTGCTAAACAGCTGGGACTGGAGGGTGTTGAGCATCCACTATTTTTTTTCTGATGGTGCTCCAGCCCCAGAGCACCCATGAAGTCAGTGCCTATGCTGTAGATCAACTATGTTCCAGATCCTCATTATTGGAATCTTTATCCTGCCATTTGCTGCAGAGTATAGCATAAATGGAACTTATCTCGAAGCTTAATGTGACGCCTGTAGCAGGAGCAGGATTCAGAATACATGCAAGTTGAACAGCATGACCATTATATAAACTTTTAACTTGGTATGAAACTTAATACCATGTTACTGCCAGACTCTACCCAACAGCCTGCCAAATAATGAACTTGCTTTGTTGATATGACCTGTCAACTCTTTATCTATAGTAACGTCTTTTGACCGCATACTACCAATATAGCAGAAGTCTGTCACAGCCTTCAGCTGTGCATTGCTGATGGTAACATAGTTTCATGTAGGGATTTCCTGGTATGGTTTGATACATGACCTCTGTCTTTTTCAGATTGATTGTCATCTCTTACTTTTCTGAAAAATCTGCAAATCTGCACATAATCAGTTGTATCTCTTCTAGAATATGTGCTTCTATAGCACAGTCATTGATATACAGTAGGTCATGAACAATTGCCTCAAAGAACTTCATGGAAGATCACAGACTGTTCAGATTAAATAATTTTCCAGAAGATTGGAAATGTATCTTGACACTGGCATTCAGGTTTCTTGTAGCATCATCAGGCATTACTACATACAAGAGATAAAACAAGAATGGATAAATTATGCATATCCCTGCTTATTACCATTAGTGATTGAACATCATCTACACAGATTTTTTTGAGCATTTCCTCATGAAATAGCCTTAGAATGCTGGCCTCAGGAGCTAAAGGAGCCAAGATTTCATCTTTACCACAACTCTGAACAAACGTTTTTCAGACAATCATTTTATAAATCAACATGGGTAGCTACAAATGTAGTAACTGCTTAACCAGGAAAATGACCCAACCCAAATCTTTCCAAAGACACTGGAACTAGAGCTAACTCATCTCCAAAGACCTATGGAAAAATCATGGAGCAGGTCCTCAAGGAATCAATTCTGAAACACTTAAAGGAGGGGAAAGTGATCAGGAACAGTCAGCATGGATTCACCAAGGGCAAGTCATGCCTGACTAATCTAATTGCCTTCTATAATGAGATAACTGGCTCTGTGGATGAGGGGAAAGCAGTGGACATCTTATTCCGTGACTTTAGCAAAGCTTTTGATACTGTCTCCCACAGTATTCTTGCCAGAAAGTTAAAGAAGTATGGGCTGGATCTATGCACTATAAGGTGGTGTGACGGAGTCAGACCAGAATGATATAGGAGAGTACTGGAAGGCAGGTATATTAGTCTCAGGATGTGCAGGTCCCTGTTCCCTGGATAGCCAAACAAAGGCTACTCCAGGCCAATCAAGACACTTGGGGCCAATTAAGAACCTTCTAGAAAGGAGTAGAAACTACTAGCCTGATTGGGACACCTGAAGCCAATCAGGGACTGGCTGAAACCAGAAAAAATCTTCCCAGTTAGTCAGGTGGGCGGTGGGTGTCAGGAGCTGTGGAAGGAAGTTATGCTATTGGTGCGACTGAGTGGTGGACAACATATCATACAGAAGAAAGGAGGCCCTGAGGTAAGGGTGAAGTGGAGTTTGAAGAAGCGGGGACTGCTGTGGAGAGGTAGCCCAGGGAATTGTATTGTGTTTTGTGGATAAAAGGTCAGCCATCTTAGCTGATACTGTTAGGGTCCCTGGGCTGGAGTCCGGAGTAGAGGGAGGGCCCGGGATCCCCCCTTTTCTGCCTCCCTTAATTAGTTACTGAGAAAGGGAGGTCACTCTGGGCCTAGATGAGTTTCTGAGGCCCCTAAATCTGCCAGGAAGTGCAGGACCCACCAATTCAGACTCGGAACTTTGTCACAGTGGATAGAAAGCTGGCTAGATTGTCGGGCTCCACGGGTAGTGATCAATGGCTCCATGTCTAGTTGGCAGCCGGTATCAAGTGGAGTGCCCCAAGAGTCGGTCCTGGACCTGTCTTGTTCAATATCTTCATTAATGATCTGGAGTAGGGATCAGCAATCTTGGCATGCGGGACCGCAGGGTAAGCACCCTTAGTGGGCCCCACAGGTTCGTTTACTTGCCGGTTTGCTGACCGTGGCTCCCACTGGCCCCGGTTTGCCGTCCCGGTCCAATGGTGGCTGCGGGAAGTGGCGCAGTGTTGGCTGCTGCTTTCCGCAGCCCCATTGGACTGGAGCTGTGAATCATGGCCAGTGGGAGCTGCAATCGGGTAACCAGCAAGTAAACAAACCAGCGGGGCCCCCTAAGGGTGCTTACCCTGCGGTCCCACGTGCCAGGGTTGCTGATCCCTGATCTGGAGGATGACGTGGACTGCACCCTTAGCATGTTTGCAGATGACCCTAAACTGTGAGAAGTGGTAGATATGGTGGAGGGTAGAGATAGGATACAGAGGAACGTAGAAAAATTAGAGGATTGGGCCAAAAGAAATCTGATGAGGTTCAACAAAGACAAGTGCAGAGTCCTGCACTTAGGACGGAAGAATCCCATGTATGGCTACAGACTAGGGACTGAATGGCTACATATCATTTCTGCAGAAAAGGACTTAGGGGTTACAGTGGACAAGAAGCTGTATATGAGTCAACAGTGTGCCCTTGTTGCCAAGAAGACTACCAGGATTTTGGGCTGTACAAGTCGGGGCATTTTCAGAAGATCGAGGGACGTGAGCATTCTCCGCTATTCGGCATTGGTGAGGCCTCACCTGGAGTATTGTGTTCAGTTTTGGGGCCCACACTACAAGAAGGATGTGGAAAAATAGGAAAGAGTCCAGAAGAGAGCAACAAAAATGATGAGGGGGCTGGAGCACATAAGTTACGAGGAGAGGCCGAAGGAACTGGGATTGTTTCTTCTGCAGAAGAGAAAAATGAGGAGGGATGTGATAGCTGCTTTCAACTACCTGAAAGGGGGTTCCAAAGAGGATGGATCTAGACTGTTCTCAGTGGTAGCAGATTGCAGAACAAGGAGTAGTGGTCTCAAGTTGCATTGGGGGAGGTTTAGGTTGGATTTTAGAAACAACTTTTTCACTAGGAGGGTGGTGAAGCACTAGAATGGGTTACCTAGGGAGATGGTGAAATCTCCTTCCTTAGAGGTTTTTAAGGTCAGGCTTGACAAAGCACTGGCTGGGATGATTTAACAGGGGATTGGTCCTGTTTTGAGCAGGGTGTGTTACCTGGAGTTCTTTAAACCCAACGTTCTTGGTAACTTTTACTCTGTGCGAGGTGGTGTCAGGAAATAAATCAAGGGAGACACGACAGTTTGATCGACAGATGGCTGGCACAAACAGGACAACACAATCATGCTTTCACTTAAAGCTAAACTTAGTCTCAAGCACTAGTACACATCCACAACACGTTAGTAAAACACTCCTAAATCTTGATAATTACCAAAGCTGAGCATGGCTTTCGAATGGCACAGTGACAGGCTTCAGCTGGCCAGGCTTCCGTCTGCTGTGGGGACCCAAAGATGTGTCCAGAGGGAGCATCCCTGAAGAGCCCCTCCTAAGAAGTCTGATTACCTCAAACCTGTTCTCCTTATTTATACATTAGTAATTCAAAGACATATTCCTTAGAGAAAACTTGCTACATAAGCAGTTTTTAAAGATCCAGCAAGAGATTTTTCCTATGGTCATCAATGTACCAGATTTTTTTTTTCAGAATGTCCAGGCCTTGGGGCCCTGACAAGCATTCCCGGGGGCACATATAGACAGACATCCTGTTTTTCTAAAATATATAGATCAGCAATTTCAATATTCTCAGCAGGAACAATGTTGGGTCAAGCTGTTCTGTCTATGGCACCCCAAACCTCCTCCCCTCCTGTGTTGGTTACACTGAGGCCACTGCATGATCAATTTACGACCTGCTGAGTTGGCTACTTAGCAATAAGCAAGAATGGTTCACTATGGCCTGCTAACTAAGCTACTGTTAGCAACATGCAATAGTGGTTTAGGCACTTTACTGGTTTGCCAAAATCTCCCCATACAGGGGTTGGACTAGATGACCTCCTGAGGTCCCTTCCAACCCTTATATTCTATGATTCTATTATTCTAATTTACAAGGTCAGGTGCAATTTTATCACCTGGTGAGCATGCTTTGTTATTCCAATAACTCACTGGTTGCCAGAAAAGTTGGATTAACGTCATATTAATAACTGTTCTGGAGGGCTAGTTTTTCTTTTTCTGGGCAGGTTCCATTACCACCAAGGATTACACTTACAGTATTATTGGAAAGTTTTGAAAACAAACTAAACCAGCCATACAGTCTCTTCCAGATGGGATTCCATTACATATTTAGGTATTTATAGTCCTAGCACAAGCAATGCTCCCATTGAATTCAACAGGTATTTGTCTGTGGGCTCAGACCTCCAGTTAATACAATTTCAGTTTTGTTCTAAAAAAATTGCTGTTAATTTATAATTAATTAATTCAGTAATATATGCAGCTATAATAGTATTTTCATGTAACAATTACAGTTCCCTTGTTTGTAAGTGATTACAGAGGAACACAGGATTTAATAAAATAATAAAAAAGAACTTGTATACACAACATATTATAAATGACAAAATATGAGAAGCTACTATGAAATTCTATTTAGTATGACATTTGTAAGCTGTGAATGCAACAAGTACTTTGCTAGTTACAATACTGATCAGTCATCAGATCATTTTGTGAACTTGGTATTTAGTCATAGAGCCTTGCCCTCGTCTTCACATCATGCATGTATCTATAGCTGTCTTCATTTTCTCATTTATTCTAATAGCAATGATAATGAAATATCATCCTAATAATTTGTTTGTAGCCACAGAATTATAAACATACCCAAGCCAGTCTCCATCTTCGCTTATTAGGTTCACATTTTAAAATAAAAGCCAATGTAAGTGTCTATGCTAAATGAACTCATCCATCATCAGAAGTGGGTTGACTTTAAACATCTATCATTTTCAAGTGTGATTGCAGCTAACAACCCTGTGTTAAACAGGTGCTAAGAAATCCAAAACAAGTATTAAACAATCTAAAAGTCATTGCCCCACTAGGCAGAAGTGAGATCAGCTCCTAAGCCAACCTATATATGTAGGCTATATTAAGGATGCCAATCTCCATAATATTGACTGCAAACAAATAAACAACACTCACAAAATTCTCTCCAACCCAGCTCTGCCAGTGGAAACAAGATTAAAACTGCTGTTAGATTTTATTTTTTTTATAAATATAAGAAGTGTAAGATGGCTGATATGCTCAGAAGGGTGACTGTGGAAAAGCTAGGAGTTGAAGTGGCACAGCACCTTATAGGAGAGACAGAGCGCCTCATCTCAAAGGATCAAGCTCTTAATTTGTGACCCTGCACACACAGGACGATGACTATGTGTTATGACCAGTGGACTTCTAGCACAACTTATGAGCAAATCTGCAATGTAATAAAAGCACAACAATTCTATGGCAGAGGGGCAATGATTTTCAAAATTTTCCATTTAGTGGTTTTATAAGAGCTGACTCTTTCACTGACGGTGATCTTACAACGTACCTCCTGGGAGGACAGATCACCCTCTCCCTTGGAAAAACTCAGCTAAGGAGGAAAATTGGGGGTGGAGGAGCCTACATGACCAGAATCCTTGTGGTGTTTTCCCCACACTGTTCCATTTAGAGCTAGATGGGAAAAAAATAGTGACCATTTTTGCCAAAAAATTGTCCATTCATGACTAATTTAGGTCAACCTGCCCCTGCATCTGTCAGCAAATGAGCTCTTTGTCTGAAAAAAAATGCCGAGATCTAGGTCTCTGAGTCAGTGACTGCACGTTGCCTAGCACAGGGGTTCTCAAGCTTCATTGCACTGTGACCCTCTTCTGACAACAAAAATTACTACATGACCCAGGATGGCACGAGACCAAATCCTGAGCCCACCT
Organism: Dermatemys mawii; assembly: GCA_007922305.1. Classification (NCBI taxonomy): domain Eukaryota; kingdom Metazoa; phylum Chordata; order Testudines; family Dermatemydidae; genus Dermatemys; species Dermatemys mawii. The sequence goes on along the minus strand of ML677348.1, from coordinate 33,454,338 downwards.
GAGCCCTGCTGCCCTGAGTTGTGGGGGGCTTGTAACCTGAGCCCCACCACCAGGGCTGAAGCTCTTGGGCTTCAGCTTCTACCCCAGGCAATGGGGCTCGTGCTTCAGCTTTGGTCCCAGGCAGTGGGGCTCAGGCTTTGGCCCCAGCAAGACTAATGTCATTAAAATGAGGTCCCGAGTAACAGTTTGAGAACCGCTGACCTAGCATAATGGGGTCCTGATTGCTGATTGGAACCACTAGGAAGTATTGCTATATGGATAATAAGTTACATTAACAAAACTTGCATGTGCCTAATCCAGCACTCAAGAGATAGGAAGTGGCAGTATTAAGGTTGTTTTTGCATTATGATACAGTATGATACATCACATACTATTTTTTCTGCAGGACCCCTGTCTCAGTCAGGTTGGAGAGTGCTGAGGGAATGAATGTGGGTTGTGCAGAGAATGTGGCTGCTGTCTGCAGGACTCCTGACTCCTTTGTGCCAGAAGCTGGAAGGTGTGTAGTGAATAAGGCAGGATGAATGAGGCAGGGGACTGCAGGAAGAGAAGGAAGGGTCTCACAGTTAAGGCAGTTGAATGTATCCCTGGAGAACTGGTTTCCATCCCTGCCTTTGCCACAGAGTTCCTGTCCGATGTAAATGAAGTCACTTAAACAAAAATGTTCACAGGTGGTTACTAATCGTGTATTCATCATTTTCTAGGAAATGAGGAAATGGGCCCCAACTTGAGACAACTGAGGTAAAATTTTCTGAAATACTGAGTACTCATAATGGCAGCTAATATCAATTGCAGCTGAGCATTGAACATATAAAGTGCTAAGTACTTGGAAAAATCAGGTCTTATACATTTCAAATGGATCACCCAAAATTCACAGAACACCTGACTATTTGGCCTTAATCTTTTTGTCCCAGATGTAAGATGAAGATAATATCACATAATCTCGCAGGGGTGCATTAATATCTGTTCATGATAAATTTGTTAATATATATACTATGGATGAAACAGCACAGAAATACAGGAAACTAATAATTCTGTATTTAGTCAGAGTGTATGGTGTGAGGTAAAGGAGATAGGAGCTAGACGCTTATTGAGGTGAGTAAAAAGAAATACTTAGTGAACACTCATTCACTGAATAAGGTTCTATAGGGAAGTGACCCTTCAGTACTTATTCCTCATAGTCTTTCTGTCCCCTTCCACTCTGGCTCCTGCTCCCTCTCTCATCCAGCTCTAACAAAAGTAATTTCCTCCCTCTCCCTCTATGTTTATGTATGCCAACACTTCCCCACATGCTCTTCCCAGCATGTGGCTCTGGCAATCCCCTACCAGTCCTCTAATGTTTTTATATGCATGTACCCAGCTCTTCTTCACTCTGTCAAATTGCTTCCTCATCCTCAGATTGTTACCTCATCCTCTTCCCCACTGCCTACCAGGGCCGGCTCTAGGTGTGGTGTAATATATTTTTCAATATTCCCTCAAAATTGTTACATAGTCATACACCCAAAAGACACAAGCAAAAAAAGTGTGATTTGGTGCTTCCCAGTGTTAGTGCCCAGAGAGTTAGTACCCTGATAGCTTCCCCTGCTGCGTGGGCATAACCAGGGGAACACTGTGCATGGAGAGAAGAGAAAAGACAATGTCCCGTCTCTCAGTCCACAGCTAGCAGGAGGAAAAATTGCAGGAAAGACCCTTTCAGCTTCTTCATCCCTTGGGTGGAACATGCCCAGTGTAGACAGAATCTTTAGAGAATTTAGCTGCCAAAGACTAACAAGTCTCTGCTGACTTTGTGCAATCTGAGACTTTTCAGAGACATACAACTTGTCTAAACCAGAGGATAATTTTTATTGGAATGGCAAGAGGCACATCCTTGTCACCAGAATGACCTCTCCAGTCCCACTACCAAGTTAAGTCCTTGCTCTGATACATGGAGGATAATGCCTCTCCAAAGAGAGCTGTAAGAATTTTTTTGGTAACAATGATAAGGCAGTGTATTTCCCCCAATCCCATTCTCAGAAATGGCTGAACCTGTTTACCTGAAATTAAACAAAACAAAAGCACTGACACAGACACCCAGCATGGAAAATGTAAGCCAAAATGGTTTAAGGTAAGCATCTGAGAATCATTGTTTTATAAAAGATAGTGTCAGGCAGCCTTAACTCCAAGCAGCACTACCAGCTCTACCAATAACCAAAATAGCATTAATATAAATAATGAATAATTAATTAATATTTATTAATGATTGTAGTGTATTTGAGAACCAGAATGTGGTCATGTAATAAACGACAAGGCAAAATTAGTGCTAGCATGATCTGGTTCTGATCCAAAGCCCAGTGAAGTCCATAGGAGTTTTCCCATTGATTCCATGCATCCAATCTTAATGGGTCAGGTTGATAGCTGGGTTGTTCAATTTCAATGAAGTTAATCAGTGGGACTTCTTGTGGAGTAAGGTACTGACTATTATAGGTAAGTATGGCAGAATCTGAACTGTTCATTTTATCTGCATATTTGTAACTTCATAGGTACAGGCAAATTGAAAACTAGTGGCCAAATGCACCAGTATGTTCGACCTAATTTGGTGATACAAAGCTGCAATAAACCTAACAAAACCATGCTTTTAATAACAGTATCAGAGGGGTAGCCATGTTAGTCTGGATCTGCAAAAGTGACAAAGAGTCCTGTGGCACCTTATAGACTAACAGATGTATTAGAGCATAAGCTTATGTGGGTGAATACCCACTTCGTCGGATGCATCCGACAAAGTGGGTATTCACCCAGGAAAGCTTATGCTCTAATACATTTGTTAGTCTATAAGGTGCCTCAGAACTCTTTGTCATTTTTGCTTTTAATAACGTTGCCTGGTTTGATCAGTGCAAAACTACTGGAGTGTGTCAGTGAATCTGGACCAGATCTTTTCCATAAAACGATGTAAAAATGTATGTGTTTTCCAGGTACTAAGTATTAAACTGTTTTAGATAGATATAGTACAGCTACAGTAAGGAGGGAATTGGAAAGGCTCAGCATTTCACAGGATCAGGTTTTAAAAGCTCTTATTCACAGTAGTACTTATTCATGGTACATAAGTGTGGCAGAACTGGTTCCTTAGATATGTAGATGAGAACTGCAAAGCAGCAGTTTTTAAGCTATAATCTGTAATTTTTTAAAAGCACACAATGCCAGTTGCAAACCCTAAATTGTGAAAAATGAATCCAATAAGTGGCCAGATTACAAAATGGGCCATGTATAAGAATCAGGGCATGAAAGGAGAGGATGTGCCAGAAAAAAAAAGTATTTATTGTTAAAACTGTCCTAGAAAATTTGCATCAACCCAGGAATTTAAACGTATTCATTGCAACTAGTGATGATACAAATAAGAAAAAAAGGGGATCAATACCACTATAATTAGAAAGCATGATTCTGGAAACTGTTGTACAAAGAGTCAGAATCAACTCAGTTTGACAGCAGAGCAAAGGTTATTCTTGAACATATAAACAAAATAAGGTTTATATGCTCAAGAATAAGGTTATTATTAATAATCTCATTCTTGTTAATAATTATTATTAATAAGGTTATTATTATGTTCAAGAATAAGGTTATTCTTGAACATATAAACAAAATAAGGTTTTGCTACTTTGTGAAATAAAAGTGAATTGAAGCTTGTGGGGGTACGCAGGCACATTTCCAGAGTTTTGATATGAATGTGAGTGACACAAGCACCTGTCATTGAGCATCAGCTTTTAAATACTAAAGATATTTTGAAAATATTCTAAAGGTATACAGATAAATGGTTCAGTAAACAGTGAATAATAGTGAATATATTATTCAGAAAGGTGCCAAAACCTCATTACCATCTTCCTCCACTTCCTGCAGTATATATCAAAAGAATAGTATTCTCAACAAAACTCATAATTATTACCTATAAGGTTGCAATAATGTTATTAGCAGATCCAGGTGAATTCATGGTGGCAGAGCTCTTTGACAATTATTTTTCAAGAGCTCTTGTGGATGAAAACTTAAATATTTTCTCAATGAATGTGTAACTAGCAAATAGAATAAAATAAGTGTAAGATTTCTTATAAGCTAGTATTACAATAGCTATAGAGAAGTTGCACTACATGTCAAGAAGGGGGCAGATAGCTATTCACATTTACAAATGTTGACAATCTTTGAAGAGATTAACAGGAAGTCAGATGGTACACAGTCTGCATTGGCAAATGTAGATGCAAAATTTGAACAACTCAGCCATCAGGTCATACAATCAACACAGACAATTTCACAGTTTAGGTGGAGCAGCAAGCCAAAATAATGCAGACTCCAATAAAGTGAGTGGTAAAGCAAAGTATTGTTTCAATTTTATGGGTAATGAGTACTGTGACAATGCATGTGAACACTTTGGCTGCAATACTGACCTTTTAGAGCATCAGCTAAGGCTCAGAATTCTGATATCTGCTCTACATGAGGGCTTTAAAAGGGGATAATTCCATCTCTTTATTTGAAATACAGCCACCTGCTGTCCTTGAATCCCATTCTATGGTCCAAAACAAACCACTCTTTGGCTAGGGAAGTGTAGGCGAGCTCAGACACAAAAGGGTTCTGAATCCTGGTGAGCCACAGGATTTCTGACTTGTGAAACATAGGCTGTAAACAGAATGATTTGGATTGTAAGGTTCAAACATAATAGGCCAGATCATCAGCATCCATCTGCATATTGTCTCCAATATCATGCTGAAAGTATGTGGGATATCCTTCATCAACCAACCAAGGGAAAACATTTAAGGGCTGTAAAGCCTGAGATAAATGCAGGTCTCTTAAGGCTAAAAATCTCCAAGAGCAAGAAGAACACCTTTGAATGGGTCAGATACTCCACCAATCACAAAAGATAGGGATTTTATATATTATCAGTGATTGGGAATGTTCGAGGCCTTTTTTGCAAAATCTTAAGTCCCTTTTCCACTACAGTATTTCAGAGGTAGAGGCCCTTGCCCTGAATGAGCAGCAAGAACCATTTCCAAATGTCCTTGTAAGGCAACCAGCAACACAAGTATGATTAGTTTTGATGTAAAACAAAGCTAATCAGGAGGAGACACCAACAACTGCCCTGATCTTCTTATCACCTACTGGGGCACAAAAACCACAGCTGTAATAACTCCCAGGTTTTCTGTGGCTCCTTGGATACATGGGGAGGAGAGGAAATGGGGCATAAAAATTGGAGAGCTCATTAACGTGAGTAATCCATTCAGCCTGATACACCAATCAGTGGCATCGTGAGTGGAGCCACTCACTCAGAGGTCCCTTTTTTATTTTCTACCATTGGATATATAGCTGGCTATGTTGAATTACTGGAAAATGGTAACACAATCTTGCCAAATGAATTTCACAGCAAACAGAAGCAAGAACACTGCCAGGAATTTGAGAGAAAAATAATGTGTTTTTTGCCTCTAAATAAGCTCTTGGTACCACTTAGCACATAAATACCTCCTTTAGGTTTTTATGAAGTTAGAAAAGACACAGGCTTTCAAACATCTGAGGTACAGGGAGAACAGTATGTAACCACATTCACCATTTCTGTCAAGTACAACAAAGCTTTATGTTTGACACGAAGAAAAAATTCTTCTATCTTTGAATACCAAGGTAGTTATTATTATAACTAGCATGATATTTTCCTCTGTATTTGAACATTAGTGCTCATGTAGTGTTGAAAGCAACTATTTCATTTTAACAACTAGATTTTAGAAAAAAAAATCTCATTTACAATATATTCAGTTTTTCGCCGAGGAAATCTTAAACTTCAAATAACTTGATTAAAGCCCCAATTAGTTTTTCAATTTCCCTACACTGATGAGTCATTATTTCTTTCATATTTCTTCTCATAAGTGAGAAAGATAGTTATGAAACAGTTTACATTTTATATTTTTTGTTATTGACCATTTCCCTGAGCATTGCTAATATTGACATTAATGGACTACTCGTGCTTAAAGCCAAGAAAGTGCTCCAGGATTGGAACCACTGATCCAGTAATACTGATGTCTGCAGAAGCTGCTGGATATTCTCTGCTTTTCAAGGTCAGGTCACTTTAGTTCCTTATGTATTAGTATAAGGATTTGGCTGACTAATGACTTTGGGTGACAAATTTAAGACACCTTTGTGGGGTCAGATTTTCTGAGGGGGAATGCTCACAAACTGCTGAAAATCAAGCTCCTTTAAGAAGTCTGATGCTAGGCACCCAAAAATTCATTTAACAAAAATCATAGGTCACTTGAAAATCTTCGTTTGTGTATTTTTAGGCATCCACACTTAAAAGTCTTGCCCTTAACTCATGTAATACACATCCATCCTTAGCAGGCAACTTCCTCTCTTTTTGGAGCCAAAGTATCTCCAAAAGTATTTCCACTTTTATTAGTAGATCACCTGTGTTACACATCTAAGTTCTGCTGATCCCTTAAGATAGGGTTTGCTATATTTTATTATAGATATTTGCATGGCAACCTTCACTGCTTTATTTTTGTACATTTGCAGTTGAGTTTGGTTCAGTATGGCCAATAAACTGATAGGAACTTTGTTATTGGAAAAGTTGTCCACAGAAGAGAGGTGGTTCTTTGCATCGGGATGCAAACTTTGAATTTGTTTCTCTAATCCCTGAGGAACCAATAAAGACAAGAGCACAGCATAGAGATGATAGTTCCCACAGCCTATAGTGTTAAAGTATGAAGATTCTACTTTCTGCACTAGTCAGGGCCTTTGCTGGGTGGGTGGATTCATTTATCAACCTGAACAAATACCGAATAAGGATCTAGCTGTAGACACTGCTAACAGCAGAGTCTTCAAGAAGGAATGGTAAGAAGGCATTGTGCCTTGCAAAAGCAGAAAGCCTCAGGGACATTCCTGGCTGCAATGGCAGGAGGACAACTGGGCACTGCTTCCCCTTTAGAGGATGCAGCATAGCCCCCACCTAGCTGACCAGCACATGGGGTGTAGAGCCATGTCTATACCTTTCCCCACACCTATCCCTATCTTGCCAGTTGTTCTAAGTGGACAGATTTGGTAGCAGTTCTTATTCTCCCCCAACCAGATGGCCTTCAAATCTGGGGCCCCTTTACAAGGCATATGAAAAAGGAGAAGGCTCCTTGCCCATTTCCATACACTTTGTGTAGTCACACAAGGGAAAACCCACAGTTTAGACCTAGATGGACAGAAAGTGATTAATAGCCTGATTTGCAGAGTACTTTCAAAGCCCATCGACTTCAATGAGAACGGAAGTTGCACAAGCACCTTACAGGATTGGGCCCAAAGATCTGATAAGGGAAGGCAGAGTTACTGCCTGACTTCCAAATGAATTCAATCCAAAATAAATGATGCAGTTCATTGCACAATGTCAAAGATGTTTTAATATAAAAAAGAAATACCTTTACAAGCATTCAGCTGATAGCCACCCTTTATGAAAAAGCCCTGACCTAATTCAATAAAGAATTTATTTTGGTTTCACAGATAGTGTAGGTTTTAAGCAATGTATTCCCTTTTAAATTGCACTTTGTACAGTATTATACCCTGGGCAAAATTATTCATAAATGGCACTAATGAGTGTCAAGCTGCATTGCAAAGCATTTTGAAAATTGTCCTATTAATTAATGGTGTAATTAAGCTTTTGTCAGTGACATATCATATTTCTGACAGGAATAGATGGCCTATATAAGTCTGTGCTAGGCAACCATCCAGGCAACCACTGTGTATAATGGATAGCAGCAATTTAGTGTAGGTTTACGGTGATGGGACCACCTGCATAGGGGGAGCTGGCAACCTGCATGCACAAACAGCACTTTGCACAGGAGCTCGGTAAAGTCGCCTTAGCTTAGATTGATGTAGCCCTCCCTAGGATGACACATTAGCTTTTTGCCATTAAACCATAAATAGTGTTTCTCTGAGCTCCTGTGACAAAAATGTCAATTAACTTCCAACTTTCATTTCCATTTAATTTTGTATTCTCATTCCATTTGCATATTAATGTGAACATGGTGCAGAACTGTTAGATTAGAATACCTAGCTAAGGCTAATAGCATGTAATGCATACTTATTGAGTGTAATAGTTATGACAACATAAAACTTTCAGGAGAATTTATTACCAAGTTCCAACTTCCATCAGGGAAAGAAGCAAATTGTTCAGTTCCTTCTCCTCCCCGCAAATGATTGGGTGACATATACATGGGTAAAAGAAGAAACTAACAAAAAAAAATATGGAGGGGGTGGGAAGAAGCTTCTAAGTGCACATCAGAACAATATAAACCATTTTATTTCGTTACTCCCTTGGCAACAGATCTCTATTAATTCTAATATTAATAATTTATAACCTGGCTTCAGTTAACAAGGTCTTAGAATAGAATCCAGAAAAAGAAAATGAAAGGGGAAAATTGCATTGGTGGGATGGTTTTACTGCCATGTGATTACATTGTCCATATGCTCACATTTATTAGTTGCATGTCTTAGAACACATCTGAGTATTTTCAAATGTAGCTGAACAAAATTATGTAGCCAGCACTGAAAATAAATAGCCAAAATCTTGCTTGGGATACAAAGCAGCAAACTGGATTCAGCAAAAAATTGTTGCATTTAAACATTGGTGTCTTGTCTGACCGGGCTGTTAAGAGAGATACAAGTTGGGTAAGGTAATATCTTTTACTGGACCAACTTCTGTTGGTGAAAGAGACAAGCATTCTAGCTTTCACAAAGCTCTTCTACAGGTCTGGTCAATGGTTATGGTGCTGTTTTACAAAGGAAATACCTACACAGGGGCTCTTCTACAGGCCAATTCCAGATTTTTCATTTTTCTATGAGATCCCTGTATAAATTTCCTCTAATTTCAGATTGTTTAGGTTTGGATCCTGTGAGGTACATGGTGCTAAGCACCTTTACGTGACATTGAACTCACTGGGAATTGAAACCACTTAGCACCTCAGTATGTACTTTGTATTTCTCAGGACGGTGTTTGATCTGTGAATAACGCATTGTATTTAAAAATCCTGGTCAAAATTTCTTCCCAGTATATCTTTCTGAAAAAACAAACAAACAAGCAAGCAAAGAATCAAACAAACAAACACAACAACAACAGACTTACACCAGGGCTGAGTTGGGCTAAAATGCATATACCATAGATTGGTATCAATGTGACTAGAAAATTTACTTCTTAACCCCTTTGAAAACTTGTAACTCTGGAATGAAAATCTAGTTAACTTCTGTAGCTATAGAAGAAGTGGAAGCCAATTCAGTGGTTGATATAAATCAAAGATATCACCTGACATACCCCCTGGTCCCCTCTGGGTCAACAGAGATCCCAAACACCAGCTGCTGCAATAATTCTGTTGTTCTGAAATCATTCTGGGATAGGTTTGTTAAGATTCCAATGATCATGGCTTGTAAACTGATTGAAAAGTCTTTTAAGCAAGACACACACTGTCATTTTGGAAGTTTGGTGAGTATCCAATACATTTAAATTAAAATGGTGATTCATTACTGTGCCTAAGACACAGAATTACTTTGTCATAAATTATAGGTAATCAGCACTTTTACATTAACTCCATTACCAGTAATAGAGTTTTAATGTGGTACTTACATGATGTTAAAGGGAAAATCTTTGATACTCCTGGATATATCTCAATGAGAGAACAGGGAGTAATTGGAAAGGTTGGAACATTAGAAATGCTGATAGTACACAAGGGATTGGAAATGAAGCGGAAGGGGCAGGCCAGGCCACAGTGATATGAAAAGAAAAGATGGGGTAAGGCCCAATAATGAGTAAGAAGGAAGGGAATAAAGGACAAAGGAGGGGACAAAATAGTAGAAGGTGCTGAGGATATTGACAGGTGGAATTACACAGTAAGGTATAGTAAGATATTGGGGGTGATAAAGCAAGGGACAGAGAGAAACTGAGAGGAGGAATGAAGTCAGGCACTGTAGGTTTGCAGCAGGAGTTTATGATGCAAAATAACCTTAGAATTATAAAATCAGAAATTAGACATGGAAAAAATGATTAGATCATCTAGACTACTACCTTCCCCTGCAAAAGCAAGATTGTTCTCTACAGAGAGGCAAATTGTAAATCACCCAAATAACCACTCCCTTGTCCACTTTAGTTCTAACCTGGGGTCTAAAATTAAGCTCCTGAATCTATATGTAGATAACTTATTTGAAGTAGTGATTTTCAAAATTGCTGAGCCTTTTCAGCTTGACTTCAGTGGATTTCAACTTTGACAAAATCGGCTATTTGCACTCTATTTAAAATGTCTAACTATGGATTTAGGAGTACAACCTTAGTCACCCAGGTTTGGGATTTTTTTCCAGTACTATTAGCATTGTTTCTATTCTCATGATTCAACCGTGTTGCTTTAAGAGAAAGATGGTATTGGAGTAGTACTATTTTCTGTTTTCTCTTTAATAAATAATCTTTTTTTTTCTGCAGAGATTTGTTATTTAAGCCTATGTTGTTGTTTTTTAATCTTACCAATGAAACTAGGGCTGGTCAAAAATTCTTTGAAAACTATTTTTTCAATCAAATTCTAGGGTTTTGATTAAAGTAACTTTTGTGAAGTGTGTTAGATTTCCACAGACATTTTTGACTCTGTTGGAAGACCAAACCACCCAACAACATTTTGATTTGGATATGCTGTCACAGTATTTCTTGTTCCCATTCTCCTCTGGGACAGATTTCTCACCAAGGCTATATCTTTCAGTGTACGCATAGCCAGGAATCAGAGAGGTAGCCGGGTTAGTCTGGATTTGCAGAAGTGACAAAGGGTCCTGTGACATCTTAAAGACTAACAAAAGTATTGAAGCATAAGCTTTCATGGGCTAATACCCACTTCGTTGGATGCATGCAGTGGCACTGGCATCCAACCAAGTGGGTATTAGCCCACGAAAGCTTATGCTTCAATACTTTTGTTAGTCTTTAAGGTGCCACAGGACCCTTTGTCACATGGCCAGGGACTCCCAAGATTCACTGCAATAGTTTAACAACGCTGGAGAGTGCTCCATTCTTCTCCATGACCTGCACTCACTGAACAAATTACATCTTCTGGATGTAATTTGTTCAGTGAGTGCAGGTCATGGAGAAGAATGGAGACATGAGGCATGCAAACTACAATGCCCATGAAGCATATGGTGTCATTAATCAAAATGTTCTGTTTTAAACCAAAAGTTTTTGGCTTTTAATTTTTCAACTAAAAGTCAAGTATTTCCATGTATATTTTCAATGGAAACTTTTTTTTCCCATGTTCATCACAATTTCAGTGAAATAACTAAATATTCTTCAATCAGCCTTAACTATTATGTTGACCTATTTGATGTCCTATGAGAACTAAATGCTTTTAAGCTGTCCATTTGGAATCTGAATATATAATAATAGATAATATTTTTTGTTCCCTTTCTAAAGTGCTTTGAGACTTACTGGTGAAAAGCACTATGTAAGGGCTATGTAATATTGTTATTATTACTACAGAAGAGTGAAATGAATAGCAAAGAGATACTTTATTGACCTCTTTCCATTGTTTAATACAGTGATATAAATTCAAAAAGTCATATAGAATTTAGAATACAGAAAACAGCACCAACGGTCTCTAGCTGATATTAAAAGAACAGGAATACTTTTGGCACCTTAGAGGCCAACAAATTTATTTCAGCATTTCTATAATTTAGAATGCCTGGGAAAATTGTGTTCAAAGCCTCTCAAGTCATACTTTCTGAGCCTAAGGGTGCAGATAGGTGCCAAAGGATACAGATAAGGATTTTCTTAAGTATCTGAACTGCTTAGGCACTTTTCAAAAACCTTTCAGTGCCTATCTGCATCTTTATGATCCTAAATATCTTTGTAAATTTCATCTTCAGCCTCTGATTGCAATGGGAGTTAAATCCACATAAATACTTTCAAGGATCTGGGCCTCCATTTTTCAACATTTTAAAATGAGGATAAACACATTATAGATTATAGGATATCAGATATTATGGTAACAAGAACCACAGAGCTGCCAAAGGTAGATAGATAAGCAGCCTTCTAATGGCCTTCTATGGTCATAGGATATGGTCATCCCCAATCAATCTCATCCATCTGCTGTATCTTTTAACTTCTCTCTACAGATCACACACTTTACCTCCCAGACACATACAGTCTCCCTTAGCCTGCGGATTTACAATCTCAAGTTAACTCCCAAAACCATCTCTCCAGTCTTCCCTTCAATTCTCTGAATTGGACTGATGACTGAGGGCTCTATGGTCAATCAAGTAATCTACACATTGTGAAATGTCATTGCCAGCTTTAAAAATAAGAAATAATTATTCTCTCACTCTTCTTTTCATCCAAAAATATTGTCAGAAAAAGAGTAAATGAATATTGAATATGCTTGAAAATATATTTGGTTTACATTTGCCGTTGCTTCATGAAACATCTGTTCATAATGCTGTTTCCCTGTATGTCATCTAAGTGAAAACAGCTTGTCACATAAAAGGTAAAGGTAACCAGAACATTTAAAATGGTTCCTTTTCACATTCCTTCATGACATTCACAAAGCTTGGAATCTTGACAAATTTACAGTAACAGCTTTTGAGCTGCAAGGTTTTGCACATCAGCAAATAGCACTTTTTATTTAAAGGGTTTGGTCTGCAAAACACATATTATACGTGCACATACCCTCATTATATGTGTGAAAGACAATGATTTTAACCACTCGCTGGTTTAACAAACTGCAAAAATCCCATTCTCTTTCAGCATTAACAAATCAAAGCACATTAACACAGTCTGTATTGGCTGAAGAATAACTTTGCCATTGAGTGAATCACAGAAAACTACATGTTTAGGATGCTTTCAGAAATGCACCTTTCAAGTTTAATAGGTAGTAATAGTTAATACAGCCACCAAAATGGATAAAAAAAAGATTATCCTGTTTTGGCTTAGTAGTGATCTGCCATTCAAAGTCTGTCACTAGTTTCAAGAAGTCACATTCTATCAATGTCATGGCCACCCGCACATCCCCCCACCTCACCCCACCTTTATAATTTTCTGCCTGCCTGTGCATATCTCAGCTTAGTTGTCTTAAAAGTGTGGATTTACTTGGAAAAGTTATTAAGTAAAAATGCTCTCATGGGGGTCCCATGTTTAATATATCTGAATGTGCTCCATTCACAAGAGTTGGGGGAGGTTTCAAGTGGTCAGCTCTGCAAACTCAACCTGAAGTGAGGAAGTCTGTTCTCTATTTCCCACATCACCACTACGAACAAAGGTTTCTTTATACCTGTATACCCCTTTGGTCTTCAGATTGTGCCCTCAGAGACAGGAGTGCAAGCCCACTTTTAAGAGCTTTTAAGAGCTTTACTTGCTTTTAAGAGCTTTACTCTGATGTAACTGGTTGTAACTAATTCTGCTGCTGATGCAGTAAGTTGAATGATGAATAGAGTTAAAAACTTATTCAAGAGTAGCTGTGTTGCTCCTAGTCTTTAGTTAAAGTCTGTATATATGATGACTAAGATACAGATTTTTACAGAGTCACATTTCAGAACAGAGCTCACTTTAACTTAATAGGCTCTGGCTATATTGAAGACCCAAATAAATCTTATTACAATGAGTATCTACACTCAGACACCAAAATTTAGATTCCCACTTTCATGCCTTAGGTCAGGAGATGATTATTTCCCCCCCCCCCCCCGCTTTTCTGTGGTAAGACGTTAACATCTATCACAATCCATTTCCCCAATTTTTTGGTAAAACACATTAGAATTCCCCCAGTTCACATACACACACTTGTGATGGTGTTTATGGCCTTTCCTGGTTTAATATTTATTTCCTCATTCTTCAATATTTGTGTAACATTTTAGTTACAAGGTGCCATTTTTATTCCCTTTTCAGGACATTTTAAATGGCTGTTTTGTCTTAGAGCAGGAACATTACACACCATTTTATTCATGTCTCTGAAGGGAGTGTTTGTAGCCATACTACTTTGTGCTATGATGCCATCAGAGCAAACAAATTAACTAAGAGAAGGTTTGGTTAGGTTGATTTAGTTGGTGTTGGTCCTGCATTGAGAAAGGGATTTTATTAGATGACTTCCTGAGGTCTGTTCCAACCCTAATATTCTATGATTCTGTGATTCTAAGGGCTTCAAAGAAAGATGGTTTAGGAAGTTCTGCTGTTTATTAACACAATCCCCTCTTACATTTCTCAGGAAAGGTATAAGGAAAGAAAACCTCATTCCTTTGGGTTAAAATTAATCAGAAGGTGGTGAAAGTTGAGGCAATGTAACAGCATTCCTTTATGTCCTATTGACTCAAAAGAAGCCCTCTGCCAGGCATCCACAGAACTGGACTTGCGTCTAATCAGGGGAATGTGGAAACACAAGAAAGGGGCATAGCTGGAAGAAAGTTCTTATCTGCAGTGGTTTTCCTAAGCCAACAGGGATGCTGTCAGCATTTACTACTCATTAATATAACCTGTGCTGGGTTTTTCTTCATTCTGTCTGAAATTCGTAGGAAAATGTAATCAATCATTTGTGTACTATATGAATTTGATTTCTTAATATGAAGTCCTTTAAATCCAAATGAAACAGTCTGCTTGATGTCAGAAATGGTCTCTTTCTAGGAGATATTTTTATGACATTCACAGCAGATGATTTCTTTTTATTTCCTGATCAGTCAGTCTTTTCTGCAACTCCAACGACTTTTATTGCTTCAGTTAATAATAAGACTGTATCCATTAATAACCCCAGGTTGAAGGCACAAGCATTAATGCCACAAACAATCCCGGGGCTAGGTGTGCCCCTAAGGACACATCTTCCCTCTCTCCAAAGATGAATCCTCTCTCCAGTACAGCTTTAAATTCCAACTTGTGCTACATAGGAGCACTGCTGGCACAGGATTGCTGACAGTTGGATTGTATCAATTTATCTCCAGACCAAGTCTGTGAGCTGCAGTGGCTATTTCTAGCCACACCTGTCTCTGTCCCCAGGAAGTGATGAGTAGCAGGTGTATTGTACCATTGCCCTACTCCCATCTCCCACATACACACACACAGACTTTCCACTACTGGGTGCCTAAAACCTAGAACCTGCCTGTGTAAGGAATTAATCTAGGCCCTAGTTTTCTATCAACTAGAGAATGTGTTGTGGCTGCTCACACATTTGTAATTTTGAAAAACTTCTACCAGCTTTAGTGTTAACATACAGACTTACAACATTTAGTTTTAATAGCAATCTACTGCCTCACATAGCTATTGGATCCAAGGTGCTCTTCATATGTTATACAAGTCTTTCCTGGGATGCAATATTCTTCATAATTATGTTTTTAAAAACTGCTGTCTCTGCCTCCTCGCAAACTACCCACCAGAACGAAAAGCCCCAAGTCTATAGATGGTGCTTCTGTAGGGATAGAACAAGGGGGAGATTCGTTTTTTCTCAGTCTTCTACTTCCCACTTCTTCAGGTACTATCTAAATATGACCAGTACTAGCATTTTGGGTGTTCTGGCGTTGAGTTGTTTGTGGTTTTTTAACTGTCACCAGCAGCATTCTCTCTGAGATAACCTGGCCAAGACTGTCTGTTTCACCTTTGAATTTCAATGTTTGATTGGTTTATATCAAAATATTAGCTAAATTTCAATGCAATTTTTAAAAAATGTTGACTAATTTGTGCTATAAGTAGCATGTTCAGAATTATTCCAGAACATTTCTTTCTATTTTGTAAACTATTTGTCAATCTTATATGGAAATGATTTTTTTTAAAAAAAAAAAAAAAAAAGAAGAAAGAAAAGAAAGAAGACATCTTCTAAAATAATGATAAGGGACCTGATTGAATCCATGAAAACTAACAAATATAAAGCAAAAACATCTGATTCCATTCTTAAGTCATAGCAGGTGGCTAATAACAGTATATCAAGTTACACAGCACATGTGCTGCAATATCTAGGCATAGCAGCATGAGTTAAGAACAGAGTGAGAAAACTTAATTGTGTATTTAGAGTATATAGGGTATATATAGATATTATATAGAGAGAGAGAGACAGAGAGAGAGATTTTAAATAGATAGATAGATAGATAGATAGATAGATAGATAGATAGATAGATCACTCCTCTGTTTCCCCCATCCCCGTGCACTGTGGGCTAGTATTATTTATTTGGCAATAACGGCAATAGAGCTAAAATAATCTTTCCTATGCTGTTAGCCCTTTCAGAATTAATTTGTGATTCTAAAATGGAAGGCATTATGCCATTTCATTTTACAATGTATGTTCTATCCTTTCCTGTACTGCTTATCTATACATGTTTCATTAGACAGAAAGCCTTTGGGGAAAGGACTTGTACAGTAGAGATGGGATATTCAGGCACCTATGTATTGAATTTTGCTGTGTAAGTACCATTTTTAGGCTCCACTGCAATCCATAGAACTCCTGAAAAACCTCTCATTCTGCACCTAAATTTTTCAGACTAAGTTCAGAAGGCACTTAGGGCTTGGTTACACTGGTACTTTATAGCGCTATAAAGCCCCCACAAGCGCTATAACCTCCTCCCCGTCCACACTGGCAAGTCACGTAGAGCGCTATAACCGCTGAGTTATAGCGCTATTGTTAATCCACCTCCGCATGGGGAATAAGGACTGTAGCGCAGCTGCTGTAGCGCTACAGCAAGAATGTGGACACCCACTGCGCATTAATTGGCCTCCAGCCCGTCCCATAATTCCCATTCGAGCCACTCTGGTCATCACTTGCAAAATCTTTTGTCCTGTCCTCAGGTGACCACACGTCAGACCCGCCCTTTAAAGTTCCAGGGAAATTTGAAAATCCTCTTCCTGTTTGCTCCAGCCAAGCGTGGCGTGCTCTCAGGGAATCTTTGCAGGTGATCATTCTCCTTGATCTGATTGATTGCATGGCGTGCTCTCAGGGAATCGTTGCAGGTGATCATTCTGATTGATCATCATGACTCCACGTGCCATGCCTCCTCGCAATAGGCGATCCCCAGCATGGAGCAATAGCGAGGTGCTGGACCTCATCAGCTGTTGGGGGGAAGAGGCTGTTCAGTCTCAGCTGCGGTCTAGCCACAGGAATTTTGATACCTATGGGCAGATATTACGGGCGTTGGCGGAAAGAGGCCATGAGCGGGACACTCTGCAGTGCCGTGTTAAGGTAAAGGAGCTTAGGAATGCGTATCGCAAAGCTCGCAAGGCAAACAGCCGCTCCGGGGCAGCCCCGGTGACTTGCAGATTTTATAAGGAGCTGCATGCGATACTTGGTGGTGATCCTACGGTCATTCCATCGACCACCACGGACACTTCCCAGCCCACCAGTGAAGGGGGCGGTGAGGAGGAGGATGAAGAGCAGGAGGATGAAGAAGAGGAGGAGGAGGAGGACAAGGCGGCAGCGACCCAGGGCATGGAGGAGTCCCTGGACGCATGCAGCCAGGAGCTGTTCTCAAGCCAGGAGGGCAGCCAGCCACAGCGTCCGGTGGTTGCAGGGGGCAGCTCAGCAGCGGATTGCGGAGGTAAAGCTGCTTTTCTATGGGGAAGGCAGGCAGCTTGGGGTGGAAAAGGATGCAGGGGGCATTCTACCTGAAGCTCTTCTCAAGCCAGGAGGAGGGCAGGGGGGCATTCAGCCAGGAGCTCTCCTCTAAAGCCAGGAGGAGGGCGGCCAGCCACAGCGTCCGGCGGTTGCAGGGGCCAGCTCAGCAGCGGATTGCGGAGGTAAAGCTGCTTTTCTATGGGGAAGACAGGCAGCTTAGGGTGGAAAGGGATGCTTGCATGCTTGCCTACATGTGGAATAGAGCATTGATGTAGTCTATCACATCGCGGTAGTCATCATCAGTAATCTCTTCAAAGGTCTCAATAAGAGCGCTTGCAATGCGCCTGCGCAGGTTTCCCGGGAGAGCCAGCGTGGCCCCCGTCATGGTCACGGTCACGGTCACGGTCACTAGTCCCCGCCACTGTGCTACAATGGGTGGGGGTAGCATTGTTGCACATAGGCACGCTGCATATGGCCCTGGGCGGAAGCCGCATCTCATTAAAATCCCTTCCCTTTGTTCCTCAGTGACTCGAAGCAACGAGATATCTTCCAGGACAGACACCTACGGAGAATGTTGGAACAGTGTTCAGAGTAGGGCTCCTGCCATTTCCCGGCATCACCACCCCCCGCCCCCGCCACAGCTTTTCAGCACAGGGAAGAAATCCTTCCCTCTGCCTGCTGCTCAGAGTAGGGCTCCTGCAACTTACCGGCACTCCCCATCCCCTGCCCCAGCACAGCTTGTCTGGGGCAGGGAAAAAATCATTTCCCTTGCCTCTGGAGTGCACTCACCATGGCAGGGGCTCCGTTGCTGTATTTGTGCTCTCTGCGGGACAGGCAAATGGGGAATGCGGGGGAATCATAGGCATGTCTGCTCTTTACAAGGGAACCACTATTAAATGTATCTTTTTATTTTAGAAGGATCGTCCTTGAGCCCTGTGCCATCGCTCTTATCAACAGCTGAGAGGCTGAGGCGACTGAGGAAGCGGCCATGAAGGAGCAAAGAGGATCTTGTACAGCAAGTAATGCAACAGGCTGTAACGGAGAATCGAGTTGCACAGAGGTGGAGGGAGGACCAGAGCAAGTTGAGGGAGAAGGCACGGCAGGAGAATGCGATTCACCGCCAGAAAAGCACCGATAAGCTGCTCTCATTACTGCAGCTTCAATTGGAGACTATGCAGCGGATTGCCACCCTTCAGGAGGAGAAGCACCACGCTCTCCACCCCAATTATCATTTGCCCCGAAACCCTTCCCCTTCTGTGCCTCAGTACCCTCCAGGCCACTATTATCAGCTATATGGTTATCACCATCCACAGCTGCCTCCAACCCCTGTCTTCACCGAACAACCCCCAAACCCCGGACTATTATCCACTGCAGTCAACGCCTAATAACATGCCTTATGGCCCTCCGCAAATGGAGTTTGGGGGACATGGCCACTGTGAGGGCACTGGAGACTCAGAGACCCGGACATATTCCAATCTCTGACTGACCCCATGCCACCCCTATTGCACCTCCCCCGGCTTCCCCCTCACACGCATCACAATATTTTCTTTCAGCAACCAAAGTACCTGTTCAATAGATGAATTGTCTTCTTAATAAATGGGTTTCTTTATTAAGTGTACATACATTATTACAGGCTACAGAAAAGCAAATGCCTGTTCCTATTAAAAGAATGCTCCCTCCCTCCCTCCCTCTGCACCTCACTTTAGAACTGGCTTTCAGCCTCAAAATGCTCCCTCAAGGCTTCCCTGATCCTAACAGCCTCGCGCTGGTCCCCTCTAAGAACCCTGCTCTCTGGCTGGGCGTATATGGCCTACAGGCGTTGAACCTCTGAGGACCATGCCTGAGTGAAGCCTTCGCCCTTCCGCTCAGAAAGATTATGTAGGGCACAGCATGTGGAAATAACCGCGGAGATACTATCCTCGACCAAGTCTAGCCTCCCATAAAGACAGTGCCAGCACGCCTTGAGATGCCCAAAAGCACACTCCACAGTCATTCGACACCGGCTAAGGCTGTAGTTGAACCTTTCCTGACTTCTGTCCAGGCTCCCTGTGTAGGGTTTCATGAGCCAGGGCATTAAAGGGTAAGTGGGGTCGCCAAGAATCACTATGAGCATTTCCACTTCCCACACGGGGATCCTCTGGTCTGGGAAAGAAGTCCCGGCTTGCAGCTTCGTGAACAGGCCGGTGTTGCGGAAGATGCGTGCGTCATACACCTTTCCAGACCAGCCCGCGTTAATGTCAGTAAAACGCCCACGGTGATCCACAAGCGCCTGAAGAACCATGGAGAAGTACCACTTTCGGTTAACATACTCGTCTGCTAGGTGGACGGGCGCCAGAATAGGTATATGGGTCCCATCTATCTCCCCTCCACAGTTAGGGAAACCCATTTCTTCAAAGCCAGCAACAATGTCATGCATGTTACCCAGAGTCATAATTTTTCGTAGCAGGATGCGATTAATGGCCCTGCACACTTGCATCAGCACAACTCCAATGGTTGACTTTCCAACCCCAAACTGGTTGGCCACCGATCAGTAGCTGTCTGGGGTAGCCAGCTTCCAAATCGCGATAGCCGTCCGCTTCTCCACCGGGAGGGCAGCTCTCAGTCTGGTGTCCTTGCGCCGCAGGGCGGGGGCGAGTTCAGCACACAGTCCCATGAAAGTGGCTTTTCTCATTCGAAAGTTTTGCAGCCACTGCTCGTTGTCCCAGACTTGCATGACGATGTGATCCCACCACTCAGTGCTCGTTTCCCATGCCCAGAAGCAGCGTTCAATGGCCATGAGCATGTCCGTTAATGAGACAAGAAGCTTCGTGTCAAACACATTCACCGCTTCGATCTCGTCTTCAGACTCATCACTGTCATCCTGCATGTCAAGGATTAACTCCACTGCACACACAGATGTGCTGGCAACAGTCGTCAGCATGTTCCACAGCAGTTCTGTATTCATTGTGGCACACAACAATGGAAGACGGAGCGCGCTTTGCTGCAACTGTTGAAAGATGGCGCCGGAGGTGGAAGGAAACACAGGGATTTCTGGGATATGCCAAAAAGCATCATGGGTAGTTGAAGCAGGATGCAGAATGCCCCACAAGTGACGCCCCCCCCCACCACAAGGCATTGCGCCAGATCGGGAAGAGGTGTACTGTGGGATACCTGCCCTAATGCGCTGCTCTTAATGCCGCATTAAGTGCCGCAAATGTGGCCATGCTATAACGCTGGAGCATCTCAGTGTGGACATACAATAGCACTATTCATATTACTGTATAAGGGGACCACTATAACCAATAGCGCTATAATCTTGTAAGTGTAATCATGCCCTTAGTGTTCCTGCCTCTGTGCATGTTCACTGCTGTCTTCCTTTAAGTTTCTGGATGCCTATCTCCCACCTAACCCCTAGAGTGATTTGCAAATCAGGGGAAGATTTGTCCTTCACAAATGTAGAGTAAGGTGCTACTCTGTGGTATAACTGGGTCCATGAAAGCCTGATCCAAAGGCCATTGAAGTTATTGTCTGTGTTTAAATAGCCACTTCAGTGCAACAGAGAAGATAATTTTGAAGGGAAGCATAACTGATATTGAAATAGGTTTGGGATTTGTTTGTTTGTTTACAAAACTGCATGATGCTAGAATTGTGAATCCCATGTAGCTCTACTTATGGGATCTCTCCATATTCTGATGATGATGGAGACATAGGCCCAAATCCACAAATAGAGATAGGTGTTGTAACTCTGAGCATTGCAGGACTTTACTTCTACCTTCCCAAAAAATTCACTACAACAATGCTGGGATTCACAAAGCCCAAGTTGGGCTCCTAGACTCCTTATACAATGAATGGGGAGAGATAGGCACTCAGGAACGTGATCTAGAAAAAAACAGCATTCTAGTTGGGGAACCACTTAAGCTAGCCCAGGGGAAATATTGGTGAGAGGGGGGTCCATGTAGTTAGACACATAAGTCCCAGTATGCAGAGAGGCACTAATCTCTGCTTCCAATCCATAGCCAGGAACTCCGCACCTTGGATCAGGCAGCATAGGCATCTAAGTCATTTCTTCTGAGTTAGTTGCCTGCCTCACTTCACAGAGAGGAGGAGGAAGAGATTGTGGTGTCCACATTATAGCTTTTAGGTCAGAAGTTAGAGCACTCAGCTGGGACTTGAGAAACCCAGGTTTACCTGAAGGGGGAGAAAGCATTTGAATGGGGATCTCCCATACCTCTCAGTTGTGTGCTCTAACCACTGGATTATGGGATATAGTGACCTGGGGTGCCCACAATCTGTCCTATTGGAACTTTTCCAGTGGATATATAAAGTCATTGGAACAGGATCCTGGGTATCCCCCATGGATACCCTAACCATCAGGCTATAGAATCAGTCTTCTAATGTTTCAGTGCAACACCTTCAACTGGAGAGAATGAGGGAGCCCCACATCAGCATATCCTATAACTCAGTGGATAGGGCACACACCAGAGAGGTTAAAGACCTCTGTTCAACGCCTTTCTCCCTTTCAGACAGAGGCAGGAATTGAACCTGGGTCTCCCACCTCACGGTTAAGTGCACTAAACACTTAATGCTTTAGTTGTAAGGAGGGTGGCACTGCCACCAGCTGGATTTCAAATGGGAATTTAATTTGTTAGGTATGTTCTGAGCATGGCTAATGGATTGGGCCCCACAGGAAAGATAAGTGCTCTTCTGCTTAGCGTCATTGGTTCATGAATTCTTTTGAGGCTTCAGCAGGACATAACATCTGGATGCCTAGAGGAAGCATGTCCAGAAGCAGAAATATAGGAACATAGGAAACTTTTTATCTTGAAAGCTTAGGTGTTGAGTGAGTTTAGGTACCTATCAGGTTAGGCAGCAGCCTAGTAGGAGGTTTTGGACCACAGTGGAGCCTAAAACTGTGACTTAGGCACCTACATATGGCATTAGGTGCCTCAGTAACTATATGGATCTAGGCCATTCTGTCTCCCTTGCTAATCAGTGTGGAGGTACAGTATTTCATCTGAATTTGGAGAACTGCAAAGCAGACTAAGAATGCAAAGAACCTTAGAGATACATTCTGTATCATGTTTCAAAGAGATACATCCGCTTCTCTCAGAAATTAATGCATAATGTTGCAGCATCAACAGCACTGCTGATGTTATTCTGCTGATGTTATTCCTCAACATGGCGAATCTGGTGAGCAAGTATACAGTCGTGGAAGATTTAATGGGACAACTTTTTTGATTAATTTGCAGGCATACCTGATTGTTCAGCACATCCACATAGCAGTATTGTTTTCTGGGACAACTATGTTAATATATTCAAATTTAACATTCTAGGATGTCAAAGCATTTATGCTACAGTGCTCCAGCAGCTGATGCTGGAGCAATGCATTTTGGGAATTACCCATACTGAATACTCTCATGTACATAAAACATAAACAACCTTAATTCTGGCATTTGCAAAATTTGAATGCTTGCATCCTTAATACAATTATTTTAATATGGATTTTAATCTAATTTATTAATTACATGGCAGTCAGGCCCCATTTTGCTAGGCACTGTACAAATATTGAACAAGCCATTGTCTCAGCCATTTCTTTCTTGTGTGCAAGGCATTTTGGCTATTGAGATGATTTCTACAAAGGCTTTTCCCAGTTTGCAACCTTCATTAAGGAAGGTGCCTGGCTGCTCAAGGATGGGGGAAAACCTTGATAGTAGATGAAAACATGTTGCTCTACCTGCAGCTGTTTAGAACACTGTCATAAATGAGAATTATTTAATTCCTGGCCTTAACACGCACATAAAGCACATGCATAACTTTGCTCACAAAGGGTATCAGGTGGTATAAGGCTGCGCAAGACATTGTTACGGTAGAGTGCTAAGGGCGCTCTCATCCTTGACTCCAGGAAAGGAAGGGGTGCTCATTCCCCCTCCCACTCCTGGGAAGGAAAGTGTGCTTATTTCCCCCCCATTCCTGGGAGGGAAAGGGTGCTCATTTCTGCCCCCCACTCCTGGGAAGGAAAGGGTACTTTCGGCCACTGTTATCAGTCTCTGCCCTGTTATCGCATATTTCACATGCCGAAGTAATTGGTTCTCACTGTTGCTCACCTTGTAATGAGACACCTGCTTGCATTGTGTAATGCTAACAAAATAGAAACAAGGTATTAGTTATTCATGAGGTATGCATGAAATGCAAATATGTCTGTTATTTCTCTGCCTGTGTGCCCACGCGCAGTGGGCTTCATCCCGAGCACTGCTCCGATGCATCGGGCTTTCCCTGTCTCAGTGGCAGCAATGAAGGGAGCCCCCGTTGTGGGTGTGCCACTTTTGCCTTCAATAAACTCACTACTTCTATTCAACAGCTGTGTGCTTCGTTTCTACAGAACACCAAGTACCCTGCAACAGGTGGCTTTGTACCTGGCATGGCTAAGCCATGTCTCCACTGCTACTCCCCATGCTACCATGCCTAAACTGCTATTTATTCTGGTGTGAATATGTGTACAGGAGCAAGCGAATCACCTCCCTAGCTAGTAGTGTAGACATAACCTTATAGTGTATATAATACTAGTTGATCATGTCCAATATCTTTTTTTTAAAAAAAAAGAGGGCAGCCAGTTATTAACATGGGAGCAGATCCTCAGCTGAAGTGAATCAACATAGCTCAGTTGAAGTCAATGAATATTTGCTGATTTATTTAACTTGAGGATCTGGCTCAGGATATTTCATCTATCAGTGTTTTATTCCATTTTTATCAGGTTTCCAATACATTTTTGTTACTTTACCATTAGTATTACAGTAACTAAATATAAAGAGAGATCAGGGTGCAATTAAGCTGTGAAAAATGTATCTGAAAATACAGTTTATGCTTCCACCACAAAAATACCACAACATCTCCCTTGAGGAGATGCTAAGAAATCTTAACACTTTTTCTGCCTTTTTTGCTTAGTAAATTTGTGAATAGCATCCTTTATGTCTGAATCCATGTACTTTAAAACACGCTATTCAAGTGAAACAAATCTAAAGCTATGTTAAGTTCTCCATAGCAAAAGTGAAATCCACTGAAGCTGATAAACCTTTCCCCCCATTTTCCATTTTGCAGATCAAAGAGAAGGATACCTTTTATGTTTCAAGTGCTTGTATTTTAACAGGGACTATAACCTAATTTTATACCTCTTTTTCTATGATTTGACCTAGCGAAGAAAACAATCAAAGCCTCTTCACTATTCATATTAACATATGTTTTTGTTGTTATTTTGAATATTTTTGCTGATGGACCTGAAAATGTTGCAAGTTAAATATAGTTACAAATCAAAGAGAGAAATTAGTTAATGAAACAAAAGAAAGAGTTCATAACCAAGAGAGAATTACCTGGTACACACCTCCTGCTCCCACCAGAAGAGAGGAAAAAAAGATTACAAACATGATATGAGCATTTTACCTGAAACTTCAGTGGAAAAATAAATGCAGCACAGTCACTTAGAATGTAGAAGCCCCAGCTTGTTACTACTCCTAATAAGAAAATCTTATGAATTTTCAAATACAGAAGAGCATTACTACACTTTGAACTTTCCAAATCCTTTAGGGCTTGTTTAAACAAAAAATAACTTCCGTAGTTACATGAGCCTCTTGGACTCAGCAGCCTTAGAGCTAATCTTTGTTCTTTAGGGGAAACTCGGGGAACGGGAGGATGCCCTGTTTTTAGCAGATGTAGAACATCAGAGTGATATTCCCGACTGCTCCCTCTCACCGGAGTTCTTGGCTCTGCCATATACATAACTGCACCCTTAACTGCAATGGAAAATAGCATAGAATTATTGTCTTGGAGAAGTCTTACAACCATTCATGGCTGCAACGAACACTTCCTTGGATCAAGGAAGAACTAACGTAGCCTTTAAATTTTCCTTCTCTCTCAAAGTAATATATGAATGGGGAGCTAACATAAAAGCAAATATGTAACATATAGAGAGGGTCTGTGTTTTGATGACATCTGGCATGGAGAATAAATGAACTCACAGCTCAAAATATATTTTTAAAAGGGAGGGGACTTTTGCTGAGTAGGAAAACCATGCTGTTATCAGTTGCATAGCTCATCCATATCCTTTGCTTTATTTGAATATTCTTCTCCTATTAAATATGTCACTGTGATCTCATCTTTATATCAGCAAGAATACCAGAAAACAACCAAAATAACCCCTATGATACTGACGTAAAACTGTAGCTCAAACCATAGGGATGTTGGCCAGCTTGCTTGAGAACTTCGGAGTGGACATGTTACTTTCCAGACAGAGCCAAGAAGAAAATTATAGGAGTTGCTTTAAAAAAAATGGAACTTGCTCACTCAGCAGTGGACACTGTGGACTCTAAACTAGAACAACTCGTAGCACGAGTGGACAAGCAGGACTCAGGTTAAGTGAAATGGAAAAAGGTCAGACTTACACCCTCCATACATGACATTTCCATGAAACCAAACTGAGTCATGGAAATGAATGTTGGTTATAATTTATGAAAGAAATTCAGAATTCCAACCATGTGGCTGAAACCAAAGATATAAGCAGAGGCAGCCGAAGCCATCATTGGCAGAATCACTGATGTTGTGTCCAATGTTCCTGGGAGCTCCCAGAGCTGGAACATTGAGATTTGGGGCCTGTTTTTCTTAAATACGATGTTGAAAGTGGTTGTGACTGCTACTGCTCAGGTTTGGTATCATTTCAAACCCACTTTGCACAATGTATAAATCACTACAGTGGAGAATCAGACCCTGATGTTGAGATATATATAACTTAACTAAGTTTACATTCCATGAGAATCTATTACAGTTATAAAAAATACAGACTTAGGGGGTAATATATTCCCCAAAGTAACTCCATTGCATTTCAGGTTATTTCACATACCCAAAAGTTGCTTTTCTGTAGTATTTTTAATAAATGGATAATTTTCATGCTGATTCAAATGAAAACATGAAAAACCACTTGTGTGCAATTGCAAGCAAAAGTGGAAATTCAACAGAAACCATCTTAGGGGAAAAATGCTTTTTGCAGAGAAAGAAATATTGAAATTGTTTTTTTTAATATATCCACAGGTACATCCTTGCTTCTGGGGAGGTAAGGAGAAGCAGCAGGCTAAGCTGCTGGTGAAGAAGAACAAGACAAAGTTCAGAGACAATTTTGCCTAGAATGAGGGATAGAATAGTACGATTATACTAAATTTACCGAATGCAGGAATGAAGATTACTGCAACCCTGGGCAACAAATCCCAACTATACTAATTCAGATGACACTTCAAGGCAGTGTGGTCAAGTAGCTCTTCCATCTTAACAGTAATTGACTGTTTGTCCAAGGGAGAAGGACTTTAGTGGGTCTTTAATTAGTACTTATGATCTATATACTATCTGGAAGATGACAGCTCAGCCCCATAAACCTGGCAATGTAGTTGTAGTAGGAAGAGAGCCTGAGATATAAGACCTTGTATTAGAGTTCTGGTATGAGTCCTGAGCTAAAGTAGCGGGCAAGCTTTGCTGATATAAAGCAAAGTAGCAAAATCCGGGCTGTGAGCAAATGTCAGGCTCTGCCTGCTTGCAAATTTACATAACCTGGCAAGAACAGGGCTAATATTGCCAAAAATACACACTCTTAAGAAGAGCTAGGCACAAAGTACAGGTGCAAACACATTCTAGAAGACTGGTACCAGAAAATCCCAATATTAAGAATCGTACAAAAACATTCCTATGGGTAACAGGAACACATTCACGCCTCCTAAAAGATAAAGTCAAGATGACATATGTAATAAATAAAGATGTTTTTATTGAACCAACCATGTACAAGGAGATGCGTGATAAGTAGCCACATCAGGGAGCAGTAATTATGTCAGAGAGGCAGTACATAACTTGTTTGTATGAGGGCAGGGGTGGGCAAACTGTGGCCCACGGGCCACATCCAGTCCACAGGACCGTCCTGCCCTGACCTAGAGCTCTCTGCCAGGGAGGCTACCCCTGCTCCCTTCCCTGCCTTCTCCCCCAGCTAAAGCCAGGCTGCCACATGGGCAGCGCTCTGGGGGATGGGACTGCACGATCCTGTGGGACAGTGTGTCTGACTCCATGCAGTTGCCAGACAGGCTGCTCAGAGCAGCATGAGGAGGGGGCTAAGGCCGGGGAAGGGAGTCCGAAGGGGAAAGGGGCAGGGAGTCCCAGGGGGCAATCAGGGAGCAGGGGGCAGCTGGATGCGGCAGAGGTTCTGGGGCCACGGTCCAGAGATAGGGAACAGGGGGTTGGATAGTTGTGGGAGTCCCGGGGGCCTGTTGGAGGATGGGGAGTGTATAGGGGTCATGGCAGTCAGGAGACAGGGAGCAGGGGGGTTCGGTAGTGGCTGGGGTCTCTCGAGGGGGCAGTCAGGAAACAAGGAGCAGGGGGGTTGATGGGTTGGAGGTTTTGAGGGAGGCAGTTGGGGGCAGGAAGTGGGTGGGGATCAGATAGGGGGTGGGGCCAGGCTGTTTGAGGAGGCACAGTCTTCCTTACCTGGCCCTCCATACAATTTTTCAACCCTGATGTGGCCCTCGGGCCTAAAAGTTTGCCCACCTCTGCATTAGGGTATAAAGAGGTATCTGTGAGAGAATGTCTTGGTCCAGCCGAGGGAGGAATTGAATGTCCCACCATTCACTGACCTGCTTCCATAGTTACAGGCATACATGACTTAGTATCCGCCTAGAGTCTGCCAGATACTATTACTGTGCTTTGTCAACAATAAACCTGGCCTAGTGCCTTCATACCTTAATGAATCTTGTGATCATTGGGCGGTTTGCTTGAAGTCTGCTGTGCCAACTGTCTGTGCAGAGCTGGGGCAGCACACAGGGAGAACACACACACACACACACACGCAAATGTCTAACAATACTGGTGACCCATTACCACTGATCTGGTAAGTAATGAGGCTGTCCTCTGTACGAATCATGATTTTACATAACAGCCAAACATCTAACAATAGCAATAAGTATCTGGTGATCTAAATGCCTTCCTGTGAGTGGAAGTTCCAGTATTTTAAGCTAGAAGTGCTGGTGGGTGATCCTTGGCTTTTCGTAAGACAAAAACTGGAGACACTTCTTTTAAACCAAATGATGGGTGGGTCAGAGTTAGGCTACGTCTACACTAGAGAGCTTACACCGGTGTTCTGCTATAAGATATTTCGTGTAGCTACTCTATGCTGATGGAAGCTCTCCCGTTAACATAATTAATCAACCCCCAGTGAGCAGCAGTAGCTATGTTGGGAGGAGAAGCACTCCCACTGATACAGCACTGTACATAATACTGTTTATGCCAGCGTAGCTTATGTCGCTCAGGGGGGTGGAACAGTCACATTCCGAAGCAACATAAATTTTGCTGATGTAATTGATAGTGTAGACATAGCCTTAGTGAGCTGCTCACACTTGTGGATTGTCTTATCTGCCCTACAAGAGGGGAAAAGTATAAACAACTATACAAACTTGTGTCCCTTTAGAGTTAACAATGAATACAATTAGCAAAGGGGAGGTTAATTGGGTGCTTACTAGGTAGGTAATTGACTGGAGAAACTGCTTCCAAGTTATGGAGTTTCATATGGGAATCCCTGCACACCCACTCTCCCCGTTTTTCCCATTTATTTTCCAGCAAATTTAACCCTTTGGCACTATCATAATGTCTGTGCTCACATAGGGCAGGAGGGGTGGGTGTGTTAAAATGCTCTAGACAGGCCACTTCTCTATTGAGTAAAGACACACACAATCCCTATATTCTCAAACACAAATCTTATTATCTCTGAATTAACGTTACTAAATTAGTCCCCACTCATAACACAACTGCAAAAGAACATTATATTTACCAAACCCACAAAATTTTGTAAATATGATCATCTTGTTCTGTGAATATTATTGTCATTAGTATACAGAATCCTCCTGAAACTCTTTTTACATACAGAAAATAGTACCTTTAAAGGGGTTTAGCATCTTCAGTCATGGGCAGTAGAGAGAACGTATTACTTATGCTCTCCACCTCTTACTCACACCCTCCACTGTTTGCTAAGGAAAATTTTGTTTTATTTTTTAATGGGCTTCAGACATCATAAATATCTGAATAAGATAGCTCCTAGCTAAGCCAGGATCTGCAGGTTTCCACAGCTTCTGTGATATGAAAAACCATATACAATAGCTAATGAATCAAGCTTTGATGGAGAGAAGTTTATTATCTTTATTCTTTTCAAGGAGATCTTCCTTTTTGTCAACACCTGTGAATCTCACTTTAAAAGCTGGGAAAACTTCAGGCAAAGAACTCAAAACTAGGGATCACTGCTTAATAATTAAGCTTAATTATACAAGAGCAAATAAAAATGAATAAAAATATGAAAATTAAAACTTGTCTTTAACAGATGGAAATACTAATTTGGAAATTAAGAGCATACGGTTCCCCTCAACTGCCCCTCATTTGAAGAAACGGTCCCCATTTTAGACCTAAATCTAACACCATCCCACACAGACCTGGTGTTCTCACACATATTACTATAAATTATTTATATCAGCTATACTAAATCATGAAAACAGGATTGCAGAAAATATTACATTTATGGTATAAAGCAAGGGTCAGGTTTTCAAAAGAGCTCAGCTCGAATTTAGCACCCAAATGATCGGGGCAGATTTTCAAAAGAACTCGGGAACCATTGGGTGTTGAATGCATTTGAAAATCTGCTTCACTTGCGGATGTTGATTTCCTTTGAAAATCTGGCCCTAAATACATAACATAAAATCTTTCTACTTCTATTATTAGCATGTGCCTTATATGGGTCCTTATCACATAGTGTGTCCCCATATGTTAGTGCCAGTTATAACTCCCACTGAATTGAATGGAAAGGCTACCATTGATTGCAGCAGAGTTAGCTCTCATTGTTAGACACTGACAGCTTGAGGGTCATTGTATAGTTAGAAAATAACTGGGTGTTTATGGCAGTGTTAAAGCCTATGGGAAAAGATGGAGTGATCAAACACATACTGGAATACGAGTTAAGGAGATGAAACAATAGGGAAGAATTAGAACAGAAATGTGTGCTATATCACTTGTCAGTAGTTACCTCTATAGTAAAAGTTTCATTGCAATTTCAAATCCATTTCTGTGTTTATACATATTCACAACTCTCCAAATTATTCACTTGAAGTTTCCATATTTGATCTTTCTCATATAGAGATTTTTATGTTTATTCTGTGAAGGACTGGAAGGGACCTCAAGAGGCCATCCAGTCTAGGCCCCTGCACTCATGGCAGGACTAAATATTATCTAGATCATGGATCAGCAACCTTGGCATGTGGCACCACAGGGTAAGCACCTATAGCGGGCTCAGACATTTTGTTTACTTGCTGGTTTGCCAGTCGCAGCTCCCGCTGGTCGCAGTTCGCCGTCCTGGTCTAACGGAGGCTGTAGGATGCGGCAGCCAGCACCATGCCGCTTCCCACAGCCCCCATTGGACCGGGACAGTGAACCACAGCCAGTGGGAGCCACAATCCCGAGACCTTCCTCCCAACCATCACCCCCCAGAATCCCACCATCTAAGCCTCCCCCTTACCGTGCTCAGCTGGGCGGGGCCCCGCGGCTAGTGGCGCTTGGCCCAGCCCCCGTCGCCCTGGCCCAGGAACGCAGGGGCCCTGTGGCTGGCGACACTCCCAGCGCCCCGCACTGGGAGTGCAGGGCCCCGCGGCAGGTGGTGCTCAGCCCGGCCCCTGGCCAAGCTCACGGGCTGGATAGAAATGGCCGGCAGGCCGCTTATGGCCCATGGGCTGTAGTTTGTCCACTCCTGTCATAGGTCATATTTTCTAGACCTTTTATAATTTTTATCATTTCTAGACCTTGTGACATACCCTCACTCATTTTTACATTTAGAAAACCTGTCTTTGATGCACAGCTGAATCTTGTCTGGACTTTGAACCACAATAGTTTGGGGGAGAGAAAAAAAATCCATATTCAGGAGGAGGAGGAATAAAAATTTCTCTTGAAAGATTTTTTAAAAAATATTTAATGGTAGCTGTTCAAAGATGTTCAGTGATTTCTGTAATTAAATAAGTGCCAGCACAGATGATTGTTGGCATGGGTGAAACTCCCAAAGTTTGATATTGTTTCATTTATCACATGGGTTTGCAATTTGTCACAAATCACCAATTCATATGGTGGCATGGTAATATACTATTAACTAAATATATTTAACTAATTTTGTCATTGTTCCGTTATTTGGCCAATACATTATGTAGCACTCATTCCCCTCTACGGGTGGTCAGAGACTGTTATATACTACAAATATAAATTATGTGGTGAATATAGGCAGAATTGTCAATAATGTATAAAGCAAATGTGTTTTTTTGTTTTGTTTTTTTTTCCCTCGGTAACTATATTTGATCATTTTAGACTAATATAGAAAAATCATAAAAGGAGATATTCTAAACTCAGGTGAACTGGAGTTACCCTCATTTGAATGAAGTTACTCAAAATTGACACCAGTTTAACAGAAACCAGAATGTTGTCCGTGTGGCAAAGTGCTGTATCTAGAGCACCCCCTATTGACAATGAGGTGGAATTGCAGGTATCATACTATGTTCCCTCCTGGATCTCCAAACAACTTTCCATGGTCCAAAGTACTTAAAACAACTTCCCCCTTTGAAAGGAATCTAATGTATTCAGTCTACAAAGAGTTTCCACTGGTCTCTCAGGCCAAAACCCTTCCCCCGGTCAAGGGATCCCCACAACCCTCCTTCATGGGGCTGTGCTCTGCTTCAGGCCAGCTTCTCCCTCTAGCCCCTTCAAATTGCCCTCATTCTGTTCCACCCAGCCTGGCAGCCACAGAAGACAAAACCAAGCATTCATTTACAACAGTCCTTTCTTCCCAGCATTTCAGCTGGGGTGTCTTCCTCCTCAGCTTGGAAGCCAGGTCTCAAATCAATCCTTTCTCCCCTAGGCTAACAGAGATCAATGGGAAAGCTGTCCTTCCCCCTACTACTGTCTCTGTTATGAGGGACAAGGCCTAATACATCAAACCTCAGGCCTACCCTGAAAATACAGCAAATATTGTTGCAAAGAGAGGAGCCTTTCCCCACCCTGCACTACAAGTATCCTGTTCCCAGGCCTTCCAAGGAACAGTTGTGTAGGTTTACCCACCCCTCTCCCTCTTTGATTCTTACCTGGGACCACTTCCTCTTTCCCAGCATCATCCTTTGCCAGGTCCTAGGCCCTAGTATACATAAAAAAACTCTTAAAGCCTTATAGGGTCATGCCATGGAATAGGAGTTGGCTGACGCCTAGTCCCCATTACTATTAGAGGGGACAGATCCCCTATTACAGTCAAAGTAAATGAATAATACTGATTGGAAGAATAGAATGTGATATCTAGGTAAGATATTCAGAAAGGAAAACAATAAAACAAAACACAAATTTAAAAGAAAAAATTGAAAGTAAAATAATCTTGAAGAAGAAAACCCTAACATTACAGAAGGCAAAACCCAGCCTAAAATGAGATATTGTTATGCTAGTCATTTGTGATTTTCTTCTTTACATATTCTTTTTTAGTCTTATTTTTTCTTGTGTCTTTTTCTTCCTTATGATCTCTGATTATTTTTCATCTTTAATTCTGTTTTGTTATTGGTTACTTTACAATTGCCCATTTTTCTCTCTGTATATTTGTCTTTGAATCTGCATTACTGGTTAAATTCTATTCTTTTCCTTTCTATTTCTATTCTGTTTTCTACATCTGTTTACATGCTCATATTGTTCCCTCACCTTCATTAAATACTTTTCATCAGCCCTTTGATTGTCCTTGCACCCTTTAATCTGTTTACACCTCTTCTGCATGTAAACTGATTTTCTAATTACTTGACCTTTTATATTCTAGCTCCTTTCCTCTCATTTTTTCACCCTCTTCATCTTTCCCTTTTATATCTCTAGATACAGAAATTTGTAAGTGTGCAATTTACTCCGCAGCCATTTGTTATCCAACTAACCTTTCTTCCACTTCTTCCACAGCTTGGAGATATCCTCAGAGCCAAAACATCATTGCTAGCTTTTGTTTCTTTGGGGTATTCTTATATTCCCAGTACTTGATTTACTAACCTTTCTTTTATTTTTCAGATTACACACTAATGCAGTGCCATTGTGTTAACTGATAAATGTGAGACAGTGAAAGCAAACACAATAGAAGAAAAGGGAAAATGTTCTATGTTGCTAAATCACATCAAGTCTCCATTTCCTGTTCTCCACATGCAAAGCATAGCAGTAATGTGTTTTGTGGCAAGGCACCTCTTTTCTCTCGCTAGCCTTAGTGCTTTCCCATCTGGCAATGGTAGTCCTGGGGTAATCAACCTACTTAGGCAGGGTTTGCCTTCCCCCTTCTGTGCTCCGTTGCTTGTATTTCCAGGGTAGGACTGAGGCTCAGCCTAAAGCATGATCCTCCACTAAACAAAAAGGAAACTAGGTTGGCAGCAGCTTCTTTGTGTGTGTTTGTTTGTCTCTCTCTCTCTCTCTCTCTCCCCCCTCAGAGGAGGTCTTTTTTTAAAGACCTCAGGGAGCCCTTAACTGGATTCAAGTGTCCCTAAGTGACCTGAGATAATCCCTTCTCAACTTCTAGGAAAAAGGGCCTTTAACATTATAGGGCTAATATCAGCCTTCCAGGATCCCCTTGCACCCATTCAGCCTGACTTTGTCACAGGTGTTATTTTTCCAAATGCAAGATACAGGCATGTCGCGTCTTGGGCGTATTTAACATACACAATTTCAGCTTTACGCGGTCCCCAAAAAATAAAAGGGGGAATTTTTAAAAAAAAACTTCCTGTAGGGGGTGCGATTTCGCCTCCTATTGAAGTGAATGGGTTCTGGCTATACGCGGTTTCCGCTTTATGCAGTAACTGCAGAACGGAACCCTTGCACAAGACGCGACATGCCTGTATCCATAAATAAAGGCTATTGACTTCTTAAGGTGCTTACAAAAAATATTTAACAAATACTCATTTGGAAAATTCCTTAAATAAACAGATAGCACTGTATAAAGTAACTATGAAAAAAGAAAGAATAGAAGGTTCGTAGGTGCTGGAATTAAGAGTTAAATTGGTGAAGCCACACTCTCTGGCTTAAAGTGATTTCCATTATATACAGGGTTAGCCATTTGGTTCAATGGCTCTCAGCACCCACACTACACAACTTGTTTCAGCACCCCTGAAGAGGCTTTTGGTGGTACAGTGACTGATTAAGCTTGTGTGAAAGAGATTCAATAGGCATTTTCAAACTCCCAATGTGTGACTGTTACTATTTATTAAAGAGTTAACATTATATCTCTCAGGTTTCCAAAGTTCTGCTTTTCTCCCCATCATTAAGAAGCAACATTCTTTAAGGAATTCTCCAGGAAGGTTAATGTTACATATGTTCAGCTTTAACTCTAAGGGTGTTGTGGTTTTTTTTGTTTGTTTGCTTTCTTTTTGTAGGTTTTTTTAATAAGGAGCGAGGGGTTTTGCCTTTAAAATTCCCTTAGGCTTTAAATGTCTAAAAGTTGCCAATTAATAGAGGTGCCTAAGCTGTACTGGAATGAAGCCCATGCTTTCTCAGACTGCTTTTTACCACCAAGTGGGGTTTTCCCTATTCCAGGTTCCCATCACACACAGCAAACCATTTGTCCCTCACATTTCTTTCCATCTCTCCATCCTCTTTCTTCTAACACACAACAGTCTCTTCCCTATGTTGTTCCACGCATGTCATTCCAGATATCATGATTTTCGGCATATGGGTGATGCTTATGAAGTCTGAGTCAGACTAGAAATAATTTACAAAGCACTCATTGTGCTATGCAAATTTTTTAATATTCACCTTGTTCTGGTGCTTAATAAGAATGTGCACAATAGCCATGTGGACTATAAGATGCATACGAAAAGCACAGTTATTATCTAAATAAATGCACATCCAATGACCCCTAAACTAAACATATCTTAATAAAACCAACAGAATAAAACATCGGGAGTTTCTGCATCTAACTGATTTGGGGTCACAATGACCTCAAAAACATAAGAAAATCTTGAAAAAATGAAAGATAGCTCAATTTTTTTTAAAAGAATAAACACCCTATATTTCCAAAGCACCTTTTCCAATTTGTCCCAATACTTTCACCATTCATCTCTAATTTTATTATGTTATACTGGATGCCCAACATATATATTATCATTGAATATCAGAGTTGGAAAGGACCTCAGGAGATCATCTAGTTCAACCCCCCGTGCTCAAAGCAGGACCAGTCCCTAATTAAATCATCCAACAGATTTTTGCCCAATATCCCTAAATGGCCCTCTCAAGGACTGAGCTAACAATGCTGGGTTTAGCAAGCCCATGCTAAAATCACTAATCTATCCTTACCTCCCCCCGTACTCCAATACATATATGGACTGATTTACCACTATGTTTCTCCAGTTTTCTACTGGTGTTATTCTATTGAAACCAATCGTGTGAATGTGGTATAAAACTTGATCATAAGAATTGTTCCCCTCTATTAAACATTGGTAAGGCCTCATCTGGAGTACTGTGTACAGTTTTGGAGCCCACACTACAAGAAGGATGTGGAAAAATTGGAAAGTGTCCAGAGAAGGGCAACAAAAATGATTAGGGACCTGGAGCACATGAATTATGAGGAGAGGCTGAGAGAACTGGGATTGTTTAGTCTACAGAAGAGAAGACTGAGGGTAGATTTGATAGCTGCTTTCAACTACCTGAAAGGGGGTTCTAAAGAGGATGGATCTAGACTGTTCTCAGTGGTACCAGTTGACAGAACAAGGAGTAATGGTGTCAAGTTGCAGAGAGTAAGGTTTAGGTTGGATATTAGGAAAAACTTTTTCACTAGAGGGTAGTGAAGCATTGGTATGGCTTACCTAGGGAGATGGTAGAATCTCTTTCCTTAGAGGTTTTTAAGGTCAGGCTTGACAAAGCCCTGGCTGGGATTATTTAGTTGGGGATTGGTCCTGCTTTGAGCAGAGGGTAGGACTAGATTACCTCCTGAGGTCCCTTCCAACCCTGATATTCTGTGATTCTATGATTCTGTGATAAGAAAGATGATACTGAGTCAGAGTCAGACCAGTGAGCCATCTAGCAAGGTAACCTGTCTGATAGCAACTGATGCCTGAAGCTTCAGAGGGTGTCAGGATTGCCTCCCCACTCTGAACTCTAGGGTACAGATGTGGGGACCCGCATGAAAAAAGAAATAACGCCCCCCAAGCTTATTTTACCAGCTTGGGTTAAAATGTTTTTCCCCAGAACACAACTTCTTCTGTGCCTGGAACTAACTGCTGCCACCACCAAACTCAATTTAGGGTAGTTTGGGACCCTTCTTTCCCTTTCCACTAACCCCCCAAACTTCTTCCTTCCCTGGGAAGCTTGAGAGAGAAAAACCAAGCCTCGCCTGCTCCTGCAAGACGTGCCCGATCCAAAACCAGAGTTTTCTTTTAAGAAGCTGACTGCTTGTTTTTCATAGTGAAAATGAAAAACAAGCAGTCAGCTTCTTAAAAGAAAGATTTTAATAAAAGAAAAAAAGGAAGGAATAAATCCCTTATAACCATCAATAGAACAGCATCTACCATAATCAACAAAAGGATTCAGAAACCAAACCTCTCCCCCAAGGCAACTTTCTCCCACTGTTGATATCTTTGCTGAAGCTTACAATATCAAGAAGCACCCAGCCAACACTCACCACTGAGAACCCTCCAAGTGATAAAAAGAAGGTAAACTTACTGACTACAGTACTTAATAGAATCTATAGTTACAGTGAAAGACATAGCTGTGTTCATCCCATAGCCGAGGTGAACAGAGAGAGACCCAGAGAGAAACTGAAACTTAAAATCCTTTGTCTCCTGAGGAATTTCTCATTGGTCAGTTGTCCACCTCTCAGGTTACCTTTAGCTTAACCCCTTACAGGTAAACAATAATTCTAGGCTACTTCACACTTATGACAGAGGGAATGAACAGAACAGGGCAATTTATTGATCCATCCCCCATTGTCCAGTCACAGCTTCTAACAGTCAAACGGATAGCAGGGTGTTGTGTCTCTGACCATTTTGACTAATACCCATTGGTGGACCTATCCAACATAAACTTACATAATTCTTTTTTCAACTCAGCTATACTTTTGGTCTTCACAACATCCTCTGGCAACAAATTCCACACATGGATTGTGTGTTGTATGAAAAAATATTTCCTTATGTTTGTTTTAAACCTGTGGCATCTTAATTTCATTGGGTGATCCATGGTTCTGGTGGTAGGTGAAGGGGTAAATAATTCCTTATTCAATTTCTCCATACTTTTCATGATTTTATATATCTCAATCATATCAGCCCTTAGACATCTCTTTTCTGAGTGGAACAGTCCCAGTCCTTTAAATCTTAAATTCATATGGAAGCTGCTCCATACCCTTGATCATTTTTTTTTGCTCATCTCTCATACTTTGTACAATTCTAATATAGCTTTCTGAGAGGGGGTGACCTGAACTGCATGCAATATTCAAGGAGTGAGTATGCCATGATTTATATCATGATATTATGATATATTCTGTCTTACTATCTATCCTTTACCTAATGGTTCCTGTCATTCGATTAGATTTGCTGACCATAGCTAAATTTTGAGCAGATGGTTTCAGACAACTTTCCACAATGACTTCAAGATCTCTTTCTTGAGTGGTAACAGGTAATTTAGACCCTATTATTTTGTATATATAGTTGGGAATATGTTTTTCAATGTGCATTATGTGCATTTATAAACATTGCATTTCATCTGCCATTTTCTTGCCCAGTCACCCAGTTTTTTGAGATCTCTTGAGAACACCTCACAGTAAA
Source organism: Dermatemys mawii (assembly GCA_007922305.1). Classification (NCBI taxonomy): domain Eukaryota; kingdom Metazoa; phylum Chordata; order Testudines; family Dermatemydidae; genus Dermatemys; species Dermatemys mawii. The sequence goes on along the minus strand of ML677348.1, from coordinate 33,416,009 downwards.
CTTTAGACTGAAAATGAACCACTTCCAAAATGAAATTTCACAAATAGGACAAGATTGGTGATTTATTGCCACAAAAAATACCATTTTTGCCAAACGGCAAATTGACAGCACACCCCAAACTGTCCTGAGAATGGACAGCATTTCCAGGAATAAAAGTACCACCTCCATACACTTCTGATGAAGTGATTCATAATTGTGAAGGACATCACAGCTGGTATGAATCAAGTGTTATTCATAAGATTAAGTATTTTGAAATATCCAATGAGATGTAGTAAAAGCAGGCTAACACTCACATTTTGTTCTGGTCCTCCTACAAAAGCAGAGGGTTTAAGACAAAATAGCATATGTGTGAGGTGCAGGGGTCAGGAGAACCAAACACACAGCAAAGGGTTTATACAAAGGCCTAGCAGCTGGCACCAGGGAGTGATCCTTGAAACACTGATCCCTTTCCTGTGCACATGCTGCTATAACGTGGAGATTAGCAGTAACCCCTGCAGGCATGCTGCCCAATCCTGCTCCAAATGGCAAATTAGCTCCAGGTCCTGAAAGAATCCAATGGAGGCCTGCTGCTATCCTCTGGCCCTGGTAATTATTTTCCTTTATTCCTTCCCTACTACTTGTCTGCTCATTCTGTCCCCATTTCTCTTTCTCCATTCATTGCAGCGGTTCAAAGGTAGGAGAAAGAAACCCTCCCAGATATTCATCTCTTCCTTTCTAAAGCATTACATCCCCCACATGGCACCATGGGCTAGTAAGATATCCTGTAGTAGGGCCCTATGCTCAATCCAGTACCAGCACTGGTCAGTCAGCATCTTGTTCCTCTCTGTATGATATTGGCTGTAGTAAAAGTCTTTGTTACAGCTGAGGGAAGTGGGGGAAATACAAAAACTTTGTAATTTGCCTAAAGTGCAGAAACATCTGCTGGAGTCATAAGTGTCTTGTTGGCTGAGTTCAACAGGGGAGAAGCTGGCAATTAATCAGAAGTGTCACTGTATTCGATGGAAATTGTAATAGTGGGTTTCTGGGGACATAAGAAAAAGCTATATTTATTGAGGTTAGCCATAAACGCTAACCTACTTTACAGAAGTTGACATGACACTGGAGATCTGGTGGCATCTGAAAAGGATTCAGGGATCAATAAGAATATAACCCTGGAAAAGGGCTGTGATTAGCTCACTCACTCTCAAAATATGTTCTGAGATATTCAAATTCTCTATGCTTAGGACTAAATTTGGTTGTCAGGTGCAAACATTGGAAGAATTTGTATGCCCACTTTCAAGAGAAGAATTTGCCCTCTATGTTACTTCTTGTCAGTGACTACATTTCATCTCACCCACCCATCTGTAAATAAACCAATACCCTGTGACCACCCAACTGTTTAAGAGCAACCAGCAAAAGCTCCATAGGCCACGGTTTGGGAACTTCAGTGTAAAACAGTATCAGTACATGTAATGAATTCACCAGTGCAAGTTGAGGTGCATATGTTACAAATAGAAAACAGGAGTCTTCACAATTTCAGTTACAGTCTTTTCTATGCTCATGCATTGTACAACTCTGGTACTTTGATATTGTTCTTGGTTGCAGAGTAAGGGACTGATTCAAAGTCCACTGAAATCAGTCGCTGCCTTTCCACTGACTTAAACTGGCTTTAACTCAGGCCCCAAAGGACTTTGAAATTTCAAACTAGCCTAAACCTTGCATCATTCTGATGTTTGTTTCAATACATTTGAAAATAAGAACTTATAGAACTTATTTTTCAAGTGATCTTCACACAAATTGGTCATTGGCCCAAATTGGTTAGTTAACATTTAGGTATTTACTACCATATGCTATCCTTAATTTATAGGCTGTATATTGATGTGTCACTCACTTGTGCTCCACTTTTATCTTTCTGAAAAGGGTTTAAATCCGTGTCACAGTTTAAAAAATAATTGTTTCATTTCGGTGTTCTGCTGAGAAAGAAACTTCTTGCAGACTATAATTCTCTCTGTCCAATCATTTTACAGCATCCTTTATTCTAAGTCCAAAGTTGAAGTGGCAGCCTCTCAGGTATTTAACTTATTTGAAGTGTTTAGCAACCAGAAAAACATGACACAAATGTTGACTATGAGAAATTCACTTTTATATTTTCTATTTCTTCTCTTTTTTCCATTTTACTTTTTTCTGAAATGGATTCTGTTAATGACAGTCCATTAAAATTAGCACAAATTACACTTATTTCAGGGGCCAAACCCATCTTTATTTTTTTTTTTATAACAACAGCCTATTTCTAAAAGGAAGACAAAATTTCTATCATCTCCGTTTTATTTCCAGAAATAAAAAAACATCCAGTTAACTGCAAACATTGTACTTCGATATCTTGCCACTTGACTGTACATGAAAATCAGTAGTTAGATATCTAAGTGGTAGTGTTTGTGTTGTTCGAACAAACTGTTTCCACAGAACTGGTGGCTGAGTTGAAACCTTCTTATAAACCACTCACTTGAGAAATTCTCCTTACTGATACACACTGTGGTTCTCTTGACTGCATTGTATATTCTGTGTTTGTTGGTGGCAGTGTGTATTCTCTGTTTGTTGGTGGCAGTGTGGTTTCTATGGAAGTACCATTTCTGCATTGAGTGCAGTACCAACAGAGGAGGGATCTAACTTGCTCAGAGAGAAAAAATGTAACCTGATGAGTTTTGATAAAAATATCAAAGCTGATTTTAACTTTGTTAATCAGGAAAACCATAAGTTAGATTTGATAGCTTTTAGAATTAGTTTCTTCTAAGCACTGCATCCCTCACTCAAGAATTGAGAAAGCTGAACTGCAAGGCTGGTCTGGTGTCTCTTACCACCAGGTTATCAAGGAAGGGTGTGAGTATATTAACCAAAGCTTTGTAGCATATAATACTATATTACCATATGTATCTTTTGAATAGCAGTAATGCAATTGTAACTTTGTAACGCTGATTATTTTACCGTTTACTATTTCATTGATTTTAATAAAAAGTCTTTAAGGTTATACCTGTGTCAGTGTGAGCTTCCTGTCATACCGCCAAGGGTCCTTTGTAAATTCTTTGGAGCCTGATTCGGGACAAGAACTTTTATCTTCTGATCAAACAGATTGGTTAACCCAAGACCCATACTAATTAATATCAATAATTAATTATTAATAATTAAATTAAATTAAATTGATAAATTAAATTAACACCCTAAATCAGGGTACAACACACATAATTTAGAATGGAACTTGGTCTATAACACTTTATTCAGCCCAAATATATTACTGGTAGCATTGAGTTGCATATGTCCCAAAGAAGGTTTTGGCTCTACAACAGGTCAACTTCTTCAGAAGAATAGCCAGACTACTGCAAAAGATACTCTCTTACACACACATACAAATACACACAAGCAAAAGTATCTTGTCTTCATGGTCATAAATATGGAAGCAATCCTGAAGGATGACTATAGGGGTCATTTGCGGAGAAGATCTTTTTCCTCTTTATATGGGAATAATTGCATATTTTACCTTGCACAGTTTCTTGAGTCCAGAACTGTTTATATTTATAAAGGCATTTTAACAGAAAAATAAAAACTAGATCAATAAAATGTGGTCCTTAGGGAAAATCCTTTGCCAAATAATTTAAGAACTGAAAGTACTTTCTTCTGTGTGGGGGTATTTGTTTAAAGTCATTGAATTTACCCCTTGGCTACCTTTAAATCTCATTTTTCATTTGTTACCAGCCTAAATTAAATCCTTGATAGATTAAATTATCAAACATTTTTGTGTGGGAGTGTGGGCATGACACTTGGCAGCCAACCAGTTTAGATACATGGCAGCCAGCCAGGCTCCAGAGAATAATGGTTTGATTGAGTTATTTTTAGCAATCAGAGAAACTTCCTCACTCTTGTCATAGTATCAGAATGTGAAGATGACAAAGAAATGACTAAAAACCTAAAATAGGAGCCTGAATTTTCCACTTAAGACTTGTGACTCCTTAGGCTGGCTTCTCATCCACTGACTACAAGAAAAGGCAGGAGGGTTTTATTTAGAATCGATCTTTCCCTTTCTTGTAAACAACTTGTAACATCTTTCTCTTTCCCCCCATTCCCCAGAGCACCCAAAATTTTGCTATTAGCATTTTCTCCCTTTTCAGTTAATTTGACCACCCAGTTTGAATCTTAGCACTATCTTGATTTCTTTCTCATTCCTTTTACTCTATGCCTTTGGAAACAGAAAGTCAGGAAGAAGAGAGTTCAGGGAGGATATGGCTAACTGGTATAACCCCGAAGTGGGCAGGTTCAGCACTGCTCCCAGACAGCCATCACTGGAGGGACTCTGGTAGAGCTCTAGCCAGAATTTAAAGTTTCTGTCTCATACCAATGACTGACCCACAGACTGCCTTTTTGTTTTGTGTTTGTGCAAGGCCTAGCACAATGAGATCCTGGTCCATGACTGGGGTTCCTACATACTGCAATAAATACATATTAATAATAGGGTGAATCATTCCACTGGTGAAGCTGCAAATTTGAGTGCAGGGGTCTATACATTGTATGCTCTGAATCCAGTTGGGCTGACCTAACCCTTTATCTTTATTTTGCTTCTTGAATTTCAGTATCATATCCATTTTTGAGTCATCGTATATTTTCCTTCTCTTTAGTATCTTTTCTTTCTTCTGATATTTTTATAAAAATGCCTCTTACTCTCCACAACTCCTTTTACTCTTTTTCTGCCCTTATTGTTTTCTTGTGAGCTGTAACTAACTCAGTGTGTTCTTGTTTGGCTGACTCCCTCTTTTCTGTTTAGGGCATGATCCAAACCATTAAATCCAACGGGAGTTTTTCTATAGCGTTTCAACAGACTCTGGGTCAGGCCCTTCAGGGATTTGTGTGTGTGTGTGTGTGAGTGTGTGTGTTTTTCTTCTAACATCGGATCTCTGAGCATATTCTGCAAAGCCCCACTGGCCACATTTTGCTTCGTGAATGCTGCTCACTGAAAGGAATGAGAGTCTCTCACACCTTAATTGTCTTGTTTCTTAGGATTCCCCAGCCAGCTTTCAAACAGGAGGATTTTAAAGGGCATTGCTAACTTGATATCTACTCCATTTTAAAATGATTTCAAACTGGTTTTAGACAGTACACCTGCCACTGAGTCACCAGCTGCTAATTGTTGTGATTATATAATCACTTTTTAATTGTATAATTCTTTTCTCCTCTCTTGCTGGTGGAAAGACCCATACAAACAGAAGAGGAATTTGACTGACCAAATATACTGGAGAAAATTGAAACTAGCTATGCACAAAGAACAGTCAAGTGCACAAAATAAAATTTAAAAATAGAAACAAAATATTTTCTCTAATGATAGATTAGAGTTACAATAGCCACAAGTTATTTGTAACAATAGTAAATAAAAAACTGCTGAAATTCAGTGTCTCTTTAATATTGCCTGTGACTGCATTTTACTCATTAACATCCTACACTCTTTATTCTACACTCTTTATTCTGTCAAGCACTAGTAGTTTTGCCTCAAGAAGAAATATTAAACTGAGCCTTTAGGGGCTAAATTTTCAGGACTGCTCAACATGTATTAGCTTCAATTATTCCCAATAGAAACTACAAGGTGTTGAACTTTTTTTTTTTTTTTTTGAAAATTTGACTGCCTCATTTAGATGTCTAAATGGGAGGGAGCTACCGAGAGCTGAACTACTTTGAAAATCTGTCCCGAAATGTCTTAATTCCCCCAAGTTTGCTTTCATGACAACAAAGTATTTGACTCTCATTTACATTAAGATGATTTTACACTCTGGAATTGGCTAGAGGCCTCACAATGGGAGCAAATTACAGTAAATTACATTTACACACTCCAAAGTCTACTTTATGCCTCTGGAGCAGCAAACATTGGCCTTAGGGTGGATGAGAATCCAGCCATAGTTCTTTTAGTGCTGAAGTCAGAGAACTCTCATATTCCTTATTACGCTTAGATCAAGTTGTTCATGGTCACTGGTTGCCACTCTCCCTACTGTTTTTCTTTTATCACTCAGTTCTTTTAGATACTAAAGTTTACTTCTACATCATTTAGCAACCTCTTTGATAATACATATTTAAGCTACCTAACATACAAGGGCAGTTAACAATGGAGCTAAGCCTATTTATACCATCTGAGGATCAGGCCTTATTTAAATCCCCCTGGAGTACATTGTTTTGTCTCAAATACTATACTAGTTCTAGCACTTCTGCCCTGCTGCTTATTTTACTACTCACATTGTTTCATTGTAACCTTACATCTTCCCTCAAAGCTGTTTGCTGTATCCAGTTCTTGTTTCTTGTCATATGTTTAAATTATAAACAAACGGATTGTCATTTATTTAACTGTGTGTCATGTCTAGCACAACAGGGCCCTGGTTGACTCTCTACTAAAGCAATACATTATTTTTCCTACAAAAAGTTCACCAAAAATGAAAAATTTTCATTTTCATCAAAGTGTTTCAGGTTTTTCTCAAAAATGTGAAAAACACTTGTTTCCAATTTGCAGCAATCACAGACTTTTGTTTTCCCCTTAAAAACTGATTTTTTTCAGCTTTCTACTCTCTCTACTTTTCTGGGTTGGAATGCTGTGATTTTGCTAACTGTGCTAACAAAAATATTACAGCTACAGAATGCCTTTCCTAAATGTAATTGACTCCTTTGTGCACACAATGGTGCTCAGAATAACTTTAATATTTCTGGGTCTAGTCACAAGGCAGAACTCTGCCAATCTACAGAATGCTAACTAGGAATTAAATCATAATCAGTAGATCAGAGAATGGGATACAGAGCTGAGAGAAAGGGCAAGATAAGCCAAGCCAAGTAACCCATCTCTAATTCATAAATCATCTCTGGGAGCAGCATTTGTGGAGGTGTAAAGCTAAGCTATGATGGTTTACAGATGTCATTTAATTTAATTTAAAATAAAAAACTTGATTCATTTTTACATTTTTCCCATACACAAAAAGTATGTGGTGTATCTTTAATTCAGAGTTGTTGTTTTTTTAAAAAAGAACTGGAAGCATCATTAGCTCTGTAGTTTTCAAAGTATACATTTTATATAGTGTGAGGCTCATATGCAAATCAAATAAGGAATAAATCCAATCTACTGAAAAATATTCAACTCAAAAATGCATCTAAAATATTATGTCCTTGGGGTCATTTACGCATTACATATTTTTCTTCAAAGAGAAACATGATTAAATTATGTATTTACTGTATATTTTAATACATTTCCATTTGGGATCCTTGCATGATCCAAGGTTGAATATCTTCAAAAATGAAGGGAAAAAAGCTGTCTAATAAAAGACGAGCAGTTATAAAGTGAGCATAATGTTATCAGGCTTCAAGGTCCATCAATCTATAATAATAAGAACAGCCCATGGCTGCAATTCACACATCACACCATAATGTTTGGTTACCTCATTAGGTCGGAATATTAATAGTAATCTTTAATCTCTCTAGTGCAACTTCATTTGATATTAGATGCATTTTCCTAGCTTAACAAAAAAAGTGGTAGAAATTCCCAAGAAAGGGATAGTGTTGGCATTTATATGGGCTCTATTAAGTTTAAGGTCATAGACCTCGGCTCTATGGCCAATCATTAGAAACAATTTCCCAGCACTTTAAAAGTTATTGCTCTAAGAGGATCTTATCAGAGGTAGGATGTCCTATAAAGGAATTTACCCTCATCCTCAACCCCTCTGTCCTTGTAGGTTTCAGAGTAGCAGCCATGTTAGTCTATATCCATAAAAAGAACAGGAGTACTTGTGGCACCTTAGAGACACAAATTTATTTCATCTTATATTAGTCTCTAAGGTGCCACAAGTACTTCTGAGCTTGTAGTTAGGCATACTGTAACTGTTAGGGCTTAAGGCCAAAATCAGCCTTCTGAGGTACTCATGGTGATAACCTTACAGTCAATTGAGCCAAGCAAGAGAATTTCTCATCCATTTTTTACTTTAATGCCGCCTTTCAGATTAAGAGAAAGCACAGATGGTAGAATAAATTCTAATATCATATATAAATAATGCCAGCAAGGTATGTTTTCCCCCATGGATAATGCAAATGTGTTCAATGTCAAGAATAGAACCTGATCCAAACAAATGTGATCTTTACAACCTCTGGTTCATGTCTTCCCAGGTCAACTGGACACTAAACCTCTGAGGACAATCATTTCTCTGAAGAAAAGAGCTTTATTGATCAATTAATTAGTTCAAATAATTTAAGAGCCAATTAAAACCATAATTCAACCGAATCTTTACAAGCAAATATTAGTCAGTGGCTGTGGCAGTGCCCACCTCTATTTCAGTGGCTCAGGATCAGGCATCAAATGAGAAAATCTGGGTTGCCATCTTTTCCAATTTTATCAGGAGTTTCATGATATGCTATGCTTTTCTTAAAACCCAAGCTCCTAAAATTTTGCAATTATGAAAGAATCTCATTTTTCATTTTAAAAAAATCAGTTTTTATCCCTCTTGGTTATGGAGAACAGCTTGAAAACAAGACCAGAATATAACTGAAATGTCAATATCCAAATAAAAACTACTAAAAATGTATTTTTTAAAAAATCTCATGATTCTTAAGCCGATTTCATTATTTTGGAAGGCCTGGGTCATTATTTTTGAATGTTTTGGCTGGCAAGGCTGGAGAAATAGGATGTGCTACAGTTTTAGCAGTGGAGATACAGAGGAAGGGGCATATTCTGGAAATGTAAAGGGAGAGCTTGGCAGTGAGAAGAGAAAGAAAGACAGAGAAAGTCAAATGCTTCAGTTATAGGCGTCTATAGCGTGTAAGTGATATTTTTTTCCTCGGTAATGCAATTACCATTAGGACAGATCTTAATCCCTTTATTTTTATTAAGCAGTGTCGTGGAAGCACTTGGCAAGTAGTCCCACTGAGAGAGATTCTCCCCTCTGCTAGTAACTTTGCAAAAGGACGGTTAGAGACCCAGATCCAGTCAAGTGAGAATTCCCTCTGGCATAAACTTGACACAAGGCAGCTTATAAATCTTCATGGGGCCCATACTTCAAGCCCTGGCACAGTGTTGTGGGTATCAGAGGTGGGGCCTGATGTGGGAAGAACATGCTGGAGGTGGAGCCACAGCAGTATATGCAGTGGGCCTTTTGGGCATCATTGCTTCACATAGAATATCTGGGACAGGATGCTGTAATTTAGGCAGCCCCCTGGGGCCTCACAATGGCCTCTTTGAGGCACAGAGTCACACTCATTGATTCCAATGGGTCTGATTCCAATGAAATCCTGGTTTCAGTGTGATTACTCATAGAGGAAAGAAAGTGCAAAATTAGTAAGATTAGCAGAATCTGGCCCATTGATTGCGATTTTTATGCTGCACCTTTAAGACGATGGCAGAATCTGGCCTAAAAGGACTCCTTTTGAAATAAACTACTACTCAGCTAAGAGTCAGCATATCAGATTTTGGCCCTTACTATTCTCCCTTATGAAACAACAAGCTTCTATGGTTAAAGGGCAGGCATGGTTTATTTTCTTTGATTAAATTATACAAATATTGCCATCCAGAAATGGCTATTCCCTCCCCCCAATCTTATTGCCAAGAAGCAAGGTCCTATTGATTATTTCACTTGGGTGCTTTTTCTGCCACTGTGCAACTGGAGTCCAATGGTTAATAAAAGGATTCCAAAGGCAGCTTTTGAAAATGGAGCCAACTGAATAAGTGATCGGATTTTTCTGGATAAATACTTTGTCTTTTCTTTTTACATTCTGTTTGATAACCATGCATGGGCCCAATCCTCTGATCATCCCATGGGGAAAAAATCATTGAAATGAAAGGGACTATTAAAAGTAAATGAATGTCAGTTTATTCTAACAAGGTATTTGAGATACTTGAATTTATCCATTTACCACCTTTAAATTTCTGGAAAATTGAGTCAATTCCCTTACAGTTAAAATGACTTTTAAACATAAATTTGGAATATTCATTTTGTTCATAAGTAGTTAATTTATTGCTAAGTAGTCATCTCATAGTCATTATTAAATGTGTAATCCTCAAATAATGCATATGCATATAACAATCTCAACTGCTCAGCACTTCATTAAGGGATTGAAAACTGAGATATAAGTAATGACCATGAGGTAGATTTATCATTTTTATTTTGTTTTAAGGCCACAAGTTCGAATAAATTGGAGAGAGTAGAGGAGGAGATGACAGAATAAATGTCAAGTCCAAGGTTAAAGCATAAATTACACCAAAGATGGGTATAATTAACCTGGCTTCTTATCTTGCGTGTTTGGAGCAGAGAATAGGAAGGATATAATTGCACTGGAAAGGATGAAGTACACAGCTGAGCTATCAGGTCACAAAAATCTAAGTTGTGAAGAAATACTAAGGGTTGGTGTTATTCTGATTGGAAAAGAAGATACTTTGAGGTGACCTCACAGAAGTCATTAGAACTAGTCCCAACCCTAAAGTTTGATCCAGTTCTAAACTTTCTGAGAGTTCTGGCTGTGGGATCTTGTTTGGCCTATTATGTAGATTGGGGTTAGAGTGAGAAATTAAGATCAAATTCTTACCTCAACATTTTCTTGAAAACAGATCAGAGTTTTGCTTTGGGCTCCATTTCTAAAAATTAGGAAGGAGAAATTGAAGTTTATGAAGTTTAATTATAGTATAAAAAGCTCAAAAACACAGAATATAATCTAAATATCAGACAAGGAGTAAATATAGAGTTGAGGAGAAAAATGTTCAATTCATAAGATCAAGAAAAAGGAATACTTTATTGTATGAGACATCAGAAACAATAAATACAACTGAGATCCAAAGATACCTAGATTTGTTCCTTGAGAATAAAGGAATTACATAGTATGTTAACAATGAAGTGGGGGCTATGATAAATGAAACAAAAAGCTAGCAAATTGGGAGATAACCTTCTCCCTCTTTAAAACATGTGCTATATTTTATTTCATTCGTTCACTCTTTACCTACTTTTTGATCTGTGCACATTGATCCCACTCACTGAGACCCACATGAATGCCTATAACTGGAATTTACAGGGAGCAAGTGAAATCAATGCAAGTGACATTTTCGCTTAAATTCCATGGCAATATCCAGGTACACAGAAATGTAAGTAATATATCTGGAGACAGAACACCTCTGCTTTTCTAACAGATGTCCCTGTATTGCACTGCAATATTGCACTAAAAAACACATTATTTGGATTTTCATCAATTTAAAGGTTTTTATTTATTTATTATTTGTTTACTTTTGGGGGGATAATTTTTGGATTTGATTGTGGGGGGATGGATGTTGGAGTGGTGTAATATATTTTAGAACTTTTGATTTCAAGGAAATCATCGTACTTTTCTTGTGATGTGGAAGACTAAAAGCCATAAACAGTTGGTTCTACTTTATTTCAAAGACCTTTGAACTCAAAGCTTCCATTTTATCTCCACACAGACATTTTTGCTCTTATTAAGGGCTTGACTCTACACCTTTGAATTCAATGGCAGTTTTGCTATTGACTTCAATAAGGCCAGGACCAGATTCTAAAGCGTATATCATATAGTGTAGAACAGAATTCCTTTTAGAAATAACTGGAATGAACTTGCTCCTTAGCACATTTAAACAATTCCAGGAAACATTACTGAATTTCACTGATTGTTGTAATTGGTGTTTAATTGAAGCCATAGTGTTTTAGGGCTGATAATACAGGCACAGAAAAATGGAGAACACCAAATACTAACTCAAGTTTATATGGACTATGCAAATGTGAAGGAAGGCTCCTCTGATGTACCAGCCACAATCTGACCTATAAATTTAAATTCTTTGGAGCAATGGATGCCATATTAAAAATTTCTAAAGCGCTGGTTAAAGACATGATGATAAATATACATGATTTTTCTTATTCAAAATAATTTAAAAATGAACTTTCCAAAAGTTCCAACTCTGTGAAAGCCTTATTTGAGGTCTGTTCCATCACCCCTAAGTATTACTAACCAGCAATTTACTGTATTAATGATTATTAAAATATTCATATTGCACCTCTAAGATGCAGTCTTCCATTTTCATTTCATTGACTCTGGGTAGTCCTAGCTTCCTGCCTGACATGAACTGGATATTGGGACAGCATCTAAGATGATGTTTCCTTGCTTTTGACAAGGACTACCTCTGAGCACCATTCGGAAGCTGTGGTGACCTTTGGACTCAATTCACACAGCACACATCCTTTCTTAGGCCTGCTCTACACTTCACAGTAAAGTCGAATTTATCCATGTTAAATCAATCGCTCCACTTTTCCGTCCTCACTACGATGCCATTTAGGTTGACATAAAAGGATCTTTAAATCGATTTCCAAACTCCTGCCTGACAAGGGGAGTAGTGCTGAAATCGATATTTCTGGGTCAAACTAGCATTAGTGAGGACGCAATTCGACGTTACTGGCCTCCGGGAGCTATCCCAAAGTGCTCCAGTGTAATCACTCTGGACAGCGCTCTGAACCCAGATGCACTGGGCAGTTAGACAAGAAAGAGCCCCAGGAACTTTTGAATCTCACTTCCTCTTTGGCCAGCATAATGAGCTCTCCTGCACGGCTCACCATGCAGAGCACACCAGCAGAGGAGATCATGCAGTCCCAGAATCGAAAAAGGGCCCCAGCATGGACCGCAAGGGAGGTGCTGGATTTGATTTCTGTGTGGAGAGATGAATCAGTGCTGGCAGAACTGCGATCCAAAAAAAGAGATGCCAAAGTCTCTAAGGGCCTGATGGAGAGAGGCCACAAGAGGTTTGCAAAACAGTGTTAAAATTAAGGAGTTGAGGCAAGGCTGTCAGAAAACCAAAGAAGCCAACAGATGCTCTGGGTCACAGCCCAAGACATGCCGCTTTTACAATGAGCTGCATGCCATTCTGGGGCGGGGGGTGTACCACAACTATCCCAGCCATGTCTGTGAACTCCACTGATGGGGTAATTGTCATCATGGCAGAGAATATGCTGCAAGAGGAAGATGAGGTGGAGGAGGACTATGACAGAGAGGAGTCTACGGAATGGGCAAGCGGAGACACCTATCTCTCCGAAAGCCAGGAGCTGTTCATCACCCTGGAGCTGGTAACCTCTCAATCCTCCCAGGAAGGTATTCTGGATGGGGAAGGTGTGCAAGACAGCCCTGGTGAGTGTCCGTTGGTCAATGGAGTTCCCACTTAACAATCTATTTTTTTAATGATTACCGTGCCCTGAGGACTTGGGGTGCAAGGGTGTCTGCAAGAGTGTCTCTATCTTTAAAGAAATCCTCTCAGCAGTTCCCCAAGCTTTTTTTGGGGGTGGGAGGGATTGAATCTGGATGGCCAGCAGCATCTGGGATTGTGTGCCCATGCGTTCTCTGATCGCAATGGAGGAGTGGGGCACAGACGCCATGCTGTAACCGTCTGGCTGGCAGGAATCTTCCCCGATACCAGCCAAGCATTCGGGGGGCAGGGTGCAACTCTCATCACAGAGAACTTCTTTATTTTCTTTTTTTTTAAATACCACTCTCCCTTTTTTTCATCTGACAGCTGAAACTGTTTCTAGCCTCCCACTCTCATCTGCGTCCCACAGGATCGCATAGATAAGGCAGCAAAAAAAACGCATGTGGGATGAGATGTTCACGGAACTCATACACTCTTCCCGCACAGAGAGAGCAGAGCTTTGGGCTTGGAGACAGTCAATGCTGGACTTCAGGAAAGCGATAACTGAGCATGAGGAAAGAAGGGATGAGTGGGAGCAGAGAAGGGATGAAAGGGAACAATGGAGGGATGAGAGAGAGGAGAGAAGGCAGGAAGCATTGCCCCGTCTTCTGGCAGAGCAAACCAACATGCTCCAGCATCTGGTGGAGCTGCAGGAAAGGCAGCTGGAGCAAAGGCCACCACTGCAGCCCCTCTGTAACCACCCCCTCCTCCTCAAGTTCCCATGCCTCATCGCCAGCGCTCCAAAGAACACGGGGGGGAGGGGCATGGGGCAGGGTCTAGGCACCTTGCCACTCCACCCCAGAGGACCACCCAAATACCAGAAAGGTGGCACTCCCAAAGTTGTGATTTGTTGTGTGTTCCTGTCTTCCCCTCACCTGCCACTCTGCCCGGTTCCTACTGCCCCCGCACTCTTCCAGTGCTACGTTTGCAGCAATCCTCCCATTTCTGTGACCCCTTAATAAAGAATGCATGGTTTTCAACAACAATGACTTTATTATTGCTCAGCAAGTGATGGGGAAACGTTGGAGGGTGACTCGCTGAAAGTTCCGTGTAGAGGAGCAAGAGAAAGGAAAAGGACACGTAGAAATAAAAAAAAAATTAAACCATTAGCCTGAGAAAGAGAGTGGGTTTTCAGGATGCATAAAAGAACAGCACAAGTGGAAACAAAGTGAAGTCTCACACTGTAGTCTGCCCTGCCATGAAACTAGCTGTCAAGGCTTCTCTGATGCACGCTGTGTCAGGGGGTGCCCTTCTAATGCCTTGGTGTCTGGCTATGCGTAATCAGTGGCCAAGCGTCCTGCTTCAACCTCCCAGTCTGCCATAAACGTCTCTCCCTTACTGTCACAGAGATTGTGGAGCTCGCAACAAGCTGCAATAACAATGGGGATATTTCTGGCACTGAGATCAGAACGGGTCCTTAAGCTGCACCAGCGTCCCTTGAGACACCTAAACGCGCACTCTACCACCATTCTGCATTTCCTCAGTCTGTAGTTGAACAGCTCCTTACTACTATCCAGGGCACCTGGGTATGGCTTCATGAGGCAGGGCACTAATGGGTAGGCCGGGTCACCAAGGATAACAATCGGCATTTCAACATCCCCAACAGTAATTTTTTGGTCTGGGAAGAAAGTCCCTTCCTGAAGCTGTTTAAAAAGGCTAGAGTTCTTAAAGGCACGAGTGTCATGAACCCTGCATGGCCATCCCAAGTTGATGTTGGTGAAACGGCCCCTGTGATCAAGCAGCACTTTCAGAACCATGGAAAAGTACCCTGTGGTTTATGTACTCGCAGCACTGGCAGTCCAGTGCCAAGATAGGGATATGCATTTAGTCTATAGCCTCGTCACAGTTAGGGAACCCCACTGCTGCAAAGCCATCCACTGCAGCCTGCACATTTCCCAGAGTCACTACCCTTGACAGCATCAGTTCAATGATTGTGTTGCGCACTGACATCACTGTAGCCCCCACTGTAGATTTACCCAATCAAAACTGATTGCTGATTGACCGGTAGCTGTCTGGAATGGCAAGCTTCCAAAGGGTTATCACCACTCTCTTTTGAACTGCGAGGCTGATCTCATCTTGGTATTCTGGCGGTTCAGGACAGGAGAAAGCAAGTCACACAGTTCCATAAATGTGCCCTTCGCATGCAAAAGCTTCCGAGCCACTGGGAATCATCCCAGACCTGCAGCACTATTTGGTCCCACCAGTCTGTGCTAGCTTCTCGGGCTCAGAATCACCGTTCCATTGTATGTGCCTGCCCCACTGCCACCAGAATCCCTAAGCTGCCGGTGCCACTGTATTTGGAGAGGTCTGTGTCCATATCTTCCTCATTCTCGTGACTGCCCTGCCTTCGCGTTCTCGCATGGGTTTTTCCTTTCTGCATACATTGCATGATAATTCACAAGCTGTTTACAATGCCCATAACTGCTGCGATGAGCTGAGCGGGCTCCATGCCCACACTACTATGGTGTCTGCACAGGCAGTCCAGGAAAAAAGGCAGAGCTGGCAACAGAAGCGTCCAACTAAGGAGGAAAGGAGAAAGACAAGAGAAGAGATGCCACTCAGAGGAGCTGCAAAAGCCACCACACTTAGCATACTTTTTACGAGTGCCCAGAGAACGGCAAAATAGCAGCTGCAGGGCGACTGATGATGATGCCACCAAAATAGATATTCTGGCTGAACAACGGGAGGACTTTCTAAGTAGATTCCTCCAAGCAATACATGGAAAAGGGCAGAGCTGGCAGCAGAAGCATTTGACTGAAGAAGAAAGGAGAAAGATGAGAGAAGAGATGCAACTCAGTGGGAGAAGAGATGCCACTCGGTGGGAGGTGCCAAAGCCACCAGACTTTACGTAGTTTTTACGAGTGCCTGGAGCACGGAAGGATAGCAGGCGACTTGATGTAGTTTCAGGGTTACCTGGAGCATGGAAGGGGTGACTTGACGTAGTTTTAAGATTACCGGGAGTACAGTAGGATAGCGGGCGACTTGACATAGTTTCAGGATTGCCTGGAGTACAGTAGGATAGCAGGTGACTTGACGTAGTTTCAAGATTACCTGGAGTACAGTAGGATAGCAGGCAACTTAAGAGCAGAGTTCTAGCAGGAGCAGTAGATGGCTTACCACTGCTCTGTCTGCTGAAAGCAGTATGCCGTCTGCAGGCCTGAAAGGTGTGAAACAGCTGTCTGTTGCACCTTGCATGGAGGGACGGGCAAGTGATGGGGAGCACAAATGAAAAACCTACATGACTGTTTTTGCCCCATCATGCAATGCCAGCCTTACCCAGAATTCCAAGGGGCCACAGGGACTGTGGGCACTGTGGGATACCTACCCACAGTGCACCACTCTGAGAGTCAACGCTAGCTGCGGAACTATGAACGCGATCTGCCGAATTAGCCCACTTACTGGGGACACACACAATCGAATGAATACCATCTGCTTTTTTAATTCAAACTCTAGAAAGTCGACATTAGCTCATAGTGTTGACAAGGTGTTAGTTTTCTAAGATCTTAATACCATAGACTTTACAGATGGAGAAGATCTGATATGCAGGATACAGTCATTTGCAGCCCTCCCAGGCTAGGACACATCAATTATTAAATTGAATCTACACTCAAAATTAGCCAAAGGAATAATGATAAGGATCATTTCCTAATAGAGAACTATTTCTCCCTGTCTCCTCTGTGTAGCTTGTTTCACTGAACAAATACCTTCCCAGGCAAACATATTCTTTCACTCTTATTAATCCCAAAACTAGCAGTCCATTTTCTTTGTTCTGTGCTCTTCCTTGTAGTTCATACAAAATATTGATCTTGGACAAACTGATGTTAAAAATGTACTTTTATGAAATGTCTTAGCATTGATAGTATCAGCAATCAAATATCAGTCAAAAATGTGGAATTATCACTAATACTCCATATTTTTTCATGAGCCCTTGTAAACCCATAAACCCATGACATAATAATTTGTAATTTAATTCTTGTTCATATAATGGTTTAAGGAAATTCTGAATGAAATAGTATCTCTTGGTGCACAAAAAAGGGCTACTATGTAACTCACTAAATAAGGAGGCATCCATGCCAATTAATAAATCACTGTGCAGAAAGAAGTAAACAGATTTACGGACCTAGCATTGCCAGATTATGTGAGTGAGGTTCAAAATAGCAGTTATTTTATTTTCCAACAATAAACCACAAAATGGCCAATTTAAGGTGTATGTTTGTGCAATGACATCTCCTGGATACCAGAATAAAATCTCTATGAATTTCAGAGTATTTGAAAGAGTATACAACACCAGAAGAATTAAGATTCATTGTCACACACAATGAATTTTGCAAACATACTTCAAGTGTAATAGTTTGTTGTCCCATTTTTTATTCCGTCATTTTAGAGGAGACCTCTTATGGCCAAGTATAGAAGGCACTATATACAGGATAAAGTAATATGACTTTTCTATACTATAAATTTGAGTTGTGTCATAACTAAATTTAGTTGGTTGGTAGATTTTTGCATTTTCTGTGTTTCTCTTTACCACTTTAAAATGTAATGCATTTTTCAAATGACTGAAGTTCAAGCCATGAAGTAAGTAATTGGTTAGGAGGCACTGTAACTATTTCCAGATAATGGACTTGGACCTCAGTAGTTAAACAAAGATATTCTCAATGCTGGTAAAGTGAGAAGAGAGGAAAGGCAGCTCCAAACCATGTTTCCATTCCCCCATCCCCAACACCAACCAAAATCACTCTGGTTCCCAAAGTAACTTACAGGCTCTTTGTGCTACTGTAAGTCGTGGCTGGACAAGCATCTATGTCCCTGAAAGGTTGTTCTGGCAGTTGGAAATTGCATAGGGATGCTGCCTACCTCAGGAGACAAAAAAATGAGGTACCACAGTCACTGAACTGGGCCTGTGCCACCTGGGATTGCTTACTAAATGAACAGGCATCCATGCCTAATAGTAAATTACTCTACAGGGGAATTAGGATGTGAAATTCTCTGGGATCAACCAGATAAATCCTAAGAATTGGGCTCAATGGCAATAGATGTATATATCTTTTGTTTGACCTGAGACCATAAAAGACGCTACCAGGATAGAGCCAGAATCCTTCTGTTTTGCCTTGTTTTTATTTTATTGAAGACAGTGGAGGTCACCAAACAACTACGAGTTTTATTGGTTGTATATGTGTTGTATTGGTAATTTTGGGAAAGTTAGGAAGTGCAAATACTTCCTTTTGTGCTACTGCAAGTACTTTTAATATAGGGAATTGAGTTGTTTTCATTATTTATTAATTATTATATAAATAAATATAATGTCCTTGTACCCCGAGGTCCTACTTAGGCACTGGGGCTCTTTTGTTCAAGGTATTCTATAAACAAGTAGTAAGAAAACACATGCACCAAGATCTTACAATTTTGATTAATGAAAAACTATAACAGGTAGATATACCAAATATATCGGTATATGATAGAAATATAAGCCTATTTTTTGTGCAGGTAACACTAGATGAGGGTTTTGTATTATAAAACCATACATAAGGGTTTTCATAAGCATGCATCATTTTGGCCTTTATTATATTCTTCTTTTTCTTTTACTCAAATGTATAGTTTTTCTCCCAATTCCAACAGTCCTTGTATTGTGTCATGTTACAGTGGAAAAACATTCTACAACATGACTGCAAGATTCAGTTACTGTGACTATGTAGGGTTGACTCTCCTGTTCCTGAGCAAACCAGATGGTAGTGATGCCATAGTGTGCCATCGGAGACATAGTTTGCATGCCTTATTTCCTCACTCTCATCTATTGGCAATGATCCCCAGATGGACTACATCTTCCACAATGCACCATAGCCAGGGACTCCCATGATAGGCCACCTTCCCTCTCCAAAAAGGAACAAAACAGGGCATTATGGGAGATGTAGTTTGACCAGGGAGCCTGGATTATAGAGGTGAATGGGAGCATGTGGCATCTGAACTACA
Organism: Dermatemys mawii; assembly: GCA_007922305.1. Lineage (NCBI taxonomy): Eukaryota > Metazoa > Chordata > Testudines > Dermatemydidae > Dermatemys > Dermatemys mawii. The sequence goes on along the minus strand of ML677348.1, from coordinate 33,396,841 downwards.
TTTCCCATGAGGTACCATAATAGCATTTCTAAATTATGATATTTTGTGTTTTGCCTGAAATAGTTTGGGCTTGGTGAATCTGCAGAGGAGGTTTTTGTTGTTTTTTGCAGGCTCCAGCCACCATGTTTCCAACATCACCACTATTACTCCAGGAATAGCCTGTTCCATCTTGTTCCATTCCCAGGAGTGAGCCAAGTCACAGTGCCTAAAGGGGTCCATAAAATCAGTCTAATCTGTGGTATTAGCAAACCAGACTACCTTTCCTCAATTCAGTGAGGTACTTCACCATTCCCAGCCCATATTGGGAGGAACTATTCAGGGGAAACTGCAGAGCAGATATGAAAAACTGCATACCAGGCCCCTACTACCTATCAATTGCGCAAGATCATTACCTAAGCATGGCTTAATGAAGGCAGAGCAAAGCTATTTGATCTAAAATTGATGATGATCAATGAAATATCCATTGTCAATCAACAACAAACAATACACGAGCTCATCAGTGATGAAACTCCTGATATAGTCTGCATCACAGAGACCTGTTTGGATGACACCACAAGCTCCTTGCTAATTTATGTAACCCCCGCAAAGTTACTTAGCCCATCTCAGATAGAACAAGGAGTCATGGGAAGTCATTCATTTAACAACACAGACCAGAGCTAAAGCTGACAGATTTTCTGCTCAGTTACTGACCGCCTAAAATGAAAGGATTCAGAAAGGAGCTACCTGTGACCTTATCAGTGATGTTGGTGCAATAACATAGACTTGGCATACTGGGAGATTTTACCATTCCTGTTCACAAGGCCACAAATGCAATAACCGAAAATATCATCTCCTCACTTGCTTCCCTAGAGTTTTTGCAGATCGTCTTTGATCTAGTTCACATAGCCAGGCACACCTTGAACCTGATCTTTGGATTCAATGTCAATATTGAGGACATTACAGCCAGCCACTGTCTTGGACAAACCATCACATCACTAAGGCAGTGGTCAGAGGTCTCCGAAGTCCTAGACAGCAACAACAACAAACCATAATCTTGATTCTGCCATGGAGACTCTTAGACTCAATCAAATCAGGAAAAAAAAACCCACGTTAAAGGACAACAGCACTCCACCCACAGGCTAAAGAGTACAGGATCTGGTGAATTATTATCATTGTATGCCAACTTTGATCATGACACATTGGTCCCTAAATGGCCCCTTCTTCCTCATTGCCCACACAGATTTCCATGGTTTTCTCACACACTGTGCCAGAGAAAGGGTCAGAAACTTGAGTACCAGTGATAAAAAAAAAGTCTGAAACAGATACGTTGGAACAAAAATAAATCCACCAAGCTTATGCTGAGGCTGTAGTACAGGCCGTGAGACCTTCCTATCAGCAGCCATTGAAGCTGCTAGATACTATTCAAAGGAGCTATCACTTCATCAGTCCTGAATAGGGCTGGTCAAATTGCCGGAGTTCTCATTCTGTGAAAAATTCTGATTTTTTTAAATCTTGACAAGACTCCTTGAGCTGCTCAGAACTACTGAAAAACCAGGAACCCAGAGGCCATGAGAATTCTGGCTCAGGCCTGAGCTTCCAGGTTTCCAGGGATGCCATGGTCTCTACCACGTAGCAGAGAGCCTAGAAACAATGAGAGTGATAGCTTGAGCTGAGGCTGTTAGACCTGCCATACTCCAGTTGTACAGCATGGAGACTGGAGGTGCTGAAAACCCTGGCTTGTTTCCTCTGGAAGTCTGGTCACAATCAAAATGGACTCATCCCTGTGAAACATTTTGATTTTGATGAATCTGCATTATCTGACAAAAAAACCATTCTGTTGGAAAATTTCTGACCAGCTGTAGTCCCGAGTGCTTACAGCCCATGACAGAATCCATCAATAAACTCTAGCAATGAATAGGAGCCATCATAAATCTCACCAACATTTGCAAGGAACTGTTCTTTAACCTTGTCGTCTCTAACATAAACACATTTAAACAAACAAAATAAAGTCCTACCAAAACAAATCACTGTGCCGCACACACAATTCACTAAGTGAGAAGAGATGAGAGTGAGAAAGAGAGAGAGAGAGAAATGTTAGTGATGTCATTTAAGAAACTACTGGAAGACCCTCAAAAGTGTTGTGTGATTCTGCACAACTCACATAACAGCTCAGTATTTAATTAGAATCATAGAATATCAGGGTTGGAAGGGACCTCAGGAGGGCCAACCCCCTGCCCAAAGCAGGACCAATCCCCAACTAAATCATCCCAGCCAGGGCTTTGTCAAGTGTGACCTTAATGAAGGGAGATTCCACCACCTCCCTAGGTAACTCTGTCCAGTGCTTCACCATCCTCTTAGTGAAAATGTTTTTCCTAATATCCGACCTAAACCTCCCCACTGCAATTTGATACCAAAACTCCTTGTTCTGTCACAACTGAGCCCTAATTTACATTTAGCAAAGCAGGACTAAAACATCAACACTACATTACTATATTATATTATACTCACAAAAAAGACATAAAAGAGTGCATCTGCCAGCTGCAGAGATTTTAAATCTACACCTTTTAAACTATGGATTTTCATTCACATTATCCAATCTGTCCTTGAATTAGCCAGAAAAAGAATAACATAGTATGATATTTTTCCTGGCAAATCAGCTGTTATAGAATGAAAGATCAGACATTTCAAAATATGAAGTTCTCAGGATTGCACCAGAATTACATAATGTAAATTTGGCAGCTTCATCTCTGCCTCTGAAGGAAACTAGACTACACCTTTTACATTCTAGAATTTGGTAAAGATACAAAAAGTGATATTTTAGTATTCATTTTTCTCAGCTCTGTGTAAGAGCTTTAAGTTGTTATTATCTCTAGAGTGTTTTCTTCTGTAAAAATATAGCTGAATAATATTAACTAAGACAAAACCTGGGTTCATTCCATTAGACTGTTGTCTGTAAAGTAACAGTACCTTCAGTGCTATGAAAAGTGTTCATGCATTTATGATATGTGACACCATAAAGTAGTAGGCAATGCATATAATTCGTGATGAATATCCCCCATCTCCCTCCAAAATGTCTTCTACTACTCAGCAGTACTGAAATTAGACAGTTATCAAAATATTTTTCTCATCATTGAACATTTTACACCACTATAAATCTTTAATACAGAAGCTTCTATTCACTATTAATTTTTCAGAAGAAATAGACTTAAAGTTCTTGACCCACAACACAAGTTGCAAGGCATCGCACTCACTCTCTAGCAGCCATATGGCATAATTAACGGAGGCAAGGCCAGAGCTACCTACCATCTGTCAAAGTTTCAAATCTGATGGATACCAGATTCCAAAATGTCTGTCAAGCTTCTTTGCCAAAGTTTCTCACTTGGAAGTGCAGGGACAAATGTAAAACTGAAGATGAGTTTCACAAAGATTAAACATCAAAAACCATACCCTTATAACATAGCTGTGGCACTGTGCATCGTTTTTTGTAAACATCAGTCTTGTATAAGAGTCCATTTCATCTGGTATTGATCTTTAGTGCTTAAAGGGGCTTTGCAGTAGTCTGAAAATCTCACAGTGGGTGTGAAATCAAACTTTTTCATCACTATGGTTACTAAAATAAGAAATATCACTTATTACCATATGCAGAACAATTTAATGTTAGCATGTCTACTTAGTGCTTCTTATTAATGAATAGTTTAGCTTGACAGCTTATATTTATATGTGCTGTATATAATAAATTTTAAAGATAGGGATTATTTGACCATACTGACAGCCTTTCTCTAATTCTGCATGATACCTCAAAATTGATAATCTAAATCATGAAAGATTAAGAGATTCCAGTAAATATTATGACTAATTTAGTAAGCAGTCAAGATCATGCATACAATAGGAAGTCAAAGCACAGGTCTCATTAGAAAAGAGGTGTGGACAGACTGCTGATGTCTGAGTTACCTAGAAATTCTTCTGCAGCTCTGGAAGCATAAATGTCAGATTGAGACCCATTACCTTGGATCAGCTCCACCGGACAACACACAAGGAAAGACGACACCTTCTTCTTGCCTCTGCCCGGCTCCTTTGTTCAGTGTTCCCAGCATTAGTGCAGCTCACTGTGCCCATGTGCTTCACTCCAATAGAAGCTGGTCATGACATTGTGGTGTGAATTTCAGGAAGGCCAGCTGCAATCTCATCCCTTTGATGTTAGCCATAATCAGGCTACTTGATTATTTTATTTTGTTCACTGACTTTTTCAGGATACAGTAATGTGTGTCTCAGATGTGTCCAACCGAGACCTCCAAGGGCAAAACAGCACGGAGGAGACAAAGAGTGGTGGCATCTGTACATCAAAGGCAGCTAGCTAAAATAGAAAGGGAAATGGTTTCTTGACATTTTCAATGATGTTTGTTTCTCCTTTTCACTGAAAATTCCCATGCAAGTTTAATGACTGTGCCTCTGTCAAGTGGGAGTGTAGAGAGGTTAGCCGGGGCTCCTCTCTCTTCGGGGTGGCGGGGAACCACACTGCCTCACTGTTGAGCTGTTGGGGGAATTAGCTCAGAAGGGGGAATCTTCCCTGGTGGCCTTTGTGGAGGCAAAAATAAGTAGTCAGGCAGGGCCCTAGGTCAGGGCAGGGCAACAGTGAGTCAGGCACCCAGGCCCTCAGCAGGGGTGGGGCAATGCCAGTACAACAAGAAGTCAGGTGCACAAGCCCTCAGGCAGGGCTGAGCAGTAACAGCAGCAAGCCCAGGCCCTAGGTTAGGGCAGGGCAACAATGGTGAGTCAGGAGCTCAGGCCCTCAGGCAGGGCTGAGCTACAACAATACAATAGCAAGCCCAAGACTCCAAAAAGGCCTGAGACATGGGGAGACTGTCACCCAGCTCGTGGGTGGCAGGGGGGACGCAGGCTCTCCCAGTCCACTACATCCCAGCCTGGGGTCCTAGCAGTGGCAGAAGACCCACTGCTGTGTCAGTGAGGATCCTGGCCGCAACACACTGCCATAGACTCTGGAAGTGCTGTAGACAGACTAGGGTCGGCTGCCCCCAGGCCGTTTCCTAACTCCCCCTCTTGTTGTACCTGGTTCAGGGTGGTGTCATGAGGGGGGTCCAGCACTAGGGGCTCCTCGGGGTAGCTGGTGCAGGGCAGGTCCAGCAATTCCTCAGGGTAGCGAGCGTGGGGCAGGTTCGGCAACTCCTTGTGTTCCCTGGTCGCGGCCTAGGCCAGAGCCTTTACTGAACTCTGAGGGTGAACTTTTGTACTTCCAGGTCGCCACCTGACCCTCCGGGGGGCGGGCTCAGAGATCACTAGCTCCGCCCACTCTGGTGTCTGGAGGGGTTCCTCTCTCTCTGGGGCAGTGGGGAACCACACCGCCTCACTATAAACTCCTCCCCGCAAGTCTGGCTACCGCGCATTGGGGCCAGGCTCTTCCATTCCTCTTAGGTAGGACAGGAAGTCTGCATTCACGTGGTCCTTGCCAGCCCTATGCCAGATGGTGAAAGCATAGGGCTGTAAGGCCAGGTACCAGCGCAGCAGTTGCATGTTGTTGTTTTCATCCTCATTAGCCAGTGGAGTTGAGCATGGTCTGTGACTAGTGTAAACGGGGCCCCAAGGAGGTAGTACCGTAGGGCGTCACAAGCCCACTTCATGGCAAGTGCTTTTTTCTCTATTACCGCATAGTTCTTCTCGCAGAGGAATAATTTTCAGCTGAAATATAACATCAGGTGGTCTTCTCTGTCAACTTCTTGGGACAGGACGGCTCCGAGACCCACCTCTGAGGAATCCATGTAGAGGATGAACTCACGGTCGAAGTCTGGGCTATATAGGACTGGCTTCCAAGAGAGACACTCCTTGAAGATCTGGAAGGTGTCTTCACATTCTGAGGTCACAGTACCTGCCGGAGACTGTCCTGTTGAAGGGGCTGCGATGGAAGCAAACTGTGGGATGAACTGCCGATAGTAGCCAGTGAGCCCCAGGAACTGTCACACTTGCCCTTTCATGCGGGGTGGCGGACAGGCTGCCAGTGCTTGAACCTTCCTCACAAGGGTTTTTACTCATCCTCCCACAATAGTGTATCCCAGATATGTTGCCTCTTGCCAGCCAATGTGCCACTTTTCTGGGTTGTCTGTTAGTCCCGCCTGTCGCAGGGATCTCAAGACTGCGGCTACTCATTCCAGGTGATCTTCCCACTGGCGGCTGTAAATTATGACATCATCCAAATATGCTGCTGCATAGTCTCGATGAGGCTGTAAAAAGTGATCCATTAATTGTTGGAAGGTCGTAGGGCCTCATGGAGGCCGAAGGGTATATGGATAAATTGGTAGAGTCCCGTTGGGGTGGCGAATGCCATTTTATCTTTAGAGATGGGGTCGAGAGGGATCTGCCAGTATCCCTTACTGAGGTCAAGGGTGGTGATGAAATGGGCCTCTCCTAGATGGCTGAGCACTTCATCCACATGGGGCATAGGATAAGCATCGTGCCGTGAGATGGCATTAACCCTCCAGAAATCTATACAGAAGCACTTTGTACCATCGGGCTTGAGCATCGAGACCACCAGACTGCGCCACTTGCTCTGCGATGGCTCGATGACTCCTAAGCCTAGCATGGCCTGTACTTTCTCCTCAACCTCCTGTCACATTCGGTGCAGCAGAGGCCTGGTCATCTCCCTGGTTACCTTCTTGGGCTCAGTCTGGATGGAATGATGGACTAGGGTCGTGTAACTAGGTAGGATCGTAAAGGTTCTCCTGAAAGCCTGAAGGAGATATTGATCCTGCTTCCGCTGCTCCTCCTCCATGAGTGTTGCCAAGCTGGAGTCCTGTGGGATCGTCTGTCAGGGGCACGCAGGGGCCTAACTCTAGTTCTTGTGGGTAAGGGTTAATTAATAGGCCCTCCCACTGCTGCCATGGTTTCAATAGGTTCACATGATATCTCTGGGTATTCTTGTGCCGGTTGGGCAGGTGGACCTCATAAGTGATGGGCCCAACCTTCCAGTCTACCTCATAGGGTCCCTGCTAAAGGGGCAGCAGCTTTGACTTGCTTAATGGTAGGAGGAGCAGGACTCAATCCCCTGGCTCAAATGTACGAACCTGCGCTTCTTGGTTATAGGTTTGTTCCTGGGCTTCCTGTGTGGCCTTTAAGTTTTTGCGTACTAAGACTCCAGCCTGCATGAGATGCTCCTGTAGCTGGAGAACTTATTTCAGGAGGCCCTGGATTGAGGATGGAGATTTCTCCCACGTCTACCACATTAAGTCCAAACTGAGGAACCTCTGCCGTGGGTGGTGGCCATATAGGAGCTTGAACAGGGAGAACTTTATCGAGGACTGGGATACTTCACGGATTGCCAGCAGTAAGTGCAGGATCAGCTGGTCCTATTGGCATAGCTTCTCTGGGGAAAACTTGCGCAACATCTCTTTCAGGATCCGACTGAACCGTTCCACCAGCCCATCCGTCTGTGGGTGGTAGACAGAGATGCGTAACTGTTTGACTCCAAGGAATTCACATACGTGCTTCAACAGCCAGAATGTGAAATTGGTGCCCTGGTCTGTTAGGATTTCCTGGGGCAGGTCCACTGAAGAGAAGACCTTCATGAGTTCACCAGCGATGATTTGGGCTGTGGTGTTCTGTAATGGCATGGCTTCAGGAAAATGGGTGGCATAATCCACGATGACCAACATGTACTGAAAGCCTGTGGCACTTCTCAGGATCAGGCCAACCAGGTCCATGGCCATCTGTTCAAATGGCATCTCCACTACGGGCATGGGAACCAAAGGAGCTCTGGGCACTCATGGGGACACCACTAACTGGCACTCCTGACAAGAGCTACAATAGCTCTTCACCTCCTGGTAAACGCCAGGCCCAGAAGAACTGCGTCAAAATCTGGGCAAGGGTCTTTTCTTCGCCCAAGTGCCTGGTGGCTGGGATGTTGTATGCGAGTTTCATTACAGTGCGTTGGTGACACCGAGGCACCAGCAGCTGCATCCATGGCTCTTTGGTGCATGGATCCCAGTTGATTTGCATGATGCGGGTCGATTATGGCCCCATTGACAGTGGCTAGCTGTTCATAGGCCCGACTAAGGGTGGGGTCTGCTCTTTGATCGGGACAAAAATCTGTGTGCAGTTGGGGTTCTGCTGACGGCCCCTGCAGAGGTTCCTCAGTTTCCCCAGATTAGCCTTTATATATGTGGGAATTGAACTGAATCAGGAACTGATCAAACGAAAACCATGGATCAGAACATACAGTGCCTAAAATTTGTGAAAGCTTGTACCTAGGTTGCAACTTAATCTGCAGCCCTGAGCCATCTCTAGGTTAGAGCAGTTGGTCAGCTGTGTAAAGTATTGAAGGGTCATATGATATACAATAAAGAATGAAAGTGACTGAAATGTGCTGAAAGCAGTGTCATAGGACAGTCAATACTTGAAAGAATGCTCTGCTCTTTGACGAACAGTGTAAAAGAATAGGCCACAGGACATCATGTAAAGAACGCTTGTATAAAGGGTTCATTTCTTACCTTTTAAAGATCAAGAGACTGACAGCATAACACTTATATGTTGCACTCCATATCTCCATTTTTTGAAAATATTCCTTTGAAGACCTTTTCCCAAATAAATATCTAATGCAGGCAACTGATTGCCATGGCAATAAGCTCTCTACAAGTCGTTACATCAATATTTCATTCTGTGTTTGTGAGTCAAGCTTCTTGTTAAGTGATGACTATCAGGGCTTGGACACAGCTGGTTATGCATTCACATGCCACATCTTTCTGAGCCCACCAGTATCTTGTCCTGACACATTCTCTCCTATATCAATCCCACTGACCAATCAAAGCTGTTCCATAGGCTGAGGGAGAGCCTGGTCCCTAGATCATGCAGCAGCTAGTGCTTCCTCCTTGAAAGTGTAAGATTGTAGTGCAGTGGTCTTCAAAGTGGGGTGCACATTCCCCCAGGGGTGCACGAGACCAACCCCAGGGTTGATGCCGGTGCTGCCGCCAATTCCGCCCAGGCGACCGCCAAACTCCTGGGCGGTCTATTTTTGTCCCGCCAAAATACTGCCACAGAAAGCGGAAGCTTCCACTTTCTGCAGTGGCATTTTAGCAGACATACCCCCTGGGGGCCGTGCAAGTATTTCCTCTGTGAAAAGGGGCCACGGAGGAAAAACTTTGAAGACTGCTGCTGTAGTGCACTAGCTCAGAGTAGGCTTAGGAGCAACTCCTCCTGTCTACCATGTTCCCCATCCAGTGTCAAGATTCTAACAACAGTCAGGATTAAGGATCAGAGCTGGGTCAAACCCGATGGTAGCAGAGGAGGTTCCAGATCATGACTGATATAAAGGATCAGAGTCCAAGTCAGATTTTAGGGTGTGGGTCAGGAGTCAAAGTCCAAATCAGGTAGAGGTCAAAGCCAAGATATTGAGAGCAGGGAGCAAGAATGGTCAAAACAGCTACTTGAAATCCACATTGTTGTCTGGACACTTCCTGGAATGCCCTTTACATTTATATAGAGCAGGGAGCCAATCAGGAGCCACAACGCTGCTGCCTGTCAAATGCCTTGAGGTGGGACAGTCAATGGTCTGTGTCCACAGCAGGTCATGGGCGGTGTAGCACAAGCTGGCTACAACTGCTACTGGGATCCCAGCTGACTACAGTCCTGAGAGCTAGACATGTGGGCTCTTACATTTCCCCCCTCTAGGGTGGCCCTGTTGGCCTGGGTTGTTGGGATGGGCCAAATGACTGGATGCCACTCGGTTGAAGGCATGGTCTTGGAATGTGGGTTCCCAAGATTACTCTTCTGAGACAGCCATTCTAGTCTATGAGGTATCAGAGGGAGCCACTTCTGTTTTGGAGTCCAGTATCTTGGGGATCCACACTGGAGGGGATGGTGGCTTATCCCAGTGAGCAAATGGTTGTCAGTGTAGGGTTTTAGCAAGGATACATGATAACACTGGGTATATTTTGAGGGAAATGAAACTGAAGCTTCATAGTCACTGGATTAATTGCCTGGCTGATAGAATATAGCCAATTCTATTAGTGGTCCAGTTTTTGATACATCTGTTTAATGCAGAAGTTTTGAGGTGAGAGCCACATTTTTTGCCAGATGGTGACTGCGGGGTCTTCCTGGCCCTTGCGGTCAGCATATCACATGTAGTCCTCCTTGGCACTGACCAATGGGTCTTGAGCTCTTCTTGAACTTCATGGATCTGAGGCACCCCCTGCACCAGCCACAGGATTGGTGGAGTTGATGGGTATATCCATGTGGAGACGGGGTGAAGGCTCAGTTTGCATAGAACAGACTCTGCTCAATAGAGACAAGCTCATCATTGTTATAAGCAAACTCTGCTTGGGGTAGGAGGCTCAACCAGTTGTCACAGTAGAAATTTATGAAGCATGTATTACAACATTTGATTTGCTCATCTGGACTGACCATTAGCTTGTAGTGAAAGGCAGTGGATGTATAAATGCAGACTCCAAGCAATCATAGGGATTCATGCCAAAACTACAACACAAACTGCATCCCCCGAACATTTGTGACTCACTCCAGAAGCCCATGGAGATGGATAACATGATTAGCCAGAGCTGGACTGTTTCTTCTGCAGAGGCAGGTGTGCAATGGGGACAAAGTGTGCCATTGTCAACAGGTTAACCACAGTGAGAATTACACTGTGCCCATTAGAGCTTGACTATGAAGTCCAGGATAATGACCTCATTTGGAACCACCGAAACATGTGGGCCATACAGGGGTTTTTAAGGTGATCCAAATGGCCTGCTAATGGTGAGTATGACATAGCCACAGTTCTTATTACTAAGGGGGTTCTGACAGAACATACAAGTGGCTCTAGTCATATAGCAAGTCATCCTGGCCCTGGTGTTGGCCATGGCTTGCTATCTCAAGCTTCTTAGGAGGGTGTTCCTTTTCTGTAGCTGAATGGCTCAGAGACATGAGAGCTTGGGGAATTGTAGCATCCAGAAAGTTTTAAGGGCTTAAGAATGTGTGGGGACTCTAAATGGGGGTGAGCGGGGGTGGTCCTGGCCGGTGAGATATTCTCTTTTTTCAGGACAAGGCATCAGTGGTATTGTTCTGGGGACTCAGGTGGTACGTGATGGTGAAATTGAAGTGTGTGAAGAACAGGGGCCAGCTAGGCTGCCACTGGTTCACTCCTTTGGCTCAGTGGGGGTGCTCTACATTTTTATGATCCCTGTATACCTGTACTTGGTACCAAACACCTTTCAGATAGTGGCATCACTCTCCAAAGGCCACTTTGATGACTAGAAGCTCCTTTTCTATAATTTTGTAATTCTGTTTGGAAGGAGAGAGTTTCTGTGAAGGCACAATAGTTGAGGTCCTGTTGGGGACCACACATTTGAGAGAGTATGACCCCATTTTCCACATTGGAGGCATTGGTCTTGATGATAAAGATGATAAAGATTTGTGCTGTGTTGGGATAAGCAAGAATCGGGGCCCTGGTAAAGATCATATTGAGCTGGTTGAATGCTTGTTGGGCCTCTGGAGACCAGGTGAAGGTGGCGTTTTTGTGGAGAAGCACTGTCAAAGGGAGTTTGGCCTGGAAACCTGGAAATGAAGCAACTATAAAAGTTAGTGAACCCCAGGAAGCATTGCAACTCCTTAATGTTTTGGGGGAGGGTGCCCAGGTCCATACTACCCCCATCTTCTTGGGGTCCATTCAGAGGCCCTCAGTGGACAAGATGTAGCCCAGGAACTTCACAGAGCACTGGTTGAAGCTGTGCTTTTCCAGCTTTGTGTAAAGGTGGTGTTGGTGGAACCATTCCAAAATTGACCAGACATACTGGGTGTGTTGATTAGGACCCTTGAAAAAATGTGGATATCATGTAGGTAGATTATCAGTACTCAGTGTTAGTCTTGATCGGCAAAAGTGACAAAGAGTCCTGTGGCACCTTATAGATTAATGCTCTATTACATCTATTATGAGTACTGGTACTCATAGGTACTGGTCTAGGATGTTCTGGAAGACTACATTCATGAATTTCTGAAACGTTTCAGGAGTGTTTGTGAGGCCAAATGGCATCACCGGGTATTCATAGTGGCTGTATCAGGATTTAATAACCATCTTCCACTTGTCACCACCTTAAATACAAACCAGGTTGTAGCTCCCACCCCGCCCCCATGTCAAGTTTTGTGAATTTCTGGGCCAATTGTACATAGTCCAGTAGTTCTGGGATGAGTGGAAGTGGATATTTATTCCTACTGGAATCAATGGCTAGCACTGTGCCGCTTCCAGCAGACCCATTGGACTGGGATGGCAAACCGCAGCCAGTGGGAGCCTCAGTCAGCGAAACGGCAGGTAAACAAAGCGGCGGGGCCCGCTAAGGGTGCTTACCCTGCGGTCCCGCATGCCAACGTTGCCAATCCCTGTCTTAGTGCATTGATCCTCTCCTTTATCATATGTTTTTGTTATTTCTGCTGCTGTCTTTTTAACTACCTTTCACATCTATGCTACAATTTAGTCAACAAATAAGCTGTAATACAGGCCTGTGAATAAGTAGCAGGTGGAAATGTAAAGCCCAGTTTAACTCCCCTGGAAGTCAATGGAAATTTGGCCATTGATTTGAATGGAGCACAACTCCCCAAAAATGTTAAAGAAGTACTTTAGACTGGTGGACCTGATCATGAGCCTGGCACAATCAGTCACACGTCATTCAGTCTGTAGCCTTTTCCTCAGGGATCTGCTTATTGTTTAACACATGCAAGCATTGGAAACTGGAACAGGAACAAAAAGCTACAGTCCTGTTCTTCAACTGAGATGGTGGGAGAGTGTGGTCTTTGATAGCTTTATGAACTGGACCTTCCCCCAGCTTAGAGGAGTCTTCAGACCTTTCATGCCCTCTGACTGCCTTCTGCTGCAGCTACAGAAGAGGACAGTCCCAACCCTCTCCTAGTACCTCACCTCCTTTATACGACCTGGCTGGCAATCATCAGCCCCAATCACTAAATGCTGTCCCTCAGGGCCAGATGATTCCCAGCAGCTGCCAGCTAGACTCCTTTCCAGAACAGGGCTGGCTGCTCTTGGCCCCCTTGACCTTCGAAAGGACAGACTGTCCTGTTACAAATACAATTAATTATTATGCGTTATTATTTATTTTATTTTAATGCAATTTAATTTATTTAATTTTATTTTATTACAGCACTTTAAACTGTGGCAGACATACAGCTCTTATGGCATCCCACCTCATAGGATGTGAAGTCGTGTTTCACCAGCTTGTGGCTATTGCTCATATCTTCTGAAGAAACCCAACGGCGACTAGGAGGCTTTCAACTGAAAAACATGCAATCCTTGTAAATGTGCATTCCTTTACATTGCTTCTAATGCCATTACAATTTCATTGACATACTGTACTCTGATAATGAGCCCAGAATAGGAAAGCATATAATATTCCTGTGGTGCCAAGCAGGTACTTACGTTCCCCTCACTTGTGTTTGAATCCTTCTTTTTTCTTTTTTAATCTTTCCAGATAGATAGATAGATAGATAGATAGATAGATAGATAGATAGATAGATAGATAGATAGATAGATA
>ML677348.1:33343110-33383320 GCA_007922305.1 Dermatemys mawii | reverse complement strand
ATAGATAGATAGATAGATAGATAGATAGATAGATAGATAGATAGATAAAATTCACATTAGCTTGTCAATGCTTTGAGAATGGGAAACATCTGTTTTTTGGAGTCCTGAGCCTCTGATCCTGCTGAAGCCTGATGAAATAAAAATATGATACTAATGCAATTTTCTTTTTATCTTTCAACATTAGCATCTTCTGTAGCACTGAAATATCTGGATTCACATCCATTAGTCACCTTTCATTGCTGTTAGGATGTTGTTGTGTCTGGTTTTTACCTTCTGTTCTCCATTAACCCATCCTACCCTCTCCTTCTCCTAAACAAACAACATTCAACAGATTTGAAGGAAGCATATCCTGATTCTGTTGCTTATAGGATATTCTGCATCATTAAGGATTCCTGTGTGTGTTCTGGCAACCTGACATCTAGCAAAGACAAATCACAGATGTTTTGCAAATATCAGGCATGAACATTCTGTGAAATCCATTAACTTATCTCTGTGAAAGATGAGGGCTACCATGAATCCATTGTGGTCAACAGTCTCTAAGATGCCTTGGTTAAACAAGCAAAGTAAGTACTGGTATGAGAACTTCCAAAAGCCGGTTTACCTCCTGTAGTATCTGTCATCAATGGGCCATTAGTGTTTCTTGTCATTTGAGAAAAAGAAGTTCATGAAGAAATTGAAAAAAACAAAAAAACAAAAAACAAACCCATACCCTTATTTCTAGCTATAGATGAATGTGCTGTTGGAAGTGTACAGTTCATGAACCTGAAAGATTACACACTTCTTCCATTAGCACCCTGGTGAATAAGGCTGAGAATATTTCAAAAGGACTTCAGAATTCTTTTAATCAATACAAAATATGCCGGATATATGTAACAACCAATCTCATTTATCCACAGCTATGCTCAGTAGAATGGTTTGCTTAAAGCATACAACACATAGTATGGTGATATGCAAGTGTCTTGGGATCCGGTGAACAAAATGAAAAGTAAGAAAGAGACACTGTTAATGCCCTTCCTTCTACTGCTTTGTTATAACAGATCAGAGTGGAGCTCACCATATCGTCTGTAGGTGATAATGGATAGATTAGGATGACATTTTATATTAGACTAACATCTTTCCTGTAGTTGACTTTCCCATACCCCGCCCTCTTGTAACACACTAAAGCAGGTTACTATTCTCTTCTCATTTCCTGCAGCAGTATCATTTCCCTGTTTTCTCACATCATCACCTCCACTTTATAAGGGACACCAACTATATGTACCTGAAGGCAATATGAATTTTGGGAGGTTGCCACCCTGTATTTATTGATTTAATGTCAGCTATGTAGTAGATATGAAAATATTGCTATCCATGGAAATATATTTGAAATAAAAGGATTTCAAAGAAGACTTGAGAGCAGCAGTGTGCCAAGAACCACTTCAATCTCAGACAGAGTCACAGAAAACTGTAAAATGATTAAAGCAATCTAGAATATAAAGAAATTTATTATGAAGTACAATGATAACATACATCAAAACAACTAAATAAAAGTTACAATGTGAGTTGAAACATCAAAGCCAGAGATTTCACTTACTTTGGTTGGATGCCAGTTCAAATACAAATGTAATGGAGGGTGTTTGTCTATCCCTAGGTTTTGTTTTATGCAGTCACTCTATTTCCCAGGGCACTGCTTCATCAGTGTCAGGAAAACTCTGTGTGATGTCTTGTTCAAACTGGAGAAGAAAGGGCTATGCAGAACCATGTTCAGCTCTAACACTATAAATTGGGTATTATTATAATTAATGAATTATACAGCCTGGAATTTTGCAGACAAATATGTGGACAAGGGGCCTGCTTCAAAGTACATAAAATCTAGAGCTCAGACTGGGTCAACCTTAATCACTATGAATAGCACTTACCCACACAAGCAGTTACACTGATGTCAGTGCAGCTATTTACGTAAGTAACTATTACTCTGAGTGAGTTCATGTTGCAGAATCTGGCCTTACACAGACTAAGTGCAGACACAAGAGCTAGGATAGTGGGATAAGGAGAAGTAGGAAGTAGTGACTGTGGTGTGAAGTTGCCATGTCAGTTTCATTATATTTTGTGGGAGGAGGACTATGCCTTTAAGAACTGTCTGCCAAGGAGGAACTTAAAGGAGAGGATGAAGGATGGGAAGGAGTTCTCTTACTCCTCAGCTACTGAGTTTATGAAATCCCAGTTGGCTTCCTATATCTTTTTCTCTTTGGAGTTCAAGGAAGAAAGTAACATGGAATTAAAAGAGAGAAATGATCTTGCCACTATACTGTACTTTGTGAAACTCTGTCATCTCATGACAGCCTCTTAAACACTTTTAGTGTACTATACCAGTGCATAAACACCCACAAGTAATTTTCTGTACCCTCTTCTTTTTTTAAGTTCCTATTCATATTCAGATTACATTGTTGTATAATGTGACTATGGAACACATTATGGGGAAAAATATATTTTGCACCTCACCAACTTAAACAACATGAAATTGATATTCATCAGCATACATGATACTTCCATTTGCTGCATAGATGCAGATGACTAACTGCAGGGTTGCTGGGGATGTGAAAAAAACTATCAATGAATGCAGAGTTATTCATACATTTTTAAAAGTGAAGTTTTCAAAGCCAATTAGGGGATTTAGACACATCTTTAACTGAGACTACTGTAACACCTACAACACTTTTAAAGATATAGACACACTAGTTTACACAAAATTTACACTTAGGAAGATTTATCGAACAGACATTGCTATTTTCTGCCATCTTCCTGTTCATCCGCTTGGCACCCGACATTCGGGTTACTTTCCACATCTGTGTGTTCTCTGCTTTCCCACCAGGAAGGGGACATGGGATTTTCCTGCACCTGCTGCCATGCTCTGGCCCTAGAAAGGATTGAGCAAGAGTGAAATTCTAAAAATTCAAGATAGGAAGGAGAAGAGCAACAATAAGAGTCCTGCTACACAGAGATATAAGGACCACAAATAGCTCAAAAACTGTCTTGAGAGGTCGAGGATTTCAGGACAACCTGCATACAAGTGAAATATGATTTAGGAGCTCTGGCATCCACAAACCTGCCTGCTGCATTCCCCTGCCCTCAAAATCAATTCCTTTCTGCTCCTTATGGCACTGCCCCTCCCCTGCTACCCATTCTTAGGATAGGGGGACAAGTTTATTTTCAACTTGAATAGCAGAATGTGGTCAACAACAGCAAACAGAGCCCAAACAGATATTCCCAATTTTATTTCAAGACTCTGAGGTTGTCTAGTCTCTGTAAACACAGACATAGAATCATTGTGTCTGTGCACAATCATAGCCAGAAGGAATAGTGAGTAAGAGCCCCCATGATTTGTAATGGGATGACAGATTGAAGGAAACATAGAGGATAAAAAGAAAATCTGAGAAGATAGGGCCAGTCACTAAATCAATCAATATTTAAAAAGTCTGCATTGGGCCTTCCACATTCCTAAAACAAGCTTTGATTATTTTCTGTGATGGAGGAAGGCATTCACCCTACTTCACCCCAGACAAGAGCAGGCATCTAACTCGTGTTGTAGCCCAAAACTCCTTCAGCTCCTTCAGACTTTCACTGAGCAAACACCAGAGAAAAATTAAGAAGAAATTTTTCTACATTTGCCTCACCCAAAAATGCTTCTCCTAACACAAAGCAAAGAGTGTGCCAGAAATAGGCATGGAACTCTATTCCTTGTTTTTATTGTCATTCTAAGGCTTATGAACAGAGGCGTGCGCAGGGATTTAAATGTGACTACGTTTGGGGGGCACTTTAAACATGGACCCCCAATGTCCCGGGACCTGCTGCCTCCTCCTCACTGGTTCCCACTGCCTCCTAGGATCCCCACCCATCCCTCCAGGATCCCACTATCCCGGGCTCCAAAGACTTCTGGAGGCTGTGGGCGAAGAAGGGGGCTCAGCTGGCCTCCCAGGCTCCCTTTTGCAGAACTCCACTGCTAGCCCAGGTTCCCTGCTCTGGATGCCATCAATGGGGCCCAGCAGGAACTCTAGCCACAGTGCTTTTCCCAGGCATGTCTCCACCCTGGCAGAAAGGGGGAAGAAGGGTCTTGTGGGAGGGAATTCGGGTCAGGGAGTAGGGCAGAAACTGTGGATGGTGTCAGAAATAATTATTGGGGAGGGGAGGCTGTGTCCCTGATCCTCTCCTCCTTGCTTCTACCCCTGCTTATTTGTAAAATGCTTATTAAACCTTTATTGTGCTTATTTGCAAAAGTGTTTTGCTCTGGAGCAAAGCAAATTACTGTAAGAGATGCAAAATAGCTCAGTACCAGATATTTGTTGGTTATGTGATGATCTTGGAGTTCATTAAATAACAAACCAGTGAATGAGAAAAGATTAAAACTTTAATAAAACCAACTGGAAAACTTCTGTAGTGAGTTGCTGAACATAGCCATATGGCGTTCTCCACCCTGGCCTTCAGGGAAGTCTCCAAATTCCTATGTTCATAATACTTGCCCCTTATGAGAGAGAATTTCTAAATTATAATCTACTACAACTATATCTCTATAGAGTACAAGGCTAAATCTTCTTGCTAGAAGACAATATGAAAGAAACCCTCACCATGACCAGTAGCTGGTTGCCTGTGCATTGGTTTTCTAAGAAATTCCCATTGTGTCACCCTCAGAGAGCAGCACTTTTTGGACGATGGTCCTGGGATTCTAATTTGGATACTGTTCTGGGAATTTCGCTGTCAAAGCAAGCATGGCTAGTAAATGTGTGAGATCTGTATTCTCCCATTTATCTTGCTGTAGCGGGGTGGCTACCCGCTCCCAGCCAGAAAAGGTTAAAGTCAGCCCTGGAAGAAGGCTGGGGCTGTAAGTGCAAAGCTCCCAGGTTGATTAGGAGAATAGGCTTAGCTGGGTAGCCATGCCTCAAACACTCTAGCAGGCCTTAAAGGCTGAGAGGCAGGAGCAGAGAGAGTAGTGTCTCCTCTGTCTCCAGAGGTAGACAGGCCTGGCTGCTGAGAAAAACAAGGTACCTAGAGTAGAGCAGGGCTGGGCCAGGCAAGAGGAGCTGGAGAAGCTCTGGCCTGGAAACCCCCAGTCTGCAGGGCCTAGGGGGAAGGCCCAACAGAGGGTACTGGGGTTGCAGGGGGCAGCCCAGGGCTAAAGAGGCAGAGGCAGCAGGCCAACTCCCCTTGCCGGTGATGAGGGGCAATTAGACTGCAGTCTGCCCCAGTGAGCGGGGGCAAGTGGTGACTGGCAGTTGCCTAGACTGAGGCAAGGTGGGGATAGGGGGTGGGGGTTCCCCGGGGAGGGGAGACCCCGAGATGGTGGAGGTATTGCGGGGCACAGCACTCGTAAGAGGGCACCGGGACCCAGGGCGGGGCACCGGCGCCAGTAACGAGCGGGACCAAACCCTGAAGAGGGCGCTGTAGGGGGCTGGACCAAGCTAATTCTCAGAAGGACCAGCAGGAGGCGCCGAGGGATAGTCGCCGCACACTTACGCTTGCTCTTTGGCATAGAGAACAAGGGAGTTCCCTGTGTTTTTCCTTCTCTCCTACTCCCATTTTTCTTAGCTCCTCTGTGCACTTGTACCCAACTCTATAGAGTGAAACTGACTCAAGTCTGAACAGTCTCACTCTGCTGAAATTGCAGAATCTTGTAAAAAACCTCCATCCTCTGTGTTTGTCTAATAGAACTAATAGTGTGGAGTTCAGCGAGAGAAGGCAGGACTCCCTCCTATCCTTTACAACTCTATTTTTCTGACGGAATTAGATTCTGGAGCAGCAGCAGAGTGTAAATAATAAGATAGCAAGGTTCATAGAGGCTGTTCACAATGATATTGTGAAGCAATGAAACTGAGCAGACTAGTGTTGATTTCACTATCATGTTGCCAGCTCTCTCACATGTCCTACTTATAGGAAAATACAGATACAGGAATTGTCATACTAGATCCAATACTTTCTGCATCTAGTCCAGTATCCTAGTCAAATTATTGAAACATCTATGCACGAAATCAGTACATAGCTATCTAGTAAACGGAACAATTTTTTTAAAAAAAGCTAACAAACAAAACCCGCACACAACAGCATTGAAAGAGAAATAAGGATTTATAACAGGAAGTTAGCTTCAACCTTAACTATAGAGTAGTTACTGATGCTCCATAAAATATTTATTACTCTTTTCCCAATGTGGGTTTTAATTTACTGTTGGTGAAAGCAGGGGTTACCTCATGGGCAGATTGTGTAAAGGACAGTATTATTATTAAATAGGCACTAAAGTGATTATTTGATTAAAACTTTCTAGAAAGTGACATTATATTTAGGACTTCTTGCTTTCAGCATGTATATTTTCTATTATTCTGGTTTATTTTATACACATTTCAAATATATAATATAATTTGTTTTAAGAGGTTAAAACAAAAAAAAAAGATCATGCCAATGCCAACTTGTCAGTTACATTTATCTGTAGCACTTTCTTTCACTTATTTTTCACTTAGTTTATCAAATGATAAGCATATCACTAAACATGCAAACCAGCCCAGGTGTGACAAAATGTGAAAAAATGTCTAAAATGTGTGAATAAAAATCAGTTCTTATGAAAAGGGGCCTCATTTTGCAAACACAAGGACTCTTGTTCTCTCTTATCTGTCCTTTTATTTTTATTTTTGCTTAACATAACAATCCTTTCCTCTTTTCTATTTTTTCTCCTCCTGTATTGCTCTCTGCTTTTCTCTAGTTTTCTTTTTTCTGTTTCCACCAATGTATTTTCCTATTCAGTATTGTACATTATATTGCTATTTTAATTTGATCTTTTCCTATTGACTTCTTTTCCTTTTCTGTTTAATACCTCATGTCTGCTCTTTCTTTCTTTCTTTCTTTCTTTCTTTCTTTCTTTGACACTCATTTCTCCAACCTTATTCCCTCCTGCCTGTTTGGCTCCTGATCTTTCCCTCCCATCTCTTTTACTCCTCCTCTTCCCCTCTTTTTACCCAATCCTCTCAGCCATGCTCCCTGTAGCAGAACTTCCTATCTCCAGCCAGATAATCCCGGTTAGGTTCACTCAGCCAACCAACACCTTTCTTAACTGCCCCATTCACACAGGCTCTACTTACTTGATTTTCTTCTTGTAGACTAGCTCCCAAGTCTGCCTGCCCTATTGCCCAGCCTCTTTAGTTTTGTGGGTCTCTTCCAGCCAGTCTTGTTGCTGCTGCTATCTTTAGAGCTGTACTCCCGTCACTGTAGGGTCCTCCAGGCCAATATCAGAGCAGCACTCTGTGCTCCTGGCCAAGAGAAGTGATGTGAAGCAATGCTCCCTATAGGGAAAGGGAGGGCAAGGGCACAGAACAACATGAATGAAAATCAGGCAGCAAAAGCTGAGCACTAACCAGAAAGTTCACATGCCTCTTCTGTGGCTGAGCTTCAGGGTGAAAACTGAAGTCACGCAGTGGAAGACGGGTGGAAAAACCCATCAAATTCAGAGATGTACAGAAAATTCATGCATGTTGTGAGTGGACATAAGTTCTTTAAGCTGTATTGTCCCCACCAAATGTTTTTTTCTGAGCACACACTTTATATAAGATATGGAGGTAAAGAAGGTATGGTCTGCTAATAAACACCAAAACACTTGTTTAACCCAGCCAACAGCTGAGCTAAAAACTCCAGACAAAAGGGAAACAGAGAGCACTGATAGCCATCATGTAGAACCGCTGTACCGTAGCTGGTTATGTGATGTTGCAGAATGTGGTGTTCAAGACATATAATACCTGCAGGCAAAGTGGCCTAATGATTAGAGCTGGACCTTAGGAGTCATCCCTCTGCGGTTCTTTTGTCCTAACTCTGGCTAATTTGCTGTGTGACCTTGTTTAATTTGCAGCCTCTCTGGGGCTCAGTTCACCAATTTGTAAAGCTGAGATAATAATCCTTATGCTAACTGCATATTTCTCAGGCTTGCTGTGAGGCTTAACTGAGTGATTACTGTTTGTAAAGTGTTTTGTGACCCTAGGGTGAAAGGTGCTACGTAAGTACACATTTTTGTTCTCTGTTTACTTGCTCCAGGCTTGTAATATTTTTTCCAGTTCTGAATTTAGCATTATTCCATTTAGAATATGGAGACACATGGGTATATGCAATTGTATATTGTATGCATATTTGGGAATATTTTAAAACAAGGTTTCCAGGCTATGCCACCCATGTGTCCAAGGTTTTGGAAGGGAGAACATTAAAATATGATGATAATCTATTTGCCATCTGTACAAATATCATCAGCATAATCTACTGATATGGAGAGGAAAATGGGGCAAAGATTGAGCTTTTCTGGCTTTCTGCATTTCCTCATAAAACTAGATTTGGCATTTCATTTGTGAGCTTTAAGTTCTATTTATTTTTCTGATAATTGGAATATCCAGAACCTTCTGAACACAACACTATTCTATAGATCAAACCAAAATCTGACCTCTCATATTGTACGTATCTGTCACTTATACCGAATGTCATGGGAACAGTGAACCTGTATGTGATGCAGATTTTGTTCCCCACTATCAATGTATTGTGTTGCCTTTATTTTTCTCATTAATAAAGTTGATTCCTTCTGGTGACACAACTGTTGCTTGCACTTGGTTTGTTCAAATTTGGTTTGTTCTAGCTGATTTAGCAATATTAATTAAATTCATTACAAATAAATATGGCAACTATATTGCCTAGGTCAGCTGCCAACCCTCGACAACTGCTATTCTGAAATTAAGGAGCATTATATCTATGTCAGTTATACCATTATATACTTTAAAGTACATTTAATGCAGAGATGATTTGTATTCAATGCATTTTTAAATACCTGCAGACCCTTTGGACAGTGGGACTTAGGGCAGCAGTGCCACAATAAAACCAATTTCATTTCATGCTCAGAAAACCTGAACACCTGTAACCGTTTTATAGTAAGTTGTAGAGTATCTTCTTCCTACAGAGAAAGAAATAATTAAATGCATCCTGTACCTAACATTGCCTTGTTTAAAAACAAACAAACAAACAAAAAAACAGAAAGAAGATGCTCATCTTGTGAGCATGGAGTCATGAGAGCTGGCAACTCTGCCTGTGTCTGAGTATTTCCCATAAAGGACCTGATTCTTTCACCACTACAGTCAATGGGAGTTCTGTCTCTGACTTCAAAGGGAGAAAGCCCCTGTACAAGCAAACCTGTGAAGTGCTGAGCAGATACTGCAAAACATGCTGAGATGTTGTAGCTCTTATTAACTTCAGAGGCAACTGAGGAATGAAGCTCCGTTTTGTGGGCTGCTTTTGCATACGTTCCTGCCAGCACAGCCCTGCTCCTCTCTAGAAATCATTTTCCATGCTCTTTTTGGAAAAATAATATTAGAAACCAAAACACGTTTGTTTACGCAAGAGAAATATTCACAAATAAGAATAATTATTCCCACCCCAAAAAGTCCCAAAATGCAGACTTTTATATGCTGTATTTGTAATCACATTTCAACAAACAAATTCCAGCAATTTGCATTTTTGATTTGCAAGTGTGGTTTTTCCTGTCTCCTTTATAGTGATAATTATTCTCCTCATAAAGAACACCACATTGGTAAGGAACTTTGCAATATTCAAAGTTCTGAAGCATCTTCGTGTGTGCTGCTAAGTGTCAGCACCTGCATTATTAACCCTGCTTGTTGGGGATGGGGTGGGGTTGAGTGGGGGAGCTGTAAAGCATCTGCAATGGGCTTAACAATGGTGTGAAAGATCATCACATGTAAGGTTCAGCCCTGAAGTTGGATGTGAAGGGGTATACTGCTGTGCCCTCATGAAGCTCCATTAAAGTCAATGGGACTACTCAGTTGTAGATATGGAAGTATATCCTTGAGTATGCTTCTGAATCAGAAACAATGTGTTTATCCTCCTGCAGATCAAGCTGTCTGCTCTTGAATGGAGAACTGAAAAGATTCTGCACCCTAGTTACATGTATGAGTGAAAAGTTATTCAAAGGAGAGGAAATGCTAAGGCGCTCCACAACTCTATGATAGCAAGTCTTCCTTCTGTGGGTTATGAAGCTAATGAGAACTAAAAAGGTCTGTACCAGGGATAATATACTGACCAACCCTTGATAGACTAGATTGGCTTTGAAACAGTTTTGATGACAAAAAATATTATCAAGGAGTTTCAGACAACTTCGTGATTCCTCTGTTGCTGTATGAGAAATATCTTACATTTATTATTATTATTGCCTAATCAGACTTCTGTTGGGGAGCCACTTCCCCAGCCATCATGATTTTGGGGTTGGGGAGATTAATCTTATGGATTAATGGATGGCCCCTCTTCTTCCCTTTTTGATGCAGAACTGTCATGGCTGGAGAGCTTCACCTTGTGCTGAAAAGCTTCTCTGAGGAGTGGATGGGGAGGTGTGGTAGGAAGGAAGTGGAGCAGGGAAGAGTGGCAGAGGGTAGAAGAGTGTTTAGCTTTTGAGTACTGATCCAAATACACTGCATGACTTTCTTATTAATATTTTGTAAATGTGTCCATGATTTTTGATTGACAAAGAGGTAAAAATAACTGAACTAATATACAAAAATAAACTTACTCTGCACTGGCCTATTTTAGAAAATACTGCAGCTCTCAGCTCATGTCATTAGACTGAGATTCTTAATAAAACAGTTGCTTTGCTAATTTGCCTTTGCACTCATTATTTCAAACATAACAAAAGAAGAAAGGACCAAGTTCAGCCCTCGGCTGTCTCTGTGCAATCCTATTGACATATTTGTGGTTACATGGGAGTAAAATAGGACAGGAGCTGGCATTTAAGTGGCGAGTTAGAGATGTGTAAGCGGGCATAATGTGTGTAAAGATTAAACACTATCCAACTTTAAATAATGTGCAGATATAGAAAACTCAGCCACAGCTGTATATTTACACTCAACTTCAAAATCAGACAGCATGGAATGGAAAATATTCTACGGATTCAATCTGGTATCAAAATGCACAGAAGTGTTTTATCACCAGAAGGGAATTTTGCCTTACATGTTTTGTCTCTGTGAAAATTTACTAATTAGATATTATAAGTAAACAACTATCATAGTTTTTCACCATATTTTTTTTTACTTAAGCACAAATGTCTTTTATTTTATTTGGTTTTATGACAACTGATTCATTTAACTAGGTATATGTTTGTATATTGTAAACTAATGCTGAACGGTTTGGTGGCCTTGTCTACACTTGAAATTAGCCTTAGTTTCACCTATTGGTATAATTTCATCAGTGCAACCCCCCAGATAAACAAGAAAAGCAAAAATTTCCACCAGAACAGGTTACCCTGGTTTCAAGCAGAAATAAGCTTCACTACTGCAAATTGCAGCATTTCTTGTATAGCTATATGTTGTACCAATTCAGCTACCCTAGTGGCTGAAATCAGGGATATTTCCAAGTGTAGAAAAGGTCTCTTATTTCTATATCATCTAAAAGGTATTTTGACCTTTTCAATACTGAGCCCAATCTCAGACTATAAAATCTGCCCCAAATCCATTACATGCCAATGTTCAAATATCCCCACTTGTAGCTATCTAACTTGTGGTTCCACTTAAGAGAACACAAACAAAGTATTAAAAAGGCTGTGAAAAGGAATTGAGTGACAGTAAAAAATAATCACCAAAACCCAGCAAACTTACCCTCGTTAAATTTCCTCACAGCCCAGCTTCCTCTGACTTTTTTGCTCTTTTTTTTAGGCAAAAGCCCATTTGACAAATAATCTTCATTCCACATCACAAATAAAATTTACAATAAGAAGAGGAAATTACTCATATTTATTCTCCTAAATATTGTTCTGCAAAGAATAAGGAATATTACATCTGCCTTTGCTAACCTTCTGTGTAGTTTATAGGGTGCTTAGAAAGCAATGCCATCATTCTCTCAGAGCCTGACCTCTTAACTGTGCCCAGTCATGAGAAACGGCATTAACTAGAGTTCTGAAACTGGCTGCTAAGTCCACATCACTAACAGGGCAGTTGTATGTGTTTTCCATAGCTCATTTCATATTACAGTAGGGCCCTTAGGCCCCACCAAAATTAAGTCACCATTCTGTTAGTGAGTATAGAAACACAGAAATGAGAGAGCCCCCTCAACTCAGCTATAAGAGCCTAAGTAGAAGAGAAAATTATTCTGTCATGTTGATGCCTGATTCCTTCACATGCCAGATGGATATGGAAAGAGCCTCCCAGTATATGCTCCCAAGGAAACCCAGCATTTCCCTAACAGCTACATTCAGTTAAGAGATAATCCCCAAAGTTTTAATTGCGCCCCATAATAAGTAACATTATATTATACATAACATGCAGCCAACATATAGAATATTATACATGTTTTGTAAATTTACATTTAAACTCTGCTAATACCAGTATGATAGACCAACACAAGGTGAGTCTCACCCTCTCTTGTGAAAGTTTATTTCCTGATGCCTTTTGGTTATTTTCAAGAAGGTCAAAATCATTTGCAAGGGCATGGTCCAAAATAACATGCACACAAAAACAGCTAGATATTTTTAGGTCAGATCACAAAGCCAATGTAACCTTAAATGTCTTCAATTATCGTTTTACATCCAGTGCCCCTGATTAACATCTTACCAGGCAAGCCATACTCATGAATATATTTTAAAAGAATTTTCAGTCTCAAGTTTTCTCAAATAAGCCTTACAACAGTTGATAGTTGCAAGGAACTTGATAGTGGTTGCAAAGAGAAAGAATTGTTAAATACGATACAAGGTGTAACCATTAATCTAAGAAATGAATTTCTTTGCTGTAGCTCCCATAGCATCTGAAATGTGTGTCTCATTTATATTTCATAGGAGGTTGAAGAAATTTGGGTAAATTACTAAGTGTGTTTAATATTCTATAGAGATATTGTATTGAATAATTTCTTGGTTATGTCTAGGGCCCCATCAAATTCATGGCCATCATAAATGTATCACGAACAGTGAAATCTGATCTTTTGTTTGCTTTTACCCTATACCATACAGATTTCACAGAGACACCAGCATTTCTCAAATTTGGGATCCTGTCCCAAAAAGGAGTTGCAGAGGGTCACAAGGTGGATTGTGGTATTGCCGCTCTTATTTCTGCACTGCCTTCAGATCTGGGTGGCTGGAGAGCAGCGTCTGTTGACTGGGCACCCAGCTCTGAAGGCAGCACCCTGCCAGCAGCTGCTCAGAAGTGAGGGTGGCAATATCATACCATCCCTCCCTTACTTCTGTGCTCCTGCCTTCAGAGCTGGGTGGCTGGAGACTGGTGGCTTCTGACTGAGGGCCCAGTTCTGCAGGTAGTAGCACAGAAGTAAAGCTGGCAATACCATATCAGGCCATCCTTATTTCTGCACTGCTGCTGAAGGTGGCCTAGCATCACATGTGATTGGAACTTGGTCTGAGGAGCACATCCGCTCAGAATATCAGACCATCATAATGGCAGAAATTGGATGGCTAGATAATCTGCTCCACATCCTGACAACCTATGGGCCTGGCTGCCAACTTTACGGCATGATGCTACAGTGGTAAAGAAAGAGAGTTTTTTTAATAGAAAATGCTTTATTCTTAGATACTGTTGGCCAGAGCTTATAGGGCACATTCAAGCTCCTCATGGCTCAGTGAGAGCTCTAAAATCAGTGACCAATTTATAAGATTATATCCCTTCTCCCTCCTGAAATTACCTCTCTTCTTCTGTATTATCATGGCAGTGAAGATTACCTAAGGAACTTGAGTTGAAACTTACTTCTGAGTTGTGGACAGGGTGTCCTTTAAAAGGCACCTTCACCTCCTTCCTTATTTTATTAAACATATGATTTTGTGAGTTTAAAGACATGCTGTGAGGCGCATCTGTTTGCTGAGACTTTACCTGGAAAGGGAGATGTTTGACTGGCAGGACTACGTTAAGAGTTGATTAAAGAGATCTGGGAGGCTGAGTTAGGACTTCTTGTTATAGCTAAGACAATACTGCAGAAGATACATAGGAAGGAGGGTATATAATTTATAGGCCTTGAATACTCTGTGTTCATTTTTCAAAATTATTGTATATAACTTTCGCAATGTTCCAACAGCCTTGGATATTCTCAATGAACAAATATGAATATATAAATGAATACTTTAAAAAATATTAACAACTCTGCCAACATCAGATGGCACAACCTTATGGTCAATGACACAGCACTTTCTTTTACCCAATAGTTTTTTTTATTTTTGAAATTGCAAATTGACATCCCTCAACTCTGGAAATATGTGATCTGACTTAGCAGTCCATCAGTTTTCTGATACAATCCCCAGAAGTGTGTGGATCCTAGCCCTGTATCAAGCTAACCAACTCAGCTGACCTGCTCCAGAAGGGCCAGCCCTACAGTTTCACATTGAAAAGTAACAGAGAGAGGAGTTTATTGTTGTCTGGGAGGAGACATCATGCAGATAAGTTCCTCTTCTGTTTACAACTTCCAATGATATATCCATTCCTTTTTCTCTCTGAGGACCGTATAGCCCCTGTGAAGTTTTACACCTCTAGGTGGGAAGAAGACTATCACACTGCATGTCTTTCATACAATGCAAGTGGCTGTGACTGAAGCAAATGTGACCTTCATCCCCTTTCCTTCAGTGATCTGTTGCAGTCATGGGACTCCTCAACCAGTAGTTAGCTTCATCACAAATTTGGTAGGGATTCTAATCCTCTTCCATCTATTATTGTTTTTTTTAGATAGTTGCAGTTTTGGTGTAGAGAGATAGTTGCAGTTGCAGTTGTGGAGATAGTTGCAGTTTGGTGTACTTCCAGACCACACAACCCTTCTTCTCTGCCCAGATGACACTTCCAATTTAACACTCAGCCAAGGAAGCCTGCCTGACCAGACATAATTAAATGTTTTATTTTGTTTATTACATCTAGGGAAGGACCTACCCACCCTATATGTTGTTGAGAGAGGAAGAGGGGAAAGCATTGAGCCATCTTATCTTTTATTATTAAACAAGTAAGAACAACATCTTAAATATTTACAGCCATGGTGAATTTATCCAATAAATTGGTAACATTATATCAGTACTTTTCAGATTTATTTTTCAAAACTAAAATCAATGCCAGTCATTCCCAACTGTCTATCCATTGTTCCTCTAAAATATTTATGTTTACATCAAGCTCCTTACTAGCATCTGTTCATCTGAGAAATTCTAGTCACTATATTTATTTTTTCCACTATTTTTTATTGAATTCAGAGCACCGAATAAAACATAGAGCACTAGGATTACACAGATAATGTGCAGCAACTATTGAATGTCACAAGTTATACACATCTCATTTATATGGAATAAACAGAGTTGAAGTTCAGAGAGCCATCCATCTGTCTAAAATGGGTTTCTATTTCCTTCTCAGTCTTTAATTTTTCCACAATATTCTCCTACAAATAAAGTGGACATGAAAGAAGAGGTCTTCAGACAGGCAGATAACATTGGCCTATGGATCAATCCTCTTCCCCATGCAGATGGTTATAAGACTCCTCTTGACATTGGGAGTCGCAAGATCAAGCATTACATGTGGTGCGGTGCTGTGCAAGCTTCCCCTCAAAGCTTTATCAAGCAACAGCATTTCTCACTTTCCAGTTCCAAGGCAGACCTAATGTGTCTTGAGCAGATCCTGCATGTCAAATCATGCCACAAATGTGTAGAGCTTTCAGAATGTAAGCACTCACATCAGACCACAAAGGCA
Organism: Dermatemys mawii; assembly: GCA_007922305.1. Classification (NCBI taxonomy): domain Eukaryota; kingdom Metazoa; phylum Chordata; order Testudines; family Dermatemydidae; genus Dermatemys; species Dermatemys mawii. Next base: position 33,367,625 of record ML677348.1, on the reverse strand, counting down.
TCTAGCAGTTAGAGAGGGGAACAGAGGATTGGGACTCTTGGGGCCATGTCCCCAGCTGCAGTTTATTGGTGTAACTGCACTGGAAGTCAATGGAGCCATGGCGCTCTACATCAGTTGAGGATCTTGTCTCTGGGTGCTATTTCTAACTCCGTCATCAAGTTGTTGTATGATCTTTGGAAAGTCATCTACCTTCCCTCTGCCTTTGACATAGGGTATGTAATATTTGTTTCATAGAGGTATGGTGAATCTTAATTAAGTAATCTTAGTAAAGCAGTCTGAGGTCTTACAGTGAAATGTGCTATGAGAGTGTAAGCCATTCTTCTCCATATTATCCAATAATCTTTATACATGGATGAGAGACCAGTTCTATAGTATGTTGTCTGAGTGCCTTTAAGACTATAATTCTTTACATCTTTTATATTTCTTAGAGGGAGCGGTTCTATGCCAATTCAATATAAAGGACGCTCTCTCGAAAATCACAGCAGTATAAGACATTTGTCCATTTCCAATGGACAACATTATAAAGCCATATGCTCATCAGTATTAGAGGAAAAAAAGATTAAAAGGGTCTCACTGCCTATTTCATGAGTAGAATGGGTCTGCACCTAGAAAATGTAAAGTTGTTGATGTCTGAATATAGGGACAGTCTGTTGTGAGAGATAACTGGATGTCAAAAGGCAATAAGTAGAATGTATCTAACAATCTATTTTGTTGTTAGCACTAGTTTTTTTTTTTTTAATCCTAACATTCCCATGGCAACAAGATTTCTAATGTCTCCCAGAGGTCTCAGATAGTTCTGGTTTTATGTAACACTGCAGTGATTACCTCATTATTTAAATAAAAATAAAACCCATAAAAGAATTTTCCAATTAGCATTTTATAGCAAACGTTCCTTTTCTGGCAAAGACTCTAAAAAGGATCATTAGTGGACAGCTGTTGTCCTGCCACTGCCATATCCAGTTATTTGAAAAATTCCAGAGTTTGATCATTGTACCAACACTGCTAAATAAGGCTTGTAATGAGTTAGTCCTCCTTGCTGACTTTGGTCCTCTGATGGTAGAGTATGCCTACTCTATATGTAGCAGTTGTCCCTGCTGATCAAAAGTACATCTTTACTGTCCTCAGCAGTTATTGCTAGTTATTTTTTAGTAATTGTGCTTAGCTGGTTTACTTCTCCTCCAGCCTCAAGTCTTTTCCTTTTGCTGTGATCAACAGTATTATTTCCTATCCTAGCCCCATCATTGTGAAATCACAAGAGTGGCTTGTAACTGGGATCTTCAGTTCCTAAGATGATAGTGTATAGACAGCCACCACTCCCATTAATTGGTTTTGAATTGACTAACTTATGAACCTTATAAAAACATAAAAAGCCTGCTCCAAAGCTCACTGAGGTCAACACAGGCTGCTCTGTGGCCAGGCCCGACGGGCTGCTCTGTGACCAGGCCCCACAACAGGCTTTTTCTCTAAATGCTTACATGCATATTAAAGGAAGGATATGTTACACAGGTGCACAGCTAACCTAGCTACACTGTGCTGTCCAGTCAAAGGCACTGCAGTAAATCAGGGGAGACAGCTGAGTGAAGGAAAATGCTGACTATTTAAGTATGAAGGAGCCGAGGAAGGGCCACTGGAAACATGTACAGTATGCAGCAGAGTGGGCCTGTCTCATGCATTTAGGAGCTCTACAGCCCAGGGAAGTGCAAAGAAAAGTGCTTCCTTTCCTTATTGCCAAGCACCTCAGGTTTCCAGGAGAAACTAGACCAATATATAGAAAAATCAAGGTCACACAAAGCCAGAACCAAGGTTGCTCTTTTTCCACCCACCATCATACGCTTTATGACACATTTTTAATTTATATGGTCAAATGCTATTCATTTCACACTATATCATTTACCTCCTAGATCTTTAAATGCATAGTCATGGTATCTGGCAGTTTTCTGTATGTCACACAGCCCTGGTAAAGTTCCCTCTGCTGGACAGTCATCAGGCTGCTGTGTTTGCATCTCATACACAGACTAGGCCCCTGTGCTCTTAACCTTCCCTCAGTAGGCTGTAGCACTGTCTCTTTCTTTGGCCTCTCTGGTACACTTCCTGGGCACAGGCTCTCTCTCTGTCCTTAAGGTTCACAGAAATTGACTCCATAGCCCAGCTGCCAGCCTCCAGGACCAAAGCTAAGGCCTCAGACTCCCCATTAAATTAAACACACACTTTCCCAGAGCTCCAACTTCCTGGACATTCTGGATTAATACTTCATATCTTCAGGGACACATGGTAGCAGAAACAAACCAACACACAGGCTTTTAAAGAGTTGCCAAAAACAATCATTCTTACTTTAGGTAGCTCAAGAAATATACAAATAAACAAAACAAAAAAAAAACCCATAGTTCCTTGCTTCAGTTTTCTTACCATTCTAGGGCACTCTTTGGAGTTAGGACATAGTCCTTTAGGGAATTCAGGTCCTCCTCCTGCCCATGGCCTCTACTCCAAATTACGGAATCAGAGTCTGAGTTTAAATGTTTCTCTTTTTCTCTTTCCTTCTTTCCTTGCAGCTGGTTTCCTTCTTCCTCAGCTGGTCCCTCAGTTAACAAGACTCCTCTAACTTTGATATTTACTGACTTTTGTGTGTTTAATTGTGCAAAGTTGATGTTCTATACATTTTGTAAGGATTATACACAATCCATCAACTACTACTAATATTATTAATATACGCTGAAGAATAATTATTATTACTCCTACTATATAATTAATTAATTTATTTATACTTCTTTGTAATGTTGTAGCCATGCCAGTCCCAGGATATGACAGAGAATGTAACACTCCGGTTACTTTTTCCAGACCTCAGCCATGCCGACTACATACCCACTGGCTTCAGACAGGTTTGTATTTGTCATGGCCCAGCCATGCCTCCGCTGCCACTACCTGTGTTACTAGAGCTAGTTAAACAAGAGCTAGCACGATTATGTGTATACAAGCAGGGGAATCGTACACCTATCTCATAGTGTAGTCGTAGCTGTAGTGTTGCAGTAACTGTGGGCCTGATCCTCAGCTGATACAAATCTGCATAATACCATTTAAATAAAAATGTATGCCAATTTCAACCAGCTGAGAATTTGGGTTTCTCGTTTTTTGCATTGAAAATAAACAGGCTGATACTCCCTAACCAACATTGCAATATTATTGGCTGAGTTAGCAATATAATGAAGATTATATACAGATATCCATAAACTCTTGATATATACTTTCATCCTCCTTGCTATAGATCCACGAATGAAGGTCTGAAGAGTTCCTCAAGCTTATATATAGGTTTCAGCCCTAACCAAAACTATTTTTTTATTTCTTATTTGAAATCACATTTTTACCTTAGTAGTAAAGATCTGGGAAGCTATTTTAGATGCCGTCATTTTCTGATCTCTTCAAAAACTTCTAAGCTCCAGGGTATGTTATCATCCTACTACTTAAAGAACTTTTGCTATGTTGCAGCAATGGCTTTCACAGTCAGACCTTGAAATGGTCATTCACGCTTTTGTTATTTCAAGATTAGATTATTGCAATTCCCTACTGGCTGCTTGCCCAGTAGGATGCTACATAAGCTCCAGCTGGTGCAGAAGGCTGCTGCCAGGATTCTCTTGAAAAGGGGACAATCCAAACATATTTCACCCCCTGTGCAATCTTTGCCCAGATTGCTGGCTAAACAACATATTGATTACCAAATGCCCCTTCTTGTTTGTACGGCAGTAAAATGACTTTGGTCTAATGTCCCTTATCAATATTTTATTTTAAGTCCCTGTCCATGCAACGAGATACGATAAGGAAAACATTTAGGTTGTCCCAAGGTTAACTCACAGACTGCAGTGTGACTGTACGTTGTATCATTTGTACAGTTATTTCCACTAGAAGTCAGTAGCACTGAATCTCAGTACATGTTTTTATCATAAAGTTACATCAATGGAAGTTTGCTGATTTCCACAAGCTGAGAATCTGTCCCTAAATTTTTATACCTTTTTCTAATTATACCTTTTCTGCTTGATGGAAGTGGTTACAAGGTCATAGTTGTTTTCTCACTTTTATGTTCTAAAAGATTCTTGTGGACTAGTAAGCTACAGTCTGAAATGGTGTGAGACGTATGTTTGGGTTCAGTGTGGTACGAATGCTAACAGGTAAAAATGAATTAGAAAGAAAAAAGCTGACCTTTTTCTCTAGCTGCCTATTCTGTTTGACAAAACAAACATGCTTCTCAGCCTTTTCAAATTGGGAAAGAAACTCATTTCACATAGGTAGAGAGATATGAAAAAAAAATAAATTCATACCCACTGGTATGTACAAAATATACAAAAACTGGGGATAAGGACAAGCACTAATTAGGAAACCAATTCTTCTAATAGTGTGTGGTGTTTTTTTAAAATAGGTGGGATATTATTAAGCTACTAGTGAGTATCTACTAAATTAATAAATTGTTGTTTTCTTAAACTATCAGTCCTACAGATAAAATAATTAAATACTGACTGATCATTATTACATTTTTTTCATTTTCTTTCTTGGACCTATAGATGAATTTCTGGGCTACTGAAGAGTTAAAGACGAGCAATAATTAAATATAAGGTTGCAGTGCAAAGTCTGGCATGCACATAGAGCCTTTGACTTCAAGGGATTTTACACAGGTGCAAGGCTGTGGCTACAAGGCACATCAGCTTGTGAGACTGAGACCTTACATGTCAGTTGCTACTAGTCTTTAATAGCCAGATTTTCAAAGGTATTTAGGCACCTGAAGAGGTGCCTGGTGTCATTTTCAAAAGCAGATTAGGAGCAACTTGCAAGATGTTGGCCTAAGTTTTTATTCAATAGATATGAGAGAATTTTGCCACTGAATTGGATTCTTACCTTTAGAACCAGCTTCTATAGCAGTGAAGGGGAACTAAGCCTCTGTCTATGCTCAGTCCCAGACCTCTCATATGCAGAGATTTGTTGATTTACACTAAAATTATGTGGCATTTGGGTTTTTTTAAAAATTCCTGTTCATGATTTGGTTATACAGATTCCATCCATTGGGGATATGACCCAAGACCACCAACCTCTTTGGACCACAATATGGACTTCAACCATGGTCCTTATGTGTAAACATTTTATTCATTGAGCAACCCAAATACTTCACTGTGGCTTTCCCCACTACCCCCTTGAAATAATAGTATTTACCTGGCATGCAAGTTTGAGCTTCATCTTGCTATTTTGACTCAAATTTTCTACATCTCCCTAAGGCTTTGCTTTTGGCATGATAGTCTGCCTTTTCTCAAATCAGAATTGGAAAAAGGAATAAAAGCAGGTTCTCTGTGAGCACTTCATTTTGTTTGTGCTGTGATTAGCCATGAAGTCTATTAAGGAGAAAATTATACTTGTTTGTTTCAAAGCAGATTTTACAGACAAAACCTCAGTAATAAATTAAAATGACATTGCTATACAGTTGTTATACATTGTTATACAGTTCAATGCACAATTTTACAATATCTTTCACTACAGGTTTATGGAACCTCAAATATTAAATGCCCATTCACAAAAGGACAAAAGAAGATTGTTGATTCTGATCAACAAGGCAAGACAAATAAGAAAATGTGCATAAGAAATGACACATATTGCTAATGGAACTCATTTCACTAGGTAAATTACCAGCATCACACAGTTTTATTTACATCCCATGTAACTCCCATTCCATTTAATATTCCACAATAAATTACACCATGTTAGTCTACGGGATTATTATAGTGAATTTGAATTGCAGAGATAGGCAGGCTTTGTCACCAGTTCCTGCATATTGGCAATAGAGAATCTGTCATGTTTTTGCACCCCGCTGGCAACAAAGACGAAATTTCCCTGTTTCTTTTCTAAAGGATACATAATTTTCCATATATATTTTTTTTCAGTTGTTTAAAGAAAATGCATTTCATTTCTGGTGTAACAGACAAGAAAAATATTTTTTTTATTAAATACAAACGAAATAATGGTTATTTCATTATGAAAGGGATACTGATCTATTGTATGCACTAACCAGCATTGTAACACAGCATTGCTGGTTAGTGCATACAATAGATCAGTATGATTACTGCTATGATTACTGTAAACAAAAAACATAATAACTGCATTGCCAGTTTTTAAAGTACAGTACAACTATACACCATATTACAAATTCATGATTTTCTTTGCAACTTTCTGTAACTGTTTCCTTTAGCCTGAAAATATAGAAGTTAATCAGAGATCAGAAGTTAGTGATAAAAACATATTATGGTGCCAGCAAAAAATGTACAAGTGTGTGGCATATCTCTGATTGAACTAATGTCGCTCTGACTCTATAAAAGCAGAGGCGCATAACTTGCAAGTTTTCATTTCTGGGAATACAGGTTGGCAGACAGCTTAAATCCATATGTGTTATGTCCGTCAGACAATCCTGAGAATGTGCTCTTCCTATATTTGCAGTCCTACTCGGATAATATGCAAGATGTCTTTGAAAGGAGTGTGTAGATATTTAGAGATTTAATTACATGAGTATCTCTACAATAATTAAATTAAAATGTAGAAAGGCTCTTGTTTCTATCTGAAATCTAAAGAAACAGAAGCTTACTGTTGAGTTCTGTTTCTTTCAGTAAATTCAGATATTGTTATATAGAATTAGGAAATATCAACTTTAGGGGCATTAACAAATCTGTTTGCCTCCAGCCTCAAAACAACATTTATACATATGATGGGGAGTATACGGTTCTTTCTAAAAGACGTCCTCTAGTTCAACTAAAGTTATCAGGCTTCATGCAGAAATATCTAGGTGAGATACAATGTCTTGCGTTATATGGAAGTTGAAACCACATGGTCACAATGGTCCCATTTGACCTCAAAGGATATATCTAAACTTCTATTAGACACCCACAACTAGGTCTTTCCAGGTGATTCATGGTCACAGGACTCAGGCTTACAGAGATGTTTAATTTGAGGTATAGATGTTTGGGCTTGGACTCACTCTCCCCTTTTGGGGTCCCAGAGCTTCGGCTTCATCTGAAGCCCAAACATCTACACTGCAATTAAACAACCCTTTAGCCTGTGCACTATGAGCCTAAGTCAGCTGGCATGGGCCAACTACAGGTTTTTTTAATGGCAGTGTAGATATGCCCCAACCTGCTAATACCTGAAGTTTTATATGCACAAATAGTACAGAGGTACTTGCAATTATTAGATTTTAAAAATGAGAAAAATGCCCCTTTTATCATGCTATTAAATATTTGGTTCTTTAACATAAAAAGTTAGTTTTTTAAGGCCAAGTTCTAAGAACTTCACTCACTTTTTACTCAAGCCTTATTCAAGAAATCTGACTTCATTAAGGTATCTCTGCATGGAAATATTCACCCAGGAGCTAAGAATCTCTGCAAGACTACTCTCCCAGACTTTATTCTGAATTCTGAATGTATTTTATCAGTGATATGTATATAAACATACCAAAAATTAATGTTTCAGGAATGCATTTATCAAGATTCATCAAATATTGACATAAAGTATCTGTCTTGTATCTATATCTCATGTGCAATCACAAATGCTGTACATGAGGTAATCCTATAGACCCTGTAACATACAATTCATGCACAAGTTTCATGGCTTGATCATACAAATGTTTCCCCTGTATGTAGTCCTTACTCATATGAGTATTCCTTTTTACCTCACTGAAGTCACCTTTTGGTTTCAGCTTACAGTTTCCAGGATCATGACTTTATTATATAGCAAATTATAATTATAGTAAAATGTGAAGAAATTCAGAAACATTGATTCTTTCCTTAGTACATAATAAATTTTTTAAAAAACCTTGCCTTTCTTTCACAAGGCAGCTTATGACCAATTTCTAGGATAATCAGGATACACTTTATTATTTATTCTTTCTCTCTCTAAGCTGATCAGTTTCAGGGAGAAAAGTGAAGTTCAGTAAGATTTTACAGATTCACTGATGATGGCAGTGCAAGATGCATTACTGACCCATTTTTATTTGCACAGAACATGGTACCTCTCATCTTATCCAGTGGCACTTAAATGGTTAATGTCATATCATTTGTTTCCAATTAATCATTTCATGGTAATTACAACATTCATTCATAACATATGACAAATCATTGCAGAAAAAGATTACAAAAGCCAGTATCAACAGTTCATACCATTGTTTTGGCTAGAAAGCTCAGTCCTCAAAGCCATATGTTACCCACAGCTCATCTCATAGTATTAATTTTATACAGTAATTATCATTGTTCATAATAGCATGAAAATAGTCACTAAATAGATATTAAATTACAATCAGGCATCTCATAATTCTCATAAAGGATCTTCTGGATCAATATCAGAACTATTAGCTAAATTCAGAGTGCAATCTTCTTTATTTTCACTATGAAAACCAACATAGGCTTTTGCATCATCATAATTAAAAATAGAATAATGGTTTTGGTCTTTAATTAACTATAGTTTGCAGGAAATGAGAGCAATAGAAGACCCAAAATCTGAAAATATTGCCATAAGCAAGAACAACATTTTATATCCACAATGAGTAAATTTAAAGCTATTTATAAGCATATTAATACATTTTTTATTCACTAATATGACCACATGAAATGAAATCCTGGATCCTGGTGTGCATCATACAGGGATGAAAATATTGCAGTTATGCACCAGTAGAAGAAATATATGTACTTAAAAACTAAGCCTTTATTAGATATCCTTAAAACATTTTATACCCAAAGAGAAGATCAATGGCTTGTTGAATCATTTTGATATGTAAAGATCATTTGTTTTGATGCCACATGTATTTCCATGATCAGAAATGTTTAAATGCCTATATAATCTCCCATAATCAGAATGTTGTTGCTTAACCAGTAACCCTATCTTTGGTTTCAGAAATAAGGTGATAAATTCTGTGCTTGAACTGTCCTAAATAATGGACTAATGGCTTTAGTTATTCAAATTAGGCTAGAATTCCTGTGGTTTACTGTGGTATGTTTATAAATTTCATTCATAAAGATGATTTGAAATAGAATTGTGCAAAAAAAATCTGCATGAAATTCTGATTGAAGAAGATTCTGTGTTCATAGTATGGCGGCTAGAAAAATCAAAAGCAACAAAGGGTCCTATGGCACCTTACAGACTAATAGAAGTATTGGAGCATAAGCTTTCATGGGTGAAGCTTTCATCGATGAAGTGGATATTCAGCCACAAAAGCTTATGCTCCAATATGTCTGTTAGTCTATAAGGTGCCACAGGACTCTGTCGCTTTTGCAGATCCAGACTAACATGGCTACCCTTCTGATACAGAAAAATCAAAGCATTTAAAGATAGCAAACCTTTATTATGGATAATGGAATTTTCGGTAACTAGAGAAAACAAAGGAAACATCTCCTTACGCTCCTAACTTCTTCAGATATCACAGCCTTGTGTTTGTTTAAAGAGCCGGGGTGGGGACTTTTGAAATTGTGAGCACAAACGCAAGGCCAAGAATAGCAGAATGTCTAGAAGGTTAGCATAGCCCAAGCGTTGAGTTGCTGTGCTGGACAGCTGTGAGGATATTAATGGACCAGCTATGGATGTCCATGTTCAGTATATTCCTTCAATAGGCTGTTCCAATGGGGCTCCTATGCCTCCAATGGTACATAAAGCTACTCTTCCCCGCAAAAATCCTGAAAGATGAAAGGCAGCAGTACCACCACTTGCCCTTCCTTACATGAATGCCTCAAGAGCACAGCAAACCACCAGAGAGATGTAATTTACACATCCCTTCCCCCATAAGACTGAATAAGGCCCCTAATGAAAAACATATCTGTCATATACACTTCTTTAATCTGTACATATACTTTTAAATAATCTTATATTAGTAATATAAATACACCTGTGCTCAGCATAGCTCTGTTGCAGGCAATGAAGCTATGCCAATTCACACCAGCAAAGAATCTGGCCTATTGTATGTGATGTGTATGAATATATAGATACATGTACCTAAAATCAGTAAACTAATCACACTTGAGGTATAATGTTACTCTCATCCACAAAACACACAAGATGGGAAATATCAGATTGTGTCTGTCTGTGTGTGTGTGTGTGCAACCAAAATATTTTCTGGTCGTTCACAGAAAGTAAATCTCTAACTAAAAGCTGATTTAGTAGAAAATATATTTTTCATTAAACAACCAGGAGATATGAAAGATTTTTTTAAGTAGTTAGTGAATTAAAAGTGAGTTTCACAGTGTTCATTTCAACACTGGGTTATTGACTATTTTCCATTTGCAATTAAATAATGTATAGGACTATAACTGAAATGTTGCCAGATGCTTGTCACCTTGCACTAGGCAACCTAATTCCATATTTACCTTTAATTGCTCTCTGAAACCTATTACTTTCAACACTCTAAACCAGGGCTTTTCTGCCAAAGGTAGCTAATTAAATAGTATCCAGATACTGCGCACACAGAGAAGAGTATTGAATAATACATGAAGATTGACTGAAGTCAATTTCTTTACATTTTTATCTTTTATTCATTAGGATATTTTAGAAAACCAGAGTGTTTTTTTTAAAAGGCAAAATTAAATGCCACTATACTCACAGTCCTTCACCGTAAAGTTTAAACAGTTGTGAAGTACCAACAACTGGTTCCAAACATCTGGAAAGCTAAAAGACTTACTTAATAAACGACTAAAGAGTTTTATTTGTTGTACAAATTAATGAAGCCACATTGTATGAGTTTTACTGTGCTGACTTATGACCATACCTTAGGAGGTATTCCTTTACAATGCAAATCTCTTGTAGAAAGAAAGAAAGAAAGAAAGAAAGAAAGAAAGAAAGAAAGAAAGAAAGAAAGAAAGAAAGAAAGAAAGAAAGAAAGAAAGAAAGAAGCTGACTTCAACTTAATTTGAAGAATTTACAGATGAAGGATAACTGCCTTAGCTAGAGCAATCATAGAATCATAGAATATCAGGATTGGAAGGGATCTCGGGAGGTCATCTAGTCCAACCCCCTGCTTAAAGCAGGACCAATCCCCAATTAAATCATCTAATCTTATCTGCTGAAATAGCTCTCTATGAACTTTGCTGGTTTTATGTATCGTTGCACAATTAAGATTTTTAATATATAAATTGTCAGCATTAGGGTTTTTGTTTCATGTTACATGGTTGTATTAAGCCAAGAAGAAAGGAGTTTCACTTATTTCCAAATAACTTTTGAAAGGCTCACAATTCAAATACATCTCACATTTCTGAAATGTGTTCAAATTATGGATCTAACTTGGGTTCATATTTTAGCATTATGGATGAAAGATAAACCTGAAGAGTTCCTATCTTCCAAAAGGCCAATTCTGGCATCCTATGTCTCCACCTGAAGAGTACTGTCTATGCACAGTTCATAGCCCTTCTGAATCAAATGAAAGGGTCAGTCACCTCCAAGGCACTGTGCCTCCTCCTTAAAGACCAAGGGTGGGGTAGGGTGGTGAATGCCTATTGTCCTCCCAACAGACGTGCAGAGTTTACTTGGAAAATGTAATCCATATCATCTGATACACAGAGCCCACTATATGGGACCCAGCTGCTTGGGAACATGGAAAGGAACAACAGGGCACAAAACCAGCAAGGGGGTACAGGGCACAGAATGGCAGGAAGAAACCTTTGTGAGTAAAATCTTGCTGTGATCTTATCCACCTTTCAAAGTCATTCATTATCAAAGTCTATTTATTGTTGCAAGCACACTTTTAAACACTGGGTCACAGCAGGCTATCAACATTTAGGGAAACATATTGATTTTTATGCAGACTCCTTTAAAAACTGATGACATAGACTCATCGATTCCAAGGCAGAAGGGATGACTGTGCTCATTTAGTATGGCATAATGTGTCCCATAATGTACATAGGGCGTTACATGACTGAGACCCAAATGGGGTAAGTTATGAAAAGGGTTCAGGCCTTATTTGAATTTTTGACGATATTACTTGTAGCATAACAAAGCTACTCTACCTAAATTCCTTCTCAGACTCTAACTCTATGATATGTTAGTCAGGATCAGTTTGGAGAAATAAATAATACCTTTGTTTCCACTTATACTGAAAGAGTCTAAAAAGGATGGAATTCTAATTTGGGTTTGAGTCTCTGTTGTTGTTTTGTTTTTGTTTTTTTTTTAACACAGCTCAAATATATATAGATAGATTATATAGAGAGATAGATATTCTATATCACTTACAGGAATTTCCACATTTTCAGAGTTGTAAATATATTGCTCAATGACTCACATTTATGCAAAAAAAAAAATAATACAACCATACAAACAAAAAACCCCACACATTTCTTTTCCATGCATAAAAAATACATGGGTTTCAAGAGATAAGACTATAAGCTAGTGGAGTGTTACTGTTTGTCAAGTTTTGGCAGGAGAACTGGATACCCAAAAACATATTTGAATTTGATTCAGCAGAAGCAAAGAGGGCAAAACATCTCTGCATCAACGATTCCTGCTTTACATGATGATAATGAAGGCCAGGACTACAATTAGTCAAAAAAACTGTTTCTCACATGACAGAGTCATTTCTCACAGCAATTTGATTGTTACCTACCCACTGCTTTATAACGTTGCAATCATTTGACCAATCTTAATGAAGTAATTATCTGCCATTACTATTCGAGAGGTGTTTAACATTTTTCACTAACGTACAGCATTAAAATTAGAACAGTGCAGTGCACTGACAAAGGTTAAGATTAAAAATGTTATGTATTAGTTTTCTCTAGGGTGCGTGATTGTGCCTATAAAGTTAAGTTGCTGTATCATTATTGTTTTAGTCATATATAAAATTTTCCTTAGTAAAATATGAAGGTTATTATACAGTCAACCAGCTGTTTTCATAGAACCATAGAAGCTATGCATTGAAAAGCTCCATTAAATCATCTAAGCCATTATTTTATTTCTTGAACATGTTTATTATAGAACCGTAGAATCATAGAATATTAAGGTTGGAAGAGACCTCAGGAAGTCATCTTGTCCAATCCCATGCTCAACACAGGACCAACCCTAACTAAATCACCCCATCCAGGGCTTTGTCAAGCTGGGACTTAAAAGCCTCTAAAGATGGAGATTCCACCCCTACCCCCACCCCCAGGTAACACATTCCAGTACTTCACCACCCTGCTAGTGAAGCCCAAAAGAGAAGCTTACAAGAAGTGGAAACTTGGACAGATGACTTGGGAGGAGTATAAAAATATTACTCGAGAATGCAGCAATGTAATCAGGAAGGCCAAAGCGAAACTGGAGTTGCAGCTAGCAAGAGATGTGAAGGGTAACAAGAAGGGTGTCTACAGGTACATTAGCAACAAGAAGAAGGTTAGAGAAAGTGTGTGAGGCTTACTGAATGGAGGAGACCATCTAGTGACAGATTATGTGGAAAAAGTTGAAGTTCTCAATGCTTTTCTTCCTTGGTCTTCACAGACAAGGTCATCTCCCAGACTGCTGCACTGGGCAGCACAGTTAGGGGAGGAAAAGAGCAGCCCTCAGTGGTGAAAGAACAGGTTAAGGACTATTTAGAAAAGCTGGATGTACATAAGTACATGGATCCAGATCTAATTCATCCGAGGGTGCTGAGGAAGTTGGCTGATGTGATTGGCCATTATCTTTGAAAACTCATGGCAATTGGGGGAGGCCTTGGACGATTGGAAAAAGGCAAATATAGTGCCAATTTTTAAAAAGGGAAGAAAGAGAATCCAGGGAACTACAGACTGCTCAGCCTCACCTTCCACTTCTACTTCCCTACCAATTCTTCCCTGTTTGTGAGCAGCAGATCAAGAGCAACTCGGCTCCTAGTTGGTTCCTCTGGAACTTGCACCAGAAAGTTGTCCCCAGCACTCTCCAAAAACCTCCTGGATTGTCTGTGCACTGCTGTTTTGCGCTCCCAGCAGGTGTCTGGGTGATTGAGGTCCTCCATGAGAATGAGTACGTGTGATCTGGAAAGTAGTATAGTAGTGCCTAAGAGCTAACCAAGAATGGTGCCCACTGTGCTACGCACTGTACAAAAACTCATGAAAGCCCATTACCTGTCCCTAACTTTTATTAAAAATAACTGTGACAAAATGGTGTTCAGCCTGAGCTCTGGTGCAAGGGCGGTGGGGTCCAGCAGAAAGTCTTTTGTAGTTTGATATTGTGACGGAGTCAGACCAGAAAGATATAAGAGAGTGCTGGAACACCTCCCAGTTACTCAGGTGGGCTGTGGGTGTCAGGCGCTGTGGAAGGAAGTTGTGCTGTTGGTGAGATTGAGTGGTGGACAACATATCATCCAGAAGGAAGGAAGCCCTGAGGTAAGGGTGAAGTGGAGTGTGAAGAAGCGGGGACTGCTGTGGGGAAGTAGCCCAGGGAATTGTATTGTGTTTTGTGCCTAAATGGTCAGCCATCTTAGCTGATTCTATTAGGGTCCCTGGGCTGGAGTCCGGAGTAGAGGGCGGGCCTGGGCTCCCTCCTTTCCCATCTTCCATACTGGCCTGTGATGAAGGTAACTCACTAGGCGGTGACTCTTGCCAGTTATACTGAGAAAGAGAGGTCACTCTGGGGCCTAGATGAGTTTCTGAGGCTCCTAAATCTGCCAGGAAGCGCAGGACCCACAAGTACAAACTTGGGGCTTTGTCACAATATACGTTACATATTCATCACATAGTAACTACAATGTAGCATCTTTAGTCTTTCCTGGGGAAAGGTTGTCACCCAAATCACATGCAGAGCCAGTCATGAAATTACTTTACCCACAGCAAACAGGAGGAATAATGTTCCTGATCAGCCTATTATACTATTAGGGGGAACTCATTATTAAGACTAAGTTTATGTCACAGATTTTGGGACTTCTGTGACTTCTATGATATTTTCCGCTTCAGCCCTGGGGCATCAGGGCTGGAGCTGTCAGCCGATAGGTGCCCTGGAGTTCCGATCCACTGTGGGTGCCATCATCGATCCCAGCCACCAGTGGGATGGGCAAGACCTGGAGCTCCCTACCACTGCAAGGGACCCTGCAGCTCACATCCACCATGGATGGAGGGGACCTTTCAGCTCTGAGCTACCACAGGAGGCAGGAGCCCCTGCAATTCTCAGCAGTCATCGTCAGCTGGGAACTCCAGAGCTCCCAATAAAGAGCGCTTTCAGCCACAGCAGCAGTGGGAGCTGGACCCCCCCTACCTCCGGCACCAGGGCTCAGGTCAACCCAATTTTGTCACAGTTATTTTTAGTGAAAGGCACAGGACATAGGCTTTCATGATTTTTTCTTTATTGCCCGTGACCTGGCCTGTGACCTGTCTGTGACTAAAAACAACTATGACAAACTTTTAACCTTGCTCATTATTTATCCAATTATGCTACATTTCCATTCCTTGAAATTTACAAATTCATTTTCTTTACCCCTAAGTACTATAGAAAAATGGATACGATACTTTGTAACATTACATCACCTGTAAAACCAAAAGTCTGTCTCTGTAGGAAAAGATGAGGTTGGCTGGTTCCTTTTCCTGAGTGCACTTTTTTTTAAAAAAAAAAAATACAACAGTCTTCTTTTTATCATTTAAACAATCTATAGAGCCAAACTATTTGAGAAAGGATGGATGATATAAAGTTCTGGTTAGATGTGTGATCCTATTTAATCCCCACAAATTCTGAGGAAGAAAGCTATGGACTATTATCTATAGTAGGAAGTGAGCCTGAAACATAAGGCCTTGTATTAGAAGCCTGACAGGAGGCCTAAGGCCTGGGCAAAAGTAGTGATCAAAACTTTGTTAAGCAAAGGTAAGTTGTGAGCAAGAGGCAGACCCTGCTCACAGAATCTGTCAAGAACAGGGCTGATATTGTAGAAACGCACATTCCTAAGAAAGTGCTAGGAACAAAACACAGACTCAGTCCAAACCAGAATACCTCAATACCAACACATTCCCCAAAGATAATCAGAACACGCTGACCCATCCTAAAGATAAGGTCAGAATGACAGCATGATGGATCAAGATGTTTTGATCGAATCAACAGGTACAAGGTAATGGGTGGCACTCTGAGACATCAAAGGTGGCACTTACATATGCCAGAGAGTGGCAACCAGATACATCAAGGGGGCAATACCTGACTTGTTTGCATTGGGGTAATAAATGGAGTCTCAGAGAGAGTGTCTTTGGCTGGCCTCAGGGATAATGGAAAGTCCTGCCATTAACTGAGCTAGTGCATTGCAATGGCATACATATGTTACTATATCTCTAATACATTGACATTAGGGCCATGCTTACTTGACAATAAACTTGACTGAGTTCCTTCGCTACAAACAACTGTGTGGTTATTAGGCAGTGCAATCGAGGTCTGTTCTGCCAACTATCTGTGCAGAGCTGGAACAGCACACAGAGAGAACACATGAAGTCAAACATCTAACAACAGGTAGCAACATTATACAAGAGTAATTTGCCACTTGCAGTGGGAACAGCACTCATAACTATGTAATAGGGCACATTTTAAAGAGTGGGGATAATTAACGATTGCACAAGTTATCAAGGTTATTGGTATATTGTCAATCACTTGAATTCTTTAAATCAATTGAATAACTTAAAGATGTGCTTTAGGTCATCTGGAAGTTATGAGCTTGCTACAGGAAATCACTGGGCGAAATTCTATGGTCTGTGTTATGAAGGAAGTCAGACTAGATTACACTGCTCTACAGCCAAAATGCTTCTGAAATAAGTGTAGTCAAACTTTACTAATTCTGGGTCACTGAGAACGAAAATGATTCTTAAAATTGTTGACTGGCTCTAGTTTTCAAGATATGCTATTGGGTCAGTACATACGACCCTTGACATGGGAATGGCAGAGTATAAGTGAGTTATAAAGGGAAGGGATCTCAATTTAAACCAGAAATGACTAAAATACATCTTTGACTGGATCTATGAATAAATCTATGACTGGGTTTGGACAGTACTTGCTTTTTAGGCAAAACAATGAATGATGCAATCTGAAGCTGGTATTGCATCATACATGATATGAATTGCATCATGTTATTCCTAGAAGTCATGGATGATGCAATCATAACGAAGCTTACATCACTCTGCTGAACAAATTGCCCTATATCAGCTCTAGAAATCAAACAGTGTCATGCTCTCTTATTTGTCAGTGTTTGATTTTGCAAAGGGACACATTTCTGTTTAGCCAAAGTGAGCAGAGATGCCTCGTACTTGTGTGACCAGTGCAGATAACTTCTGCTATGTTTGTGGTGAAGTGACTTTTGCATCACAAAAGCGCAGTATAACCACTATGGTTAAGAAAGCCTATCACCTTTATTTTGGCTGCAAAATTGGAGATCAGGAGAAGAGGTGGGCCCCACACACATATGCTGCAACACTTGTGCAACAAATCTTCACTAGTGGTTGAACAGGAAAAGGAAATCTATGCCTTTTGCAGTGCCAATGATTTGGAGAGAGCCAACAGATCATACCAGCAATTGTTACTTCTGCATGGTGCCTCCAGTTGGGAAAGGTGTGTCAAAGAAGAAAAAGTGGACTGTGCATTATCCAAACATTCCATCAGCTATACGCCCAGTACCCCATGGAGAAGGATTGCCGGTTCCTGATGCACCAGAATCGTTCTCACTTGAGTCAGACGAGGAAGAGGAAGAGGATGAAACTTCTGGTCCTGAACCGTCAATGTCATAGGACCCACATTTTCTCCCATCCTCCTCCTCTGAACCACACCTCATAACACAAGCTGAACTGAATGACCTTGTCAGGGATTTGGAACTACCCAAGAGTAAAGCAGAGCTGTTGGGCTCCAGACTACAGCAGTGGAATCTTCTGGCAGGTGATGTTAGGGTTTCCATGTTCCATGACTGTCAAAAGGATCTTGTCCCATTCTTCTTCATGGAAGGTGATCTTGTAGCCTGCAACAACATCGATGAAGTAATGGCAGCCCTCAACACCATTCACGATCCAGATGAGTGGAGAGTCTACATTGATTCATCAAAGACGAGTCTTAAAGCTGTTTTGCTGCATAATGGCAATGTTTTGCCATCAGTTCCAGTTGGTCATGCAGTCCATATGAAGGAAACCTATGACAACATGAAACAACTTTTGAGGTGCATAAACTATGACCAACATCAGTGGCAGCTTTGTGGCGAATTGAAGGTTGTTGTTCTCTTGCTTGGTCTGCAGACTGGATACACAAAGTACTGCTGTTTTCTCTGCGAATGGGATAGTCGTGCAAGAGATTCCCACTACATCAAGAAAGATTGGCCACTCCGACAGTCATTGGAGCCTGGGAGGAAAAGTGTTCAGCATCCACCACTTGTTGAATCAAGGAAGATTTTGTTACCACCTTTACACATCAAGCTGGGTCTGATGAAGAACTTTGTCAAGGCCATTGACAAAACACAAGCAGCTTTCAAGTACCTCCGTGGAAAATTTCCAAGGTTAAGTGAAGCTAAGATAAAGGAAGGTGTCTTTGTTGGTCCTCTGATTCCTGAACTTCTTCCAGATGATGCATTTGACCATGCACTGTGTGGCAAGGAAAAGACAGCATGGAAAGCCTTCCAGTCAGTGGCAATACATTTTCTCGGAAACAGCAAGGCAGACAACTACAGGTTGTTGGTGGAAAACCTCCTCAAGGCATACAAAAGCCTTGGTTGCAACATGTCACTAAAGATACGTTTTTTGCACTCTCATCTAGATTTTTTTTCACCAAACTGCGGAGCAGTGAGCGACAAGCACGGCGAGCGATTTCACCAGGACATTGCAACAATGGAGAAACACTATCAAGGCAAATGGAGCCCATCAATTCTTGCAGACTATTGCTGGACACTGACATTTAATGAATGCTCCATTTAATGAATACAAGAGACAAGCCAAGAAGCGCCGAGTAGACACCGAATAGGACTAAACTATGTACATAATAGTTTTTTGCCTTTTGTTTCATAATACATTTTATTTATATAACCCTTTTGCTCATTTTTAAAGTGTTACATAAACAGGACAGGTGAAATATTATCATGTAAAGCAACCATAAACGCATGAAAAGACCTAGGTTTACAATTTGTTATTAAAACTCTACTATCTACACAATATACATAGACATAAAATGTAAAAACTTAAATATCTTAGAAACAGTAGCCAATCAGTTGTTTTAATTGACATATTTGAATTCAGCACATCAAAATATATAATAAATATCACATTTTATCTCTGAAGCAGACGACTTCTAAAAAATTGTAGACCGGTGTTAGTGGTGGGCAACCTGTGGCCCACAAGTCACAGGTGGCCCATCAGCGTAATCCGCTGGTGGGCCACGAGACTGTTTGTTTACACTGAGCACCTGTATACATGGTCTCCCACAGCTCCCAGTGGCTGCAGTTCACCTTTTCTGACCAATGGGAGCTACAGGACTGGATGATCACTTGATTAGATCATCACAATGGTACCTTCTGACCTTAAAGTCTGTGAATCTATGTTTATTATCTATGGGTACCAAAACCTTCTTGTAATATTTTAGAGAAATTCCTAATTAAAATGAATTTAAGTGAGCGATTCATATTGTGTCAAGCCTCTAACCTTATTGGTTGCAAGTATTAGAGACGATGTAGTATTGAACTAGGAGTGCAGACTAGGAGGGGGTCTCTTTCTGCCACAGTACGGCTTGTGCAGGGGAATTGAAAATACATTTTACATCTGTAAAACAGGTATTATAACACTTCTCTACTCTACAAGGGAGTCATGAGGCTCAATTAATGAGTATTTGTAAAGTGATTTAGGATTCTTGAATGAAAGTGGTTATATTCTTATTTATTGCCTATATTTATACTTTCAAAAAGCCTCTGAAAATGTAGAGATTTGTAGGATCATGGATACTGGTGAGGAGAAATACCTCACCTTAAGTCTTACTTTTAATCATATTATGTGCATTTCATATTAACATTTCCATGTTTTTTTTATTTTGTAAATATATTTTACATATATTGTATTTAATAATGAATTTTATATTGTAGATAGATTTTGCTAGTTAATGATGCACAGTGTTCAGTTGTTAGCATAATTGCATTTTATGAAATATTGATGCATTATTTATAGAATATATTGTATGCAAGCAGGCAAAAAATTTTAATTAAGTACTAAATATATTTTGAAATAATACCTGTTGTTCCTTTCAGATTACATTAACAGATAAAACAGTTGTACTTTTTGTCCACAGAACAACATATTTTTATTCCATAATTTACAGTGCAATATTCAAGGAGAAGTTGGCTGCAAGGCACAACTGATATATTTGTATTACTAACATTTAAGAAAAAGGAATTATTCAAGTGAACTCCCTGGTTTTCACCATGTTATTTTGTTTCCCAGCCTTTCAGGAGAGTCATAATCTCACATTTACAAGCCCATAGAAGAAGAATGAACCATAGCCAAAATGAGGATAGCATACATATGGCAAGTGTAACCGGCATAAGAGAACCAAAAGTTGATCCCATATCTAAAAGATTTTTGCGGCTCAGATGAATCACTAGTAGCAAAATTAAAGGGTTGGGTTTGATTCAGATAAGCATCCAAAAGTTCATGTATATACTTGCCCAGGTTCCCAGCACTGTACATGTCTTCATGCCTTTAGTTTCCATACAGCCCCCTTACTTCTAGTCAGGTTCAGGTTAGTGCACTAAATACAGCAGTGTGGCTGTCGCAGCTCAGGCAGTGGTTACACCTGACCTGACGTCCTCAGTCTGAGCTCGCTTGACTAGTTGAGTGTCCACTGGAGCCACATCATCCACAATGCTATTTTTAGTGTGCTAGCTCAAGTCAAGCTAGTGTGAGTCTTATCTATTTGGGCTGGGAGGCTTGTCCCACACCACAGTGTAGATATACCCTCATAGATTTCAGTGAGGATTGAGTCAGGCCTATGTACACTCTCTTGGTTCAGGAACTCCATGAAATAACAGCAGATTGTTTTGTTTTCTTTAAAAAGCCAACAAACTGAATGCTACAAACTGTGGATCCAATAGGCAGCTCATGGTAAACCTTACAAGAAGAGGACTTCAGCAAGGATGAAAACTGTCAGGTTCCTGTCACAGAGATTTCTTCCAATAATTTGTGGTTTGCCACAGAACAATCGTTTATTGTAAAACGTGAATCACAGAACATAAACATGAATTGCACAGTTAACATTGCTGGGGGAAGTTTCAGAATGGTCTGTCTCCCTCTCCATGTTTTTAAAACACCCAGTCACCATGGTACCCACTTGCTAAAATGTTAATTTTTGTGAATGATTTATAATATTGCACTTTTCATTCCTTCTCACCATAACATGGAGACTCCTGTATCACAACCCCACCTGAGGCCTGGCAGGAACATGAGAAGTAGGATTTTAGATGACATTACTGTAGGCTGCCTGTCATTGTGACTGGTGGAGCAGCAGCAAGTATGGTGACAGATGAGGCATTTTTGGCAGTAGCAACAGTTCAGAGGAGGAAGTGGGGAGGAAACAGTCAGTTCTTTATTCCTCTTGGATATTTAGTAGACGACTGCTGTAGATGTAGCTGTGTTTAGTCAGGGGAAGATATCATCTGTTCATACCATGCACTCACTTTTCAAAGAGCAGATTCGTTTGCAAAGGCTGTCTATGAGAACTGACTTATGAATTCTTCTCTGAGGAATTTTACCATCCCAAGCAAAACAGGGTTTGCCATTTCCCATTTTTCTCTGAATTATGACAGTTTAAAGCCTAAACTTTAATTTGATTCTATAGTCTATCAAATATAAATCTTGAGAGAACAGTATTGAGGCATTTTTAAAGGGCCTCAACCAACAGGGTATTTAAAATTGAGGGTGTATTTGAAGTGTATGCACATGACATAATTTAGAAGATGGGGTAGCTGCATGATGTCTAATATGACATACTTAACTATATCATTACTAGCATTTGCACCTCCGAGTTATTTTAGCTGTAAAAATTCAGATACAAAATTAAAAGCCATCATTAAAAATGTAGCACAGTGTGGGGGAAAACTTCTCTCTTTATTCTTTGTATGGTACTGAATTTTATACAAATGACAGAGACATCAGGAGAGGGTGAGATTGGTTGAAAGAAAGTTTTCTTGGTTTTTGTTTTCTCTGTGTCACTAGAATGTTTCAGAGTTGTTTCATGTTTCTGAAAGAATAATTTTTTCTCTTGTGTTTGAGATAAAAGTTCAGGGTTTTGGTTTGGTTTAGTTTTGTAGTAAGTGCTGTAACGGAGTCAGTCCAGAAGGGTGTAAGAGAGTGCTGGAAGGCAGGCATATCAGCCTCAGACTGTGCAGGTCCCTGTTTCCTGGATAGCCAAACAAAGGCTACTCCAGGCCAATCAAGACATCTGGGACCAATTAAGAAGCTTCTAGAAAGCAGCAGAAATAGCTAGCCTGATTGGAACACCTAAAGCCAATCAGGGGCTGGCTGAAACCAGTTAAAAACCCTCCCAGTTAGTCAGGTGGGTGTGGATGTCAGGAGCTGTGGGAGGAAGTTGTGCTGTTGGTGAGACTGAGAGGTAGACAACTTATCATACGCAAGGAAGGAGGCCCTGAGGTAAGGGTTAAGAGGAGTTTGAAGAAGTGAGGACTGCTGTGGGAAAGTAGCCCAGGGAATTGTATTGTGTTTTGTGGCTAAAAGGTCAGCCATCTTAGCTATTACTATTAGGGTCCCTGGGCTGGAACCCAGAGTAGAGGGCGGGCCCGGGTTCCCCCCATCTCGTTCCATACTCTACAGAAATCCTCTTGAGAGGAGAAGTGAGACTCAGTTCATACAGGAGGCTGAACTGTGCTTACTGAGCTCTACAGAGCAACAAAGTCTGTGGGGTATTCCTCCCTTTCCACTTTCCATACTGGCCTGTGATGAAGGTGGCTCACTAGGTGGTGACTCTTGCCAATTATACTGAGAAAGGGAGGTCACCCTGGGGCCTAGATGAGTTTCTGAGGCCCCTAAATCTGCCAGGAAGCGCAGGACCCACAAGTACAGACTCGGAACTTTGTCACAGTGCATATAATGGGTCCCAATAAAAGAAGTTCACACTTGGCCTGATGATGTGTCTCTTGCTCACAGCAAGTAATGTGCTTTACTCACAAGTCGTTCCACTCTTTTCAGTGAGACTGTTCAAGAAGCAAGACACCTCCGACATTAAGTATGGGTGTCAAGATCTGCCTCACAAGAGAAGTTTCATTAGCCTGCTCTTCCATAGACTCACTGTAAGTGATGGCTATGTCACTTACAATGGGATTTTTAATAGCAATTAAGGGCATGTCTACACTTTCAGCACTGGTACACCTGCCCTGCTGTGGCACATGAGGTGAGGATGCTCTATGCTGATGGAAGAGAGTTCATAAAAAAAACCCACCACTGTGAATGGCAGAAGCTCTCCCACCAACATAGCATTGTGCACACTAGCACGTATGCCAGTGTAACTTATGTCACTCAGGGAGGTGAAATATTCTCACCCGTGAGTGAGATAAGTTTTATCAACATACATAGGTGTATTGTATACATAGCCTGGGTGAGTTACGGATCTAATTCTCACTGAAAGGCAGTTGTAGTTAAGCACCTAACAAGTTTTGAAAATCTCTCCCTTAAGTATCTCTCTCTGTGCCTCAGGTTTCAAGTGTGGACAATACAGGGGTTACAGCAGATACTGATGAGAGTTTTAATGCACGTTAAGGGCATTGCTGAGGGATGTTTTTGTTACATGTTAACTGAGCAGTTAATATATAGCAAAATCATCCCTAAATATAAAACCATTTGTGTCCGGTGTTCTCGGGGAGCCACACAGAGATTACTTAATCAGGGCAAACTGCAAAGAATGCAAACAAAACAGCTTCTACAATAGCTTACTGATTACCCAGAAGCCAGAAATACAGTTCCCTTAAAGCAACCCAGCCTTGAGCTCCCATCCATGCAGCCAAGTGAAATATGATGAGGATTACTGAAAATCTTGTTCAGCATATAAAAAGTTCTACCAATCCCAAAGGATCGGGTACATTACTCACCAGGTTAATGAATATTTCAGCTCTTACCCACATACTTGTACAGCGATACTCTTACCCATCTGAATATTTGTACAGTGATCAGTAGTAGGAGCAGAACCACATCATCATACACTTCCTTTGTGTCTTCAGCACAGTTTGGCAGATGACTAGGAGCTGCCATCATCAAATATGTGATGGCAGTGTACAGCACCAGCAACACGCGACAAGGCAGTACCTAAAGCATCTCCTGTGATGCACATGACTATGGGGTACTATCCCTGAAATAATAGCACTGCTATTACATACTGAAACAGAGTAGTGTGGACATTGGTATATGTTTGTACAGAGTCTGGCCATGCTAGCTCAGCATATGTGGACATTTATTGTGGGTACAGTGTATATGTGCTAGAAGTACATGAATAAGTTCCCAGGGAAGCAGCAAACCATAGATAGATAGATAGATAGATAGATAGATAGATAGATAGATAGATAGATAGATAGATAGATAGATAGATAGATAGAT
>ML677348.1:33272682-33343100 GCA_007922305.1 Dermatemys mawii | reverse complement strand
GATAGATAGATAGATAGATAGATAGATAGATAGATAGATAGATAGATCGATCAATCCAGCAGAACCCCATAGATCAATATTTCAAGTTAGCAATGGGTAGAAAGAGGGTGGGAGCTGTGGTTTCCTTCCCCAAACATTGAATTAGTCTGATTGGAGAATGTGTTTGAAGAGAGAGGAGGAGCTTTTTCTCTTTGGAGCTTATATTAAATGACATAAAAAGATAATGAGGGACGGGTGAAGGCTTTTACAAAAAGCTGTAAAAATTGAAGGACGTGTTGAACAATTTCAAAGTGAATTATAATTTGTTACTAAAGATCAAGAAACTATTAAAACTGAGTTTGACATTCTAAAATCAGCCTCTGGGTCTTTAATAAAGAGAATACACAAGAGAGGGATTCAAAAGTTTAGTTTCTATTAAAGGCCCCAGAGTTTCTGGAGAAAATTTTGGATGAACAATGTGATCCACAAATTGGAGTGGAGATATTTTTTGAATATTATGTCTATCTATAAATAATCAGGATTACTCTCAGGATGGCAATGAAAGAAAACAACCCTCTGATCGATCTCATTGTCCATCACTCCTTCATTTTCCTTTTTACTGTATTTGATAAAGAATGGATTCTGCAGGCTGTGAAAGCAAAGAAAAAGCTGGTACATTTATGTGATATGCATATATTCTCCCAGAGATGCAAGAACAACTTTGAATATTGAGCATCCATATTTTACTTTCCAAAGTTTCAAGCTATTTTCAAGGATAATCTTTTATTTTCCATTGACTTTGAGGCCAAATGATTTTTAGAGGTCAAGATCTTAACACCCAATGGCGAAAAGGAAGTAGAAGAAGGATAATAGTTTTTTGAATTTTATAATAAAGATATCTCAAAAATTCTTATTAATCAGATTTTTAATAAAGCTTTTTTTCTTTAATGTTATTGTGTGATCACCTTTTCATATAGACCATGAAAAAGTTAGTGTTGTAGGATCTATTATTGTTTAATTTATATTATATATAAAATATATATTCCTTAGTCTTCCACTTATTTATTGTGGCTTATAACTGATCGTTCATTTCACTTGTTTCTCAGTTTAGAGCCATATTCTGATAAACTTATTCATGTCGGATAGCTTCCTTTCTCCACAAATAAAATCAATGGGGCTATTTGTAAAGTAAGATACCATTCAATATGCATAAGGGATCAGCCTCTGACTCTCAGTGAAGTTCTGTTGAATAAACTGTTCTTTGTATTACATGGTCAAATAAATAACAAAAAGGAAAGTATTTGTTTTGCATTTGAGGATCTTAGCTTTTTCTGAATTACTTCATCCCATCATGTGTACCATTTAGAGTTATCTAACAGCCCAAAAGAACTGTCTTGAAACCCTTTCTCCGTTTCTCACTCCCTCTAACTTTTCTTTTATAAAGGCCATGGCCCAGATCATGAGCCGTACCAGGGTTAAGACTGGTTGGTGGCACTCAGATGATGCACATGAGGCATATTGGAGGCCAGTATCTAGCCCTAAGAGTCACGGCCTCTGTCCTTTTCTCTGACATTGTGTGCAAAAACATTTAAGTGGGATTTTTGCTAATATTAGGTGTTTTCAATAACAGTTTTGATTTTCAAAGTGTGAAACCCTCCCCACCCCAGGATTCCTGATATTTGAAAAGAATATACACATAGTCATTGATAATGAATGCCAGGAGGGACGCTACTGATCGAAGACTACATGAGAGTACCAGGGAAGTCAGAGGATGTGAGAGGTGAATGTTTGGAGTGGTTGAGATTAAGCTAGGTCATTAGGGCTTTGCTCTGACCAATTAGTGTTAATGACTCTAATTAAAAGAACACATAGAATAGCTTGTCTGGAGCATCACACCTCCATAATTTATTTTTAATACTGAAAAATCACATATTTCATATCAAAAAATACAGGGATATCCTACAACCTACAATTTTACTGCTTCTAGACTAAATTTCGTTGAACATGTTAAATGTTCAACATCTCATTGAGCAGACATTGACCGTTAAATTTTATTTGGCACTAAGGCCCAATGCTGTACAATTTTCCCACTTACTAGAAGATTTGCCTGAGTAAGGACTACAAGATCAGATCATAAGTTAAGTGGTGAGCTATCCTTGACAAATTTGACCTTATTTTCAGGCAACGATTGTACATAAACTTGCCCAAGTAAGTCTCTGCTTAGAACACCAGTCAGGTTTTACACATGCACATGGCAAGATAGATGCTTACATAGCCATAGGTACATAGAAGCTCACCACATGCAATAATGCAGATACAATGCAGTTATGCTATTGTGTGCTCAATTTGTGTCTAAAAATTAGGCTTGTAACCACTGTCATCTTTTCTTGATAACTATGTATAAAAATCAAACCAAAGAAACAAACAATAAAGTAAGTCCCCCAAATATCATTCTTTCATACCACTGTATGTCCGAAACAGCCAAACAAAATGTTAGCAAACTTTCCAAATCTTTCTTCTGAGACATAATGTGAAATTTCTGTCCACAGTGTAATTTTTTCACGTAATATATGAATGCATCTGGAAATGGGGACATAATTGAAGTAGCTTCTAAAAAGAAACTGTAGCACTAACTGTTTGACACTGTCATAGCCAGAGTCAATACTGTTACATGTTCTCACAATTCATTAGGAGGTACTAGCCCACTGTTAATATAGAAATGAAAACTCTTTCCTATTTTTTTAAATTTCCTTTTTCAGAATATTAATAAGGGCACTGTATATAATATATAGTATTATTTTGTAGCTGGTTTTAGATTTATTTTTATATTAATTTCTTTTGTATATATAACATGGATTATGAGCAAGATTTTTTTCTGATTCATTCATCCTCAGATATTCATTATTGTGGAGGTGCATATGACCCTTTCTGCATAATTAGCACAAATGTCCATGCACAAACAAATTAACTTTCTGCTTAACTTAAGTGCGTATAATTTTGAAAATATGAATCTTCTTGTTACCTGTTTGAATGATCAACTGTGGGATGGAATCAGGAAAGGACAATGGGATCACTAATTATTAGATTAACGCACAATTTTTTTAAAAGTTCAGAGATCATTTGTAAGAGGAGCCCTGTCCAACTCCTAAGGTATATTAAAAAGGGTTCCAAATCCAAAGGTCATTATTTAGACTTATTTGCTTTTAATCTAATTACCTAAACACATGAAAAGCTATTTGTAAAGTACTGTAATTAAATTGCTGATGTGATAACAGAGAATTATATTAGGGGGAAGGGAGGCAAGTGAACACAAGCAGTAAGTGAAATTGAAAAGGGTTTGGATTTACTCTGTAAATGGGCTGACAAAGAGAATGAAATTTAATGTTGACAAATATAAAGTAATGCACACAGAGTTCAAAATTCATAAAGTCAAGCAATGCAACTGAACTAGGGCAAGAGAATTTTGAAAGTGACCTTGGAGCTATTGGAGACTTCTCCCTCAGCATGTCTAGGCACTGCAAAGAAGCATATAAAAATGCCAAGAGAAAGGTAGGATCTACACAGCTAGTGGTTGAATATGAGGTTTATTTTTCTATCACATTCACAACATGTCACTCAGTGTATTTTATATGAGTGGTAGTTTACATATGTTTACCTCTTGTAGAAATAACATTCAAAGACATCAAAAATGGGTGTTCTTAAAAACTTGACAGTTACAACATAAAGGCAGGATGGATGTGAATTTTGTAAAAGATACTGGGATAGTACAATTCTTAAAACAATTAACCTGAGAGTAAATGATCCTCCTCTTCTCCATCCATACCAGTATCCAAGGATGTTTTCTTTTTTCTATCTTTCTCATTCTGGCCAATGTAAAAGAAAAGAAAGTTATAAACGCTAAAACTAACTACCAAATTTTTACTGACAATGAAGTCATCAAAATTGAGTGGGAGACTGAAAGGCTAGGAGCCAAAACACTGCCAAGGGAAGTACTATAGTTGACCAGAGCAGGGAAAATGAGGCAGTGGCAAAGTCACTGCCATACTCACAATTCATTATTGTCTGTGAGTTGTTCATGTACTTACTATGGCAATAAGGACTTCAGAAAACCAAATAAACAAACTACATGACCGCATATTTATGTCAATTTCATAGATTTTTGTGGCCAGAAGGAACCATTGTGATCATCTAGTCTGAACTCTTGTTGGCCCTACGAAACAGGCCAGAGAACATCCCTGAATTAATTCCTGTTTCCCAAGGAAGCCAAATAGGAGCATTTTGAAATAGAGGCATGGTTAACTCATCCAGTGAACTAAAAACTGCTCAGCTTGGAGAGGTTTCATTATTTACAAAGTTTGGCTATTACAGCTCTCAGAACTAAACTCAATACCTAAAATCCATAGGTAATTGATCATACAAGAAGGCAAATGAATGAAAGACAAACGAGATGGATTTCAGTGGCAGGCCACAACTTATTTTATTCTATACTGGGAGTGTCATTATACACCCCATCTCCCTTTGTCTCCTAACAAGCATTTAATTGGTTCTAATGTTTTATTTAGGACTCTCATAATACAATCAATAATTCAGAGTAGACCTGCCTGGGCCCATCACTATGACTCAGCTCCCTTCTGAATCCTCTCCACCTTCTGGAGGAGGACCTAGTCCACAAAGACTTCAGGTCTCCTTTTTTTCTAAGCAAAAAGATGTGAAGCACACTCCTGGGTCTTCTTTACTTTTGAGAACTATACTGTTTTCTCCTTATCCTCTCTGGCCAGGAGAGGCACCAGCAATTAGTATCTTTGCATCCTCACCAATATTGCCTGGTAGCTATTTCCTGCCTTAAGGTCACGGAGTCCTATGTAAGCCCCCTGCAGCTGACAGATGGACTCCATCATCCCTATGCAGCTTGTGCTTGGTATATTGTATGACCTTGCATGCCATCACTGAACTACGTACCCCCAAAAATTGTTCTCATGTTTTTCCACCCTGTTGATATGGGCTGGGCCAACAACTCTTCAACAAACTTGTCCTGAGTGCATTTAACAAGAGGCTTCTGCTCTGAAAACCCTGGGCCAACATAACTAGTCAAGTGGTGTCTAGACTCACAAGAGCCAGTCTCTTAGCCCACACCTCCAACTAAAGGAAAGCAGCGGACCCGATAGAGGGTGGGAAGCCCCCAGACCAGTCATGAACACTCCCATTTCACCCTTCCCTGACTGTTGTGTCTTTGTCCTTCCCCTGCAATCAACCATAATTCCTTCCCAATAACTGGGGTGAGGGGCATTTTCTTGATAAGAGAGAAATGATCAGACCAAAAAAAAAGTTCTTAGCATGTGCGCATAGTTCCTTTTATTGATTTCAGCAACATTGGATAAACATTGCAAAAGCAGCAACAAGGCTTCCATAGACATAATACCATTCTCACAGCTCCAGCCAACCCCAATTGCCCTCCCTCCCCGCCAAAACAACAACAAAAACAAAGAACTTTGGATGAATGTCAAAACTCCCACAGACTTCAGTGCGGCCAAAAGTTCTCCCTCTATATTTATATAGTTCTGCCAAAATATATCTAACCATTGGCCCTCAGCAGCTGCATAATTCTCAACTCCAAGCCATTTCTTATTTGTCCTAAACCCTGAGCGTGCTTTAGCTATTTGAGTTCAATGAACACAAGGACTTGAGTGTCAATTGATAATAATCCATTAGTAGTTGTCATCTGTTTTTCTATTTATCCATCAGTGTGTATATCTGCAATGACCATTAATGGTTTCTGTTGGTTACCATCTCAAATATTTTATTCAAATGATATAATTGACTTCATATCTTTACCAATCTGGCCATTATACTATAAAACTTTAGGAATATTGGTTGAGTTGTAATAAATGGGCAAAAGTTCCAAAATCATTTTCAGAGATAATGCTATGTTTCAAGAAAAGGCGGAAATTCTGGAAAAAAATCTTATCAGTTGCAATCTTTTAGTAGTGGGGTTTTGTGAAGTTTGGTACAAAATGATGCTTGTAATCTTTTAGCTCCTTTGATAGAATCTTTTCTTCAGAAAAAAAAAATAATTCATGTTTGCAGATAGCTAAAGCTTTCAGCATTCCATTTAAATGTAGCTTCGAAGTACCAGAGGAGTCATCACCTAAATCGGCTTTATGTCATATTCTTATCATAACTTTCACCTTGTTTCGCT
The DNA here is from genome assembly GCA_007922305.1 of Dermatemys mawii. NCBI lineage: Eukaryota > Metazoa > Chordata > Testudines > Dermatemydidae > Dermatemys > Dermatemys mawii. Next base: position 33,336,925 of record ML677348.1, on the reverse strand, counting down.
ACAAAGCCTGTATTATGTCTGAGGTTTGGAAATATCATGGCACAGCTACATAACTTTCTAGAGAAAAAATGCACATCTTTCCTAATGTAGACCAAGCAATACAATCTTAGATAAAAAAAAAATCAATGACATTGAAAGCTGAGATTGTTTCATTATGAATTAATGTTAATATTTTATTCCCTGCTAAGTTTCATTTTATTACATATTGGAAAAAAATGTGTTTAATGAGCGTGAGACACAGCTATTTTTCCTTAGCAGAATTTAAAACATATACTCTTAGGAAAAGTGACTATGGGTAATATACACGCTGTGAAGACAAGTAGGTCAAATGTGCATGTAAAATTTTGTGAGCATCTTATTTGTGATTTAGCTCTGTTTAGTCCATTTAGGGCAATATTGGAGTTAGCAAGATTTTATTCTGAATTTTGTATCGATTTCTATGTTGTTATGCAATACGTTAAATTATAGTCTCAGTCATTAAATATATAAATATATATGAATATATGTGTGTGTATGTGTTATATAAACAAAATGTTAAACCTCAGATCTAGAGAAAATGATGAAAAATAGCTAAATACCAAGTTACTTAAAACAATTAACTGGGGTGGGGGATTTAAATTCACAATTCTATCTCCTACTCATTTATTTTTTATAATCTGACAGAGGGACAATGTTCTCAAATTGTATTTATTTGTACTTTCTTTCATTCAAAATATAGATCCTTTTTCTATGAACAAAACATGTTTCCCTGTCTGTCATTACACAAAGTTTATTTCAGGGATATTTAAAACCTAATGCAAAAGATCTCCTGATTCATTTGTGGAAGAAATGGGGCAGTCAGTGCATATGTGGAGTCTTTTCTATTGATCAAATGTCCACAACCGAGCTAAATAGTGAGATATATATGAAGCTTATCAAAAGGAATTATCAATGACTACTGCAAGCATAAAACAAAACAAAATTAGATTTATCTCCAGGAATCTATCAATCTAATGGACTGTTTAGATGTCATTTTACTGTAGTTTGCATACTTTGGTGATGGCGACACTCCAGCTGTATGTACAACATCAGATACTTTTCTTAATTTAGCCCATGAAAAACCTACTAATGAAATAAAGCAATAGCAGTAGTTATAATGTATTTTAGTGCTATTAGAAAAACATAAATCAGATTAAACTGTACTCAGGAGCAACTCTAGCCATTTTGCCAGCCAATGTGGAAAACCTTTTGGATGCCCCCTCCACAAGCAGCCAAGCTAAATAAAAAACAAACAAGAAAACAAAAACCACACATAAGAAAGAAAGAAAGAAAGAAAGAAAGAAAGAAAGAAAGAAAGAAAGAAAGAAAGAAAGAAAAAGAAAAAGAAAAAGAACAGCGTACCAATTGGTGGTGTAAAATAATGACCATTGAGAGCAAAGCAGAAAAACAAAACAAAACAAACACAGAAATCCAAGCAGCACAATGATCTATAATTCTCTGGAAGTTGGTACCCAGGGCACCCTCCCTGCTTTCCTGCCTCTATAACCAGCCCTGATTGTACTCTGTTCAGCACTATTTAGTTAAAAAAAAAAACTCTGAAAACATTAAAGTGTATATTAAAGCGTCAGAATATCCTTTAACTGCATATACTTAACCAAAATACGACCAAGATCTATATCACTGTGATACTGTAACAGGGTCTTCATTCTGGGAACGCCTGTGAACATCCCAGTTCTCCTGTTAAGGACTTGTTAAGGACCTTTGCCTTTTAAGGAGAAGAAGTTTGGGAAATATACTGGTTCCTCAGGAAGGCCTAATGGGAAATGTAGTCCTGGATCACATGTAGACTGAGAAGGAACAATATGTATATATAAATAACTAGTTGCAGCCCAAAAAACTGAGAGTCCTTCCATGAGCAGAAGTTGCTGGTGAGTCTCCAATAAGGGAACTCTGGAAGGTGATATGGCAGCTGGAGATGGAGAAGTGATAGTCCTGGAGGCCCAGTGACAGTACTACGTGTTGTTTGGGGTTCACACTGGAGATTTTAACAAGGGAAGATGGGAGAATGGGAGGTTAAGTCCTGCTTCAGACCTTACATAATAGGGTAAGTGCAAGCTGAGTCGGGGGAAGGGTTGCAGGACTGTATTTTGGGAGTTAGATTTTTGCTTTTATGTGGAGAAGACTCTTGTGAAGGTGTGGCCAGAAAGTTGTACCTAATAAATCTCCTTACCAGTCTATTAATTTGAGGAGAGTCATCCAAGGAGCAAGGTCGTGGGGAAACTGAGATGGTGAAACACCCAGCAAAGAGATTAAATGGCTCCCTAGTACAGATATGATATTTGCTCAATTCTCTCACTCAGGTGAGATAAAATGGTGAGAATTCTTCCATCCACACAGGAAAAAACCCTCATGGCTTCCACTGGGGTATCCCTGCACTCCAAGGAGAGTATTCCAATGTGGGCTGTGCTAGGATCAGCCCTCATAAGTGATGAATGGGACTATGTAGCAAAAACCTCTATCAAGAGCCCATGGCACAACCGAGAGGCAGAAGCATTAATAATGTTCTGGAGAGCAGAATCACAGTCACTGTTCCCTCTAAGCTGTGCATGTGTGCGTGCACACACAGATCCTAAACCCTGGGCACACAGCGTGCACAAAAATTTGCACAGAAGACATTTTTTGCACACACGGCCTGTCAAAAATTAGAGGGAACATTGATCACAGTAGGTACTGAGACCATGACTTATCTATGTGAAACAAGAGTAGTGGAGAAACACCTCTACAGGAAAGTCTGGACCCATTGTTCTATGGAAACCATAGAATTCCTACAAATGAAGCACTTAACATTTTTCAGACTGAAAAACAGAATTTCCCCATAGCAATTGTACTGCATAAATTAGAAAATAGAGTACTCCACACCAGGAGCCTGAATTATGTCTGGGTTACTCCATTTTTATGCTGGTAGCACTCCATTGAAATGAATGGAGTTACAGCTATGCAAAACTAAAGTGACACAGTGTTGAATTAGTCTCCTGACCATTATTCAATATCTATGAGTCTCACTTTCATTTTCATATTACAAAAAGTATAAGACTTTAATTAGATGATTTTGCATCTTTTAATATGGAAAGCAAAAGAAGATGATTGAAAGTAAGGAATGTTAATGGTTTCTTAGTTGTGGAGCACATTATTAATAACTACGCTTAGTAGGAAAATGTAAGTATTAAGTATTGTGGCATATAAATAATAGAGCATAGTGGAAAATATAACCTCTGTCCTGGGATATTCTGAGTGTTTGAGATTTTGTTTGGTTCTGAATTGGAATGGTATCAAGTTGCAGTGGGGGAGGTTTAGGTTGGATATTAGGAAAAACTTTTCACTAGGTGGGTGGTGATGCACTGGACTGGGTTATCTAGGGAGGTGGTGGAACCTCCTTCCTTAGAGGTTTTTAAGGTCAGGCTTGACAAAGCCCTGACTGGGATGATTTAGTTAAGGATTGGCCCTGCACTGAGCAGGGGGTTGGACTAGATGACTTCCTGAGGTCCCTTACAACCCTGATATTCTATGATTCTATGAAACATTGACCCTTGGAATTTCCTGCAAAAGCAAATATTTCAATTTGGGAATGTAGCATTGCCACCTGCATCACCTGTCCCAAGTCCCTATGTCCCCAGTGTTGTTCCTTCCACCCTGAGAAATCCCTGGACTGGTGGCAGGATAGAGGTGGGGATGAAGGGAAAATCCCCTGGCAGATGATGGGAGGAGTCGTTGGGGAGGGAAACCCAGAACTGGTAACAGGAAGTAAAGCATTGACCACAGTAGGAGGAATATAACAACCGCCACCACTTTCTCCATTGAAACATATTTTCAAAATCAAAATGTTCCTGTGAAACATCATGATGTTTTGACAAAACAGAATATTTTTTACAAAAAAAATATGTTCTCGTGGAAATCTTTCAACTTGAGGTAACTACTTCTATATAAGAGTGTAGTAGTGGCTCTGCTTCTGCTATCTAAACTTTGAACAATATTTAGTGATATTTAAAAAATATATCTAAGATTAATATTTTATATCAGCCTACTTGGGATACATGCCCTTAGCAACAGAATTAGACTGCTCCAGATTCAGTGTCTACATACTCCATAAACCGTAAAAGGATCAATGGAAGACTCTGCTGAGTGTCTAACTGGCTGTCTTCCAATCTCTGCAAAAGAGAAAGACTACTTTGGGGCACAATATTATATCCCTTACTCTGTTTAGAAATTGTAACTGCTGTACTACATCATCATGCAGTGGGTTAGACATTTTCCGGCACCAATTCCTTTCTTTTGTAAAAGGCTTCAGATGCCAATGACATATCTGACGAAAAAGAACAATTCTGTGCGTGTGTGTGTGTGTTTACAAGTGAATACAGGCCTCAGAGTGGTAGCATTTGCTACCCTTGGCTTCTTGCATAGCTGTGTGACACTACAGTAGCTCATGCTAACCATGGATTACATTGCCCCAATCCCAGCTTGCTAACCATGTCTTTCTTTGAAAGGAACATTAAATTGAAAAAGTCTCACTGGAGTGGCTCCATGGATCTGCACAGCAGCATAGTAATGACAAAAATAACAAAGTTTTGCTTTATTTCTTATCAAATTATAAACACGAAGCCTCATAATTCCAGTTGTTTTGTGTGAAAGATGATAACTGCCTTGATCACAGCAGTACAACCAGGGCAGTGTTGCCAGCTGTGCTTAGTCCTCCACAATAAAACCAGATTCAGTGGCAACCCCGGCAAAGGAAATGCAAACCATTTAACAGTCTGTGTATTATGGGGATGGGTGGTTTAGAAATCCACACGTGGAAACATAACCCTTGTGACACTTTGTATCTCAAAATAGCACTCTGGAACCCCATGTTCACCACTGTGATATGATTATGATATGTTTTGTACAAAGTATGCTTTGCAAGGTGTTATTTAATAAGTCTTGATTTGTTGAACATTAGTAGCCTGTTGGATCCTATTTACTATCATTGTATGTGAAGTTTTGAAGTATTGCTATATGTGTTACTGAAATATGCTGGGAGGTTGGGAAACTCCCACAGCTGGCCTTTCAGAAGCAACAATGGAACAACTATCACTGGCCAGACAGGTGTTAATGGTCCACCAAGAAAAATCCACTCTCAGAGAGACTTCTCAGAGAGGACATGCACAGCCTGAGGACTGCCTAACCCCACGTCACAGCAAGGATCTTTCTAGCAGCTGAAAGAAAGTATAAAAGAGGGACAGTAACAACATCACTTGGCTTCTCTCCTTCCCCATCTCAACACCTGGAAGATAGTCTGGAAGACAAAGACTTTGATCTAGGCAGATTGGTCCCAGACTGGGAGAGGAATCCAGTCTGTGTATTAAGAATGGTAACATCCGTGTAACATTGAGAATAATGAGGAACTACTTGATCAAAACCGTGTGTAGTTTGTAGAATTTAGACCACACATTTATTTTGTATTTCCTATCAAACCAACTTTGAGCTCTATGTCTGATACTTACAATCACTTAAAATTAGAGTTCTCAATTAATTGAAGTTAACTCACATGATTAACTCAAAAAAATCACAATTAATGGCAGTTTTAATCACACTGTTAAACTATAGAGTACTAATTAAAATGTATTAAATATTTTTGGATGTTTTTCTACATTTTCAAATATATTGATTTCAGTTTCAACATAGAATACAAAGTGTACAGTGCTCACTTCATATGATTATATTTATTACAAATACCTGCACTGTAAAAATGATAGACAAAAGAAATAGTATTTTTCAATTCACCTCACTACAAATACTGTAATGCAATTTCTTTATCATGAAAGTGCAACTTATAAATGTAGATTTTTTAATGTGCTGCACTAAAAAAAATGTAAAATTTTAGAGTCTACAAGTCTACTCAGTCTCACTTCTTGTTCAGCCAATCACTAAGATAAACATGTTTCTTTACATTTACGCGAGATAATGCTGCCTGCTTCTTACTTACAATGTCACCTGAAAGTGAGAACAGGCATTCGCATGGCACTTTTGTAGCTGGCCTTGCAAGGTATTTACATGCCAGATATGCTAAACATTCATATGCCCCTTCATACTTCAGCCACCATTCGAGAGGACATGCTTCCATGATGATGCTGCTCATTAAAAAAAATAATAAGTTAATTAAATTTGCGACTGAACACCTTGTGGAGGGAAGTATGTCTTCTGCTCTGTTTTACCTGCATTCTGCCATATATTTAATGTTATAATAGTCTTGGATTATGACCCACCACATGTTGTTCATTTTAAGAACATGTTTACTGCAGATTTGACAAAATGCAAAGAAAGAACCAATGTGAGATTTCTAAAAAGAGTTATAATAGTTTAAGAATCTGAAGTGCCTTTCAAAATCTGAAAGGAATGAGATGTGGAACATGCTTCCAGACATCTCAAAAGAGCAACACTCCGATGTGGAAACTATAGAACCCAAATCACCAAAAAATAAAATCAACCTTTTGCTGGTGGCATCTTGTTCAGATTATGAAAATGAACATGCGTCGGTCTGCACTGCTTTGGATGTTTATCAAGTAGAACCCATCATCAGCAAGGACACATATCCTCTGGAATGGCGGTTGAAGATGAAGAAACATATGAATCTTTAATACATCTGGCATACAAATATCTTATGATGCCAGCTACAACACTGCCATGTAAACATCTGTTCTCACTTTCATGTAATGCTGTAAACAAGAAACAGGCAGCATTATCTTCAGCAAATGTAAACAGACTTGTTTGAGTGACTGACTGAACAAGAAGTAGGACTGAGTAGACATGTAAGTTTTACATTGTTTTACTTTTGAGTGCAGTTATTTCTGTACATAATTCTACATTTGTAAGTTCAACTTTCATGATATAGAGATTGCATTACAGTGCTTGTATGAAGTGAATTGAAAAATACTATTCTTTTGTTTTTATAGAACAAATATTTGTAATCAAAAATGAATATAAAGTGAGTATTGTACAGTTTGTATTCTGTGGTGTAATTGAAATCAATATATTTGAAACATCCAAAAATATATACATAAATGATATTCTATTATTATTTAGCAGTGTGACTAATCACACAATTAATCACAATTAATTTTTAATCACGTGATTAATCACGATAATTTTTTTAATCGCTTCACAGCCCTCCTTTAAAATCTCTCTTTTGGTAGTTAATATATCTGTTTCATATTTTGCATAAAACAGTGAAGTGCTTGGGAGAATCTCAGCTCAGGTTAACAAGGGCTGTTGCACATCCACTACTCTTTGTTGGAGTGGAGAACTAATTAATGAGCTTGCATTCTCCAAGGGAGTCTTGAGCAGTGTAAGAAAGTATATTTCTTGGGTGCAATGCTGGAGTATGGGGTGATTGGCTGGTGCCTCTCTTGTCATAATTCACAAGTTGCTTAGAGAGCATTCATGCAATTTCACTGGCTGTGAGTTTCCACATGCTGATGGTTGAGTGATGACACCATCTGAAGGGAGTGGCTGCTTTTCAGTGGCATAGTATTGTGAGAGACTACAGGCTACAGTTTCGGGTTATATTCTGGAGACTCCATACTAACCCCAACTTGGAGTTTCCCAGATCTTGCAATGCTGAGACTGAGCCTCTGGTGTAGAAGTGGGCAATTTTTTTGGCCTGAGGGCCACATCGGGGTGGGGAAATTGCTTGCATGGCCACGAATGTAGAGCTGGGGCAAGGGATTGGGGTGTGGGAGGGAGTTCTGAGTATGGAATGGGGTGTGATGTGCAGAAAGGGGTTCAGGGCAAGGGGTTGGGCTGCAGAAGATGGTGCACAGTATGGGAGGGGCTCGAGGCAGTGGTGCAGGGATGGGTGCAGAGTGCAGGGAGCGTTGGGGTGCAGGAGGAGTGCAAGGTGCAACAGGGGGCTCAGAGCAGAGGTTAGGGTCCATCAGGGGTACAAGGTGCACCAGGGGGCTCAGGACAGGGGGTTGGGGTGCAGGAGGGGTACAAGGTACAGTGGCTCTGGGGTAGCAGTGGCACACACCAAGGCCAAAGCAGGCTCCCTGCCTGTCTGCCCTGGCCCTGTGCCACCCAGGAAGTGGCCACCATCATGTCTCTGTGGCCTCTGAGGGGGTGGGGCAGAGGACTCCACATGCCTGTGAGTACCTCCCCTGAAGCTCCCGCTGGTCGCAGTTCCCCATTTCTGGCCAATGGGAGCTTCGGGGGAGGTACCCACAGGCAAGAGCGGTCTGAGGAGCTCTCTGTCCCCATCCCCGAGGGGCCACAGGGGCCACATCTTGCTCTGGATTTTTCTTGGTTTTCTTCTTGTTTATTTCTCCAGCTAGTTGGTTGCTCTTCTGGTCGTGTTCCTCTGCCTGTCTCATTTGTTTTCTTGGCCTTTGCTGTTTCCTCTGATCATTTTATTCTATGCAGTCTGAATGATAGCATTTTTCTTCCTCTTTATATAGTGTCAGCATGTAAATAGAGTGAGTTAGCAATAGGTAAGAGAGCATAGAAAAGCATCTGCATAATTCCCACAGAACTGAGAATATAATCTTACTGATTTTTTGGGCTCTGCTGATGTCATGCTTGTCCTGAGGCTGCCTTTGGATGGTGGAATCAATTACAGAGACACCTCACAGGTCAGACCTGGTCTTCTGTGGTTTTATTATATCTAGAGTTCCTGAACAGAGTCAAGGCAATGGGAAACTCCTTGCAGAGTGTCAGAGTGAATCAGTGTCAAAAACATCTGAGAAAGGCAATCCCCCATTGTGGCCATTCCTCACAACTCCAGAGTCTCTCCATGTGATCAGCTTGGTGGTAGCACCACATGAGAATATGCAGTATTCTGGCCCAGGCCTTCGACCAAGTGCTCTGGGTCAGTTGGCTCTGGAGCAGAGCTCATCGTCTGCCTCTCATCAGAGCGCAAAAATTCATTTTTATTGGTCTGTGAAAATGGTCTGCAAAGGATCCTCCACTATCCCTCTCAGCCCAAAACCATTTTAAAGAAAAGTAATGCTTTTGGAATATCAAGAGAAACTGACTTAAACATACATAACTGGTATCAAGTTCGATTCATTCGAAGGCCTGTATAACAGCATGTCCCAGGCTAACAAATTCTCTCCCTATTTGTCTTAGCATTACAGATTCTCAGAGGTTGAGACCCTGCATTTTGTGTAAGGAAACCCTTTCCATTATTCTGTCAGTTTTCTTTGATTTTTTTAAGTGTGAAGATCCGCTATTACCTGGTGACTTCTAATCAAGCAGAGGTCATACAATAAACCCTGAGACCAATATCCCCTCTTCTATTTGATGGAAATTTGCTTCCCTAGACAACTGGTTTGTTTTTCATTTCCTCTCACTTAACATATATCATCCCTTCAATAGCCCCTTTGAATCTGAATAAATGTTAATTAAAAAGAGATAACCTTCTGACATATAACGTGGCTAGAATAAAGTTCATTTGCATGTGAATAGTTTTATCCCCCAGTTTGTTGGCTGTCTTTGCTTGAAGTGTCAAGCAGAATGTAATTCCCTTGGCCATCACAACCATAATGTCACCATAATCAGTATCAAGACATTCCTTATTCCTTAGCAATTCTAGTGTATCCCACATATGACTCCTTGTGGACAGTGGACAGTCTGCCAAAGAGAAGAAGTAGAGATTTAACAAGAGCACTTCCTGAAAGTTTGGGGTATCTTCACTCATGGGGAGACTACATTATAGAAATGGAGACTGACATAGTGGATTGGGGAATTTCTTTGGCATCAGGACCGTATGCTACTACAAACTTCTTCTGTTACTTTAGCGAAGTCACATAGGTCCAGATTCACAAAAGTTTTAGTACATTCCCCAGTGGAATCCTCACCCCTGATTCGGGTGTCCAGGCACCACAAGAACTGTATTTTGATGCCTAAGGATGACATCCTCAGAAGACAGCAAGCTAAGCTGGGAGCTAACAAAACTAGATAGGAGTGAAGTGTACAAGAAAGGGGCACAGCTTAGGCCAGATCCTCAAAGATATTTTGGTGATTGATACCCAGTGATATAGATTTTAGGGGCCCATGCCCTAGTAGCAAAAAACAGGTCTCATAAAAAGCCAGCAAGGCTGATGTCAGTAGCCACTTGTAAAGGCAGTCACCAGGAATGCTGGTTTCAAGTCCGCACTCTGCTTGGTTTGGAGCAGCAACTTGAACCCATACCCCTGGTGTATGCCCTAATTTTCAATGTATTCTGGGGTGGAGTCTCTCTCAGTTTTTCTTGCTAAGCTGCTCTATTTTGTATGAATATTAACCTGAGCAGGGATTTGAACCAGGGTCTCCTACATCAGTGCCCTAATCTGAGCTGGGCTGTAGAGTCAGAATTTCATGCTCCGACCCAATTAGCTTCCAATTAAAGAGGCCTGGCTTCAATTCTATGCACTGCTTAAGGCAGAACAGAGATTCAGACTAGGGTCTCCTACCTGGCAGCTGCATGCCTTAGCCATTAGGAGACTCACACACCCTGAACGATTCCCACCCTACTTCCCCCGGCTGTCCTTTGTGATAGGTATCAGGTCTTAGGCATGCTCTGATCATGTCTATAAGATCAGGCCCTGCTGGCCAAATAGGTGGGGATCACCCACTTTCCGAATCCCACTTCAGGACTGTTGGTCTTCAGCTTCAGTGAGGGCTCCAAACAGTTCATTAGCTCTGAGGCAGCAGAAGGGCCTAGGTAGTTTTGCACATATCTGCCGATGGAAACGTAAGTGATCGTGGGCATTAGAATAGGTGTAGGCAGTATCAGTCTCTTGATTCTAGGCAGTCATGTCTGATGGTTGGAGTGGTGGTCAAAAACAGGTACCGAGGTCACAGCTGGACAGAGTCACAAACGGGCTGAGGGAGTGCTGAAATTGCAATCCAAAGATAAGCTTACTTCAAGTGTGGCTGGGACCTGAAACCGGCCTTGCAGTGTTACAGACTGCCTAGGATACCAACCTGCCCCTGAGCCTGTTGCTGTTCCTACCTAAGGAAGGGTGTGTCTCACAGGCAACAGCTGAACAGTATCTTTCAAAATATCAGTGGTGCCTAAATGGTGGATTTATCTGCATCTCAATATCTTTGTGGAATTGGCCCTTAGTCTGTACCTACATTCCCAATCTGTAAAATGAAGATAATAGCATTTCCCTATCTCACAGGCATGTTGTAAAAAATGCATTCATTAAAGACCATGAGGCACTTACATACCAAGGTGATGGAGGCCATATAAGAACCTAAGATAGGAACCTGAGTACATGTGAATAGTGTAGTAGAGTGGGCTTTTGAAGTACGATGAACCTAACATGGTTTGTTCAGGGTTCATTATTTATTAAAGAGAGGCTGTTTCTCAGCTTATATGACTGTCTCCTATCCAATGTTAGACTATATACAAACAATATAACCGGATACCACACAGACAATGCTGCGGAATGCACACATTCGAGCAGATCAGAGACCTATTGTTGAAAGGTCGGTGGTCTTTTAGCACTCATAACTAAGCATACACTGTACTTCTAAATTTATCCCACCAGTTGGAAAAGATTGTATTTAGCATTCCATTCCAGTATTTAAAGTAGAAGGTGGTAAGTTTAGAAATGATATCTCTGCACAGCATGATTGGAATGGGAACAAAGTCAGAGGTATCTATGGATAGAAATACAGAATTAATAAATACTAGTAAAGTTGTGCAACATACCTGCAGTAAAACCCCCTACCACATGAAACCTTCCTGTTTTGTGTTTTCCTACTGCTTGACGTTCAGACACATCACATGAACAATTAAATGTTTCAGATGGTTTTAACATGAAACCTGGTAGAATCCAGTGGATTTTCACTTTCAGATTTTGGTTTTGTTCAAGCACAAAGCTCAGAGAAAAACTGTTAAAGACACATGTATCAAAACAAAATCAAAACATTTTTAACAGACCACCACCCTGATCTGGTCTGGAAATCATAAGGTCCAAAAGGAACACAGGCTCTTCACCCTCATCCATCATTTCACTTGGAACCAGAGAAAAACAATCCTGTCCACCCAATGTAAATAGATCCCACTGAGGTTTGCACAAAAAGCTGCAAAGTTCTCATTACTACCTATCCATGATTAAAAGCAAAAAGATTGCAAATCCTAGACTGGAAAAATCTGAATACAACCTCCACATTTCTGCAAAGTTCAGAAAACTTCCAACTAAAACTGTTCCAGAAATACAGTTAATGCAGTGTGTTGCTTTTTATAAGAGAATGCATTAAAAAAAACCCACATAGTTACAGTCCCTTTCCTTCATAACATAAGGAGGAAGCAAAAGGACAATATATATGTAAGTACTCTGAATATAAAATGCTTCTGTCATCAGATCTCTCCCCATTTAATGCATTTTGGGATGTTAATTTTAATAAACACCATTAGAAGGAAATAATCTTTGATATGTTTCTAGTTGCTGCCTTCCTTTGGAATTATAACTTACAAATATTCAAAGTCTTATCAGATATCAAAGAATATGAACTAGTTTAAGTTTTTAACTTTACTTTCTTTCAGAAGTCCATTAAATGAAATGAAATGAAGGTGGAAAAGATCTAACAAAAAGTCTGACATGAAACTGATAATTAGTATAAACTAGTATCACTAGCAAGGAAGACAGAAGAGTAATGGTAAGAAACTTGTAAAGCCCCTGATATTAATCATTATGGTTATGGCACTTACAAAGTGGGTGACAAGACATGACTGGCCTGTATAATTTTAATTTTCATCTTTTCATTGCTCTTTAATTTTCCTTTAATGTGATTAGGCCTGGCATGTTCACAGCACTTATGCTATTCTGGGCACAATCTGTAGGATGGATATACAGGGAACTAATTATCGACCCTGAACCGAATGTCTGCTGGGTAGGCAATTAGGGCTCAATGGCCCTTTAATACCATAATTTCCCAAAGGAATAATGCTCTTCTGGTGGTCCCCTAAAGCATCAGACCACGAGGACATTCTCCAGTATTTATGTTGATAAGCCTAATTTTAAAAGGTTGATGAGTTTGAAAGGAACTCTTCAGTTTATAACCAGGAGTCCATCCTGGCTTGCATCCATTTATTGAGTAAGAATATAAGTCTGAGAGATTAACTAGTGTCACAAGTGCACAGGTATTGCACTTGGCAGGTATTTCCCTTTTTCTCTTCAGCCAACACGGGGACCAGCCCACAGTAGTCAAACAAAAATAACTTTTTGAGAGTGATCCTCAGAATCATTTGTCTAAACAGTGTTTACTCCCTGACTGCAGTGGGACTTTTCATGGTAGGGAGTAAATATTCATGTATGTTTGCAAGAAGACCAGGTCCCCTATATGTAACAAGATCAGTCTTTTTGGGGGATAGCTGAGGCTGATGTCCTACACAGAGCTGGCTTAAAGAAAAGTCTATTTTGTGCTTTTGAAAAAAATTCCAAACATTTAAAAATGCCTGACCATTCTGCAAAACAAAAACTGAAACTTTTAAAACATGCTTTACGTTTCCAGTTTATCATATTTCCCCTTCCTGTTTCCACTGCCAAAATGAAAAATAAGGGAAGAAAGGGAGAGAAAAGGGAAAAAAGGGGGAGAACCAAAAACTTGAAGGAAGAATGGCTGATGCCAAAGAAAACTTGAAGGAAAAATCATTTTAAAAATTAACATTTTTGATTTTTTGGGGAGTCGGAGGCATTGGGGGAGTCAAAAATCAGAATTTAAAAACACTTATCTTCTGCTAGGAATGTAAGGAATCAGGTGGGACACGTGTTTCTCCCCCACTCCCTCAAGTGAATCCCCCTCAAGGTGGGGGATTCACTCATCTCAGTAAGCTCCTCCTGAGGAATGTTCTGCATGCAATCATCCCGCCCTTCCACCCTGTCTCCTCTCTTTGGGATAGGGAATTTCTTTCCTGCCCACCTGGATTCTGGATGAAAAGGATGCTCCTTACTCCTTTTTCACCTGAGTGGATCACTGTTTTCCTTCCCTAATACTCTTGCTGCTACTTGACCTGCCCTAGCTACAGATAAATGAAACTACCTGCATATGGGGTGAATGGCTACCTGCCAGAGGAAAGAAATCTTAGACATCTACTGTTAATGCAAAAATTTAATGTGTTTTTAGAAAGTGAGAGGTCACTAAAAATGAGTCCAGATGTACTTGAACAATCCTTTGACTGCATCCTATTTTAGTAGAATGCCTTGCTGCAGTTCAAGAAGGCACATTGGCAATCAAAGCACCACATCTAGCTATATTCTAAGTAGAAGGACCATCGAGCATAAAACATAAAACAAAACCTTCGCTGGAGCACTGCCCCAGCCTGGAGATCATACATAGTCTGAAACCAGTTTGCTTCCATGAATTCAAGCTATTTAACTCTGATAAATCTAATCAGAAAGAAATTTAAGCATCTGTGACTGAACTCTGTGGGAGAGAATTACCTGGTTTTCTAAACAAATGGAGTCCTAAGGCCAATTTCTGACCTCAGATATGCAACTCCCACACACTCATGTGCACATATATCTGAGTCCAAAATTTAGCCTATTTAAACTAAATAATGCTGCTGCTGTATAAAACCGTGTAGTCCTCACTCAGGCAAAATGCTGAGTAGTTTCAATAACTCTTTGGCCTGAGTGAGGACTGCAGGATTTGGCCTGCTGTGAACCTACAGAGACCAGCTCATGTCAATAAGAACGAAAATAAGACTACTCCAGTTACCATGCACACTGCATTTGCAATGAGCAAATTCCTAATGGCTTGTTCTCTACCACAGCAGTCACCTAATTCATACAATGGTTAATGGATGTTGGCTTTCTGGTAAGAATTTCAAAGGGTGAATTTACACAAAAGCTTAATTCTATTAGTTTATTAAGCTGTAGGATGATAAAATGTGTTTTAAATGGCTTATGAAAGATTGAGGAAATGTGCTGGTTATTCAAACACTCAGTCTATTAATGTTACTAGTGTTAGATATCAAAAAGCTTTGGATCTATAATACCGTGCTTGATACCAACTGCTTATTCAAAGAAAAACATAGAAGTATTCAGAATGTGACTAACTTTGTTGATTGTATCTGAAATGAATCTAAGATATTATGCTGACTGAATATTTTGTTCTACTACTTTTTCCTCTGACCCTCAGAAAGGAAGAAAAAAAGAGATATACGACATTTTATAAAATATTTTGGACTATCTTTCTGTCTCAACTCCAAGAGTGCTTTTTCACTATTATGGCAGCTCGGAGGCCCGGCTTGGGCTGATTGGACAATGGGGGATACAGATATAGGGAATCACTTGTCTCAGACTTTTGGAAGTTGACATAAGGAAAAAGTAATTGACCAATAGAGACTCATGGAATCCAATTAGTGTGGTAGCAGGAACCACAAATGACATCCCAGATATAATTCATTCAGCTATATTAATTATAACAACATGGAAACTATGTAAATATTAAAAAAAGTTACTGAAAAGTGGTGTCACTAGAAGCAGTATAGAGAGCATGTATGTTTTCAGCAATTATTCACTCATCTTAACTACTGACAATCTGTGCACTAATAGAGACACCAATGATATAGGAAAATTAGCAGATTTGTACTGAATGATAATTGGCGGAGTATCTTTTTCTTTAGAATTGCCCAAGACAGTATCCACAAGTCCAGACTGCAGATTTTTTAGGTTTCCATTGTGTAAATAAAGCAGATGTCAAAAGAGAGCTGTTGACTGCTTTTCTGCAGCCTAGCATCTCTCAAAATTGTAAGACACGTGGCCTGCTTTTTTCCACATTGCAGTTCATGGACATGGTCTAAAATTGCAGCAACCTTTGCACTGGCCATATCCCAGTGTTCCTGCTTGCCAAAATATTCTCTGCCTCCCTGCCAGCAGTCAGCCCATGGTTTTAGCTACTTCTACTTTCTCTTGTTCCCCTGTTTGCTTTTCTATTTTCAGGCAGCAGCAAGCAGGATCTTTTTCTTAACCCTTCCTCCTCCTCCCTGGGTCAAATTCAGCAGCTTGATGATTAGTCAATCAGAAACTACCACTGCAGCATCTCCTTGCACTAGAGCCAATCTCTGAGCAACCTCACAAACACATTTGTCCTATAGCAGGCTTCCTGGTTGGCTTTGCCATCTGATTAGTTGAGAGTGTCAGCTGACCTGCTGCAGCAACAGCAGTGGCTGCTCAAATCATTTACCCTTAGCTGTGATAGCTCCTATGTCTGCTTGTTCCCAGTCCTGCTCCTGCTTTTCACCCAGCCCTCTCTTTCCTTGGCCTCTGCCTTGCTATGCTCCAGATTACCCAGTTCAGACCCTCAGCACCAATTCCTTGCCTCTGACTTTGGCTGTGAACCTTGGCTCTGGTATCTGGCTCCTGACTCCAGCTTTTATCCTGGGCTCTGATTCTGGGCTACTGATTCTTTTTCTAACCACTAGGCATGACTCCTGTGCTGACCAGTAGCCACAACCACCTAGGCCCCAGTCCTATGACACCTACTAGCTCCTCTGCCTCCCTCCCAGGCATGGCAGATTATCCAAGTTCAAATGGTGCTCTATTTGTGAGGCAGCCTTCCCAGGCTCTGCCGGTAGAAAGTTGTGCCCTGCCTGCACCCAGACAACCAACCCTATATCCATTAGGGCTCAGATATGCACACTTGACAGGCATGTGGGGTCCCCTACCTGCCCAAGCAGCCATGACTCCAACATGGGAAAACCAGACCTAGAGCCCCAGAACAGACCAGGGAAAAGCCTGAAGGATAAGGAGAACCACATCTACCTGGCCAAGGGCATAAATCCCAGGATGCCTCTGGACTCTAAAGAGATCAAGCTTTCAGGACTGAAAGTTCCACACAACCCAATCTAAATGCCCTGGGGAAAGACGCAGGGCCCATAAATGGCCTCACTTCCTTCCAGTTCAGTGGCCAGTTGCCATGTCTGGCTCTACCCTTCGAAGGTGGATTCTCATTCTAAACAGGATCCATGCTCAGGAAAATTTACAGGCTCCATCCTATTTGGGGAAAAGCTGGACAAAATGGTGGCAGAAAAAAAGCAATCCCTCCCATCCTCAGAAAAGTGCCTGTAGGAGAAAATACAAACCTATTTTTCAGAAAGAGACACTTCGTTTGTCCATCTTCCTCGCAGAAGTTCCAGTAAAGGAACAGCAGATTCTCCAAGGGTAAGCCCAGGAATTGAGGTTTCTTGGGGAAAGTCCAGACAGTGGCAGCTTTGCAGCCTCCAACACCACCTTCAGACTATGATCAAAGGTGCCTATGCCCAGAGCTGAAGCTAGCAGGTAGTATTTCCCACTTCACAGAAGAGCAGTGTGCATCCACAACAGCCAAGTGGGTGAGGGAGATAGTGAGCTAGGGGTACTCCGTCGAGCCAAGGGCTCCACTTCATCCTTTCTTCATCCAGTCTTCCATTTCCAGCGATGCCACAAAATGTGAAATGATCCAGAATGAGATTTCTCATCCTCTGGAAATAGGGATTATTAGAAAGCATGCTCCTGGAAGAGCAATTCTGTGGCTTTTATTCATCTTCCTTATTGTCCAGAAATGCATAGGAGCAGAGGCAGGGAGATCAGAGATATCGTCTAATTCAACAGACGGATGAATAAGACAATGTTCTCTATGGAAACTTTAGTCTCAAAGGTGTCCTCATTATCTTAAGGACACTTCCTGACATCAGTGGAGCTGGAAGATGCCTATTTCTACATCACCAGAAGGCCATGATACCACAGATTCCTGAGATTCATTTATCTCAGGAAGCATCACCATACTGAACTGTCTCCTTCAGATTTTCCTCAGTTCCCAGGGTCTTTACAAAGGTGATGGTAGTGTTCATAGCGAGGCTTACAGTGCAGGTTTCCATCTATATCACTTCCTCAATAACATTCTGAGCAGAGCCCCATCCCAAGATGAGGTGCATAAAGTATGACAGATAGGGCAACTTCCTGTGATATCTTTGAGAGACT
The DNA here is from genome assembly GCA_007922305.1 of Dermatemys mawii. Taxonomy (NCBI): domain Eukaryota; kingdom Metazoa; phylum Chordata; order Testudines; family Dermatemydidae; genus Dermatemys; species Dermatemys mawii. The sequence continues at coordinate 33,318,959 of ML677348.1, read as the reverse complement.
ATACTGTATGGGGGCAAACTTTTTGGGTGCTGGCCGTCGGTTTCCGCAACCCCCGTTGGACCGGAGCGGTGAACCGCAGCCAGTGGAAGCTGTGATCGACCGAACCAGCAGATGTGGCAGTTAAACAAACCAGCCGGGCCCGCCAAGGGTGCTTACCCTGGGGGGCCGTGTGCCACAGTTGCCGATCTCTGCTCTAGATCAGAGGCAGGCAAATGTTTTGGCCTGAGGGCCACATCAGATATCTGAAACTGTATGGAAGACTGGTTAGGGAAGGCTGTGCCTCCCCAAACAGCCAGGCGTGGCCTGGCTCCTTTCCCCTTCCAATTCCCTGTGTTTCTCGCCTCCTGACAGCCCCCTGGGACCCCTGCCCCATCCATGCCTCCCTGCTCCCAGTCCCCTGACTGCCCCCAGACCTCTCACCCCTGACTGTCCCCCAACACCCTATCCAACCCCTCCTCTCATTCCTGACTGTGTCCCCAGGACCTTTGTCCCCATTCAACTCCCCTGTTCCCCGCCCTCTGACCACCCCCCACCCCTATCCACACCCCTTCCCCTGACCACCACCCAAACTCTCCTGCCCTCTATCAACGCCCCCTGCTCCCTGCCCCCTTACCGTGCTGCCTGGAGCACCGGTAGCTGGCGGCGCTACAGCCTTGTTTCCCAGACAGGAGGACAGACAGCTATGCTGCACAGCTTGAGCCAGCCATGTCACCACAGCACCCGCTGCCACAGAGCACCAGGTCAGGCCACGGCTCTGCATGTGCGCTCCCGAGCAAGAACTCGCAGGCTCATCGCCCAGAGCATTGCACCTGCAGCTCAGTGATCTGAGGCTGCAGGGGAGGAGGAATATCAGAGGAGGGGTTTGGGGCTAGCCTCCCAGGACAAGAGCTCAGGGGACGGGCAGTACAGTCTCGTGGGCCAGATGTGGCCCTCAGGCCGTAGTTTGCCAACCTCTGCTTTAGATCAAGGAGCTATACAACCTTTAAACTTCTGTTCAGGAGGGAGTGAGACACAGGTCCCTGCCCAGCAGAGGTACTGGGAACGTTGGCTGGGAACTGGGAACCTTAAGAAGTTGCCCTCAAGATTTGGGGTGGGTGGTTAAAAGTGCAGTTAACCCTGAAACTGTGACACAAAGCTACCCCTTGGATTCTGGATCTCCCAAGAGTTCATGGCTTCATCGTCAGCTTCCAGAAGAGATCCTTGAATCTTTCAATCAGCATCTCCCACCTGGGATTGGACCTGATAGCAAAAATTTATCCATCACATGAAATTTTCCAGGAGATCCAGGATCTTATTACTTTACTCCAAACTATAGCAAAATGTCTTCAGCTTCCGGGCCTTCTGGACTCTTGTACAGGAATCACTCTGTGGGCAAGGTCACACATCAGGTGCCTCAAACCTTCCTTCTGAGAGCATGGAATCACTCACCAGAACTCACGAAAGACCAAGTGAGAATGTCAGTCCAGGTACTCAGCTCCCTAGAGTGGTGGACTGTTGAAGGAAATGTTCACAAAGGCCTGCCCCTATGCTTTCCAGATCCTCTTGTCCCTACTACCAATGCCCATCTGGAGGTCTCTTTCTTTCTTTTTTTTTCTTTCTTCCTTTTATTCCTGAATTTCTTACCTTACCACCCAAACTCTGCTCACTACTTCCCAGATGTCTCAGAATTGTGGGAGTCGCTGAGCTGCAGAATGGAAGATGTCTTAATGACAATCTCCTTTCTGCTAGCAGTGTCTCCCACAATTCTTCCCAGCCTGGATGACATTATGCCAAAAGGTCAGAGATTTTCTTTGTGTTAGACCATTGTGACGCAAGCCACATGCCAGTTATGCATAGCTGTTGTTATTGTGATCCCATTTAAGTTACTTTTATTATTCTAGGAGTTCTGCACATGTTTAGAATAACTCATCTGGCAACAAGTGAGCGCAGGATGACTGGCCAGCTCACACACTATTACGACTTTGGACCACCTCTATTGAGCTGCAGTGTGGAGAAGAGTAGCCCAGATGTCTCAGAATTATGGGAGATGCTACTAGAAGCAAGGAGATTATCAGTATGAAATCTTCCATTCTGCAAATTTTGGAGAATGGGCTCTGGAATTTTAGAAAGAAACAGTAAAGTTGATACATATCTGGGTCGAAGAAGAAAATGAAACAATTGCTGGAAGGCAGTTAGTCTTGGGTACCAATAAAATTATAGGGAAAATCCTGACAGAGGAGGAAAAGAAATAGTGTGAATTCTTTTGGAAAAGGACTAAGGAAAGCATTTGTTAGAAGATATATTTTTGGTACATGGCCAAAATAAGAGGAGGTCTAAACCAGGAGTATCAGTGCAATATCTATGAAAGACTCAAACTTGGAGAAAAGATTGTAAAAAGGCATTAATATATTAATAGTATCTAGTAGTAGTAGCTATGTCTATGTTATGAAAATGTATTTAGTGAAAGGACTATCAAGGCCTAAATAATCTCCTTTGAGAGAGTGGTGGAAATGAACTTTAAAATGCAGTTACATCTGTAAAAATAAAAACTGTAAAAAAAAATACTACCACATGATAGAACTGGGATCAGCAAACCTTGGCACGCGGGACCGCAGGGTAAGCACCCTTAGCAGACCCCGCCTGTTTGTTTACTTGCTGGTTCACCGATCACAGCTCCCACTGGCCATGGTTCGCCCCATGGGGACTGCGGGAAGAGGCGGCCAGCACTGCACCACTTCCCGCAGCTCCCATTGGACCGGGACAGAGAACTGCGGCCAGTGGGAGCCTCGGTCGGAGAAATGGCAGGTAAACAAACCAGCAGGACCCACTAAGGGTACTTACCCTGCGTTCCCATGTGCCAAGGTTACTGATCCCTGTTCTACAGCGTAATAGATCTGAGTGTTGGCAAGTTATGGATAGAGGAAGGATGCTAATAGTGCTCCCATGGACCCTCTGCCTAGGAAGTTTGCTAAGGTCCTTAGCCTGGATGTGTCATCTGTTTAGAAGACACTTTTAACCTTGACCTGAATGTGTCAGAAGCTTTATAAGGAGATAAGATCATTAGTATGAGGAGGCACTTTGTTCTTTAGTATCTCCGCTTATTGAGAGGGCACATTTAGAAGCAGTGAGTCAACCTAAAAACCTTGGTGTTATTTTCAGCCACATCCCTTTCTCTGAAAAGCCATGGTTTAGACACAATCTGGCAGTGGTTTGGGTTTTTTTTTCCAGCTGTGTGGTTTTGCCAGGCTGCCCACTTATTTATCTTGTACAACAACAATACATATTTCACATCTGTGAGGCTCAGTTATCACAACTGACTCTTAGCAGGGCTCTCGGTATGGTTTCTATGCCACTTACAGCTAGTGCAGATTGTAGCAACATACATGCTAACAGGATGGAGCAGCTGTGACCATGTATTCTTTAAGCTGGCTCACTGAACAATGGTGAATTGACTTTAAGCTTGCCTTTTTTGTTTCTATAGACCTTGGCAATGTAGGCTCTGGCAAGATTCAACACTTCCTCCTAGAACTCTGTCACAGTTAACTATGTTGGGTAGTGACCTCTTTTTTAGGCATGTCATCACCACACTGAGGTTGAAGACCAACATCTCTTCTGCTATGGAGTCTTCTAGTGAGGAAAACACACCCATCTGATGCATCATGCTTCAAAAAAGCAAAATAAAATATCTAAAAACATTATCTTGGTATTGCAAATTGCTGTCAGGTTTTGTAGAATCACCCCTACCTTCTTGCTGTTGTCTGAAGATGTGTAGCTCACACACACACACACACACACACACACACACACACGTGTGCACACACACGTGCGCATGCACACACATTCACATACAGAAGCCAAGATGTCATATCTCCTCCTCCCCCATAAACTCCAAACTTTTCTATTTGAACATTTTCTTAAGTGAAAGTTCTCCTACAGATTAGAGCTGTATGAATAACACAAACAAGCTTTCTGAATGTTCTAATGGATAAATGTGGCAAGTTCACTTCACTGTCATTTATGAGCCGTATTATTGATTCATTGGTTCAAAGTACACAGGGCCACCAGTACAAATGTTAAAATGTTCTCAATAGTTTCACAAATGTTTGGCATGAATGATTACTTGTCTGAAAATTCATACAGCTATCCACTGTTCATCATTCATCGTTGCCTTAGTTCAACAGTTTCACTTATGCAGTACTGGAGTAGCAACAATGCAATGCCCTAAAGGGTGTTTAATGACCCCCTTCTAATAACAAATAGCCAACCATCAAAGTGAGCAGTTTGAGAGGGAAAGAAAAAACCTTCAGGCTATTTATTGTTTTTATAAACTATTTTGTAAGTAGCTAGGTATTAGCCTGTGCAAGGCCCACCGGGCCCCAAAGGAGTTTACCACTGCAAACATGGCATACAGATGAAATTTTGTGACTTTGTCCTCACCCACAACTATTTCATATTTTCAGACAATTTATACCTTCAAGTGAGCGGCACTGCTATGGGTATCCACATGGCCCCACAGTCTGCCAATACATATGCCAACATTTTTATGACTCACTTAGAATAATGCTTCCTTAGCTCTCGTCCCCTAATGTCCCTACTCTACTTGCACTACATTGATTTGATTACATCTTCATCATCTGGACCCATGAAAAAGAAACCTTTGAGGAATTCCACTTTATTTCAACAATTTCCATCCCACCATCAACCTCAGCCTGGACTAATTTAAATAAGCAATCCAATTCCTGGACTCCACAGTGCTAATAAGTTATGGTCACATAAACATCTCCCTATACCAGAAAACTACTGACTGCTGTACTTACCTACATATCTCCAGCTTCCATCCAGGACACACCACACTTGTCTCCAGCCAAGCTCTAAAATACAACCACATTTGCTCCAATCTCTCAGACAGAGACAAACACCTACAAGATCTCTATCAAGTGTAACCCTTCTGCCCATCAGAGTTGGCAGCAACAAGGGCCGGGTTCAGTATCCAGGGGTTCCATTCCCATAGCACAATACAAAACCGGCTCAAGCCCCCACCCAGTGACCTGGGACAACCATATACCACCCCACTGGGCGTCTGTAAGAGACAATACTTCCCCTCTCACAAGCACAGAGTCTGAGTGTACCAAAAGTCTTTTAATAACAGAGAGAAACAATGTGACATTAGATTGGGGAAACACCACAAACAGGATTAATAAAACAAACCATGAACCAGAAGCCCCCCTTCCAGCAAATAGGCTGTGTCCTTCCCTTTGACTCTTGAGTCCCACAACCCCAAAAATCACCCAATAGTCCCAAAAGTCCAACAGCCCAAGAGTCTCTGTTCCTGGTCAGTGAAGAGTTCAAAAGTCAACCTGCAGAGTCTTACCTCCCAGCCTGAGTGGAAATGGAGGGTAGGGCAAGGGGCACCTTACGTGGTCCGAGGCCGACTGCGCCGCCTCTCCGTGGAGTTCCGCTGCAGCCCTCACCGTAAGCCGCTCTGCTCTGCCGGCCGTCCCACGAACTGTTCCACTCTTCCAGTCAATCCGCTAGCCGTCCTGCTAGCCGACACTCGAACTGCTCTGCGGCGCCAGCCACTCTGCCAGTCGCACGAACTTCACCCAGGAACTGCTCGGCTGAGTCTGCTGCTTCGCTCTGCTAGCCACACAAACTGCTTGGTGCCACCAACTTGCCTTTCGCCCCCCCCCGCCCCCCCCCCGCCCCTTAACACAGTGCTCAGTGGTTTCAGTTCTCAAGTGATGTCAGCTTTTAGTAGGGAGGGGGGCCTTAGTGCAGGTGCACTAGCAGGCCCAAAGTCAATTCAGCTTAGCAGGCTGAATCTAGACTTCTAATGGAATCAAAAATTAGCTCTAACATTCCACAGTGTAGACAGACAAGGTGCAATAGGCCTGTAGGGCCCTTAGACAAGGCCCTCACCAAAAGGTATAAAGACCTCCCCATGGCCTCTCTCAATCTCAGAGTGTTCTGAAAACCTGGCCCTTGCCCAGTGAGTGCTACCTAGATGATGGCGAGTCCCTCCATCATAACAAAGGCCAAGTACATGTCTATAGTCCTTCATTCGCATAATCAGGGTAACATCACTTTATCATTCCTGTCCCAATAACATAGAAACTGGGGCTCCCACATCAGCTGAAGTGGCGAATGTGGGCTGCTGTGAGCTCAGGCTAGGCGCGGTGGGTGTGCCTATGCAAACTGATCAGCCCCAAAGTTATTTTCCACAACTCACTGCAATTCCCATAATTCACCACCAGATGTCAGAATAGATCTCATTCCTGCCACTGCTTACATAAGCATTCTTAAAACTAAAGTACCCACCTGATGATGTGAAGAAACAGATTGACAGAGCAAGAAGAGTAGTCAGAAGTCACCTACTACAGGACAAATCCAATAAAAAAGTAAGAGAATGCCACCAGCCATCACCTTCAGCTCCCAACTAAAATCTCTCCAGCACATCATCACAAATCTACAACCTATCCTGAAGAACAATCCCTCACTCTCACAGATCTTGGGAAACAGACCAGTCCTCAATTACAGACAGCCTCTCAACCTGAAGCAAATACTCACCAGCAACCACACATCACACAACAAAAACACTAATCCAGGAACCTACCCTTGCAACAAAGCCTGGTGCCAAGTCTGTCCGCATATCTATTCAAGTGACAACATCATAGGACCTAATGACATCAGCCACGCCATCAGAGGCTCGTTCACCTGCACATCTACCAATGTGATATATGCCATCATGTGCCAGCAATGTCCCTCTGCCATGTACATTGGCCAAACTGGACAGTCTCTAAACAAAAGAATAAATGGACACATATCTGACAGCAGGAATCATAACCTTCAAAGACCAGTAGGAGAACACTCCAATATCTTTGGCCACTCAGTAACCAATCTAAAAGGGGTAATTCTTCAACAAAAAAAACCTTCAAAAACAGACTCCAATGAGAAACTGCTGAACTGGAATTAATTGGCAAACTGGATACCATTAAATTAGGATTGAGTAAAGACTGGGAGTAGCTGGGTCTTCTTTACATGCACTGAAATCTATTTCCCAATGTTAATTTTCCCCTACTGTTACTCACACCATCTTGCAAACTCTTGAAATGGGCCATCCTGATTATTATTACAAAAGTTTTTTTCCTCCTCCTGATAATAGCTCACCTTAATTGATTAAGGCACTTAAAGTTTGTATGGCAACCTCCACCTTTTCATGTTCATATATACATGCATGTGATGCCTCGGTCACACCAAACTGGCAGGCACTTCAGTATAAATGGCAAAATACGACCTTGTACAGAAAGAACATGTGCTGTGTACTATGAATTGCCTATTTCACTAAGAAAGAGTCTCCTCTTTGTTCTCTAAAATGTATCTTTTAAAATTTGATCCTCCCTTTTTCTCCTCCCGTAGGTGCAAATTTTTCAACGCACCCCCTATCAACTCTGTTCCAGAGGCTGGCCCAGATTAGAAGATGGAAAAAATGCACTCGGGACGATATGTTTGCCGAGCTCATGCAGTCCTCCTGCACTGATAGGGCCCAATTGAACGCATGGAGGCAAACAATTGCGGAGTCCTGTAAACTGTGCAATGACCATGATGAGAAGAGGGACACACGCGATGAGAGGAGGAAGGAGTGCAATGAGAGCAGGCAGGATGCCACGCTCAAGGTGATGGGGGAGCAAACTGACATGCTCCACTGTCTGGTGGATCTTCTGTGGGAAAGTCAGCAAGACCACAGACTGCTGCTGCAGCCCCTGTATAACCACCCTCCCTCCTCCCCAGGTTCCATAGCCTCCTTACCCAGATGCCCAAGAACACCGAGGAGAGTGGGGGGAGGCTCCAGGGACCCACACACTCAACTCCAGAGGATTGCCCAAGCAGCAGAAGGCTGGCATATCCGAAATTTTGATTTGGTTTCTGGACTTGTCATTCCCTCGTCCTCCACCCCCTTAACCCTTCCTAACCTAGTACCTCCCCTTCCCTGGGCTATCTTCTGATTTCTCTCAATGTGTTGTTCAACAAAAGATGAAGAATGTTTTTTAAGCCATTGTGACTTTTTTTCCTTTTATATATATGGGGGGCAGGTAACTTCAAGCAGAAACTGGCTTTCAAAGCTTTTCTGATGCACAGCGTGCCCTGCTGAACTCTTTTAATTACCCTGTGTCTGGTTGTGCAAAATTGGTCACTAGGCAGGGCCGGCTCCAGGTCTTTTGCTGACCCAAGCAGCAGAAGAAAAAAAAACAAACCTCAAGTCATGGAGCTGTCGCCAAAATGCCGTCAAAAGAAGTGGAGCACCGCCCCAATTAGGAACAGCGTGCCATCCCCCAATGTTTGCCACCCAAGCATGTGCTTGGGGCGCTGGTGCCTGGAGCCGGCCCTGCCGCTAGGTGATTTGCCTCAACCTCCTACCCCGCCATGTCTCCCCCTTACTCTCACAGAGATTGTGGAGCACACAACAAGCAGCAATTACAATTGGAATATTGGTTTTGCTGAGATCTAACCTAGTCAACAAACAGCATCAGCGAGCTTTCAAACGTCCAAATACACATTCTACAATCATTCTGCACTTGCTCAGCCTATAGTTGAACTGCTCCTTACTACCATCCAGGATGCCTGTGTATAGCCTCATGAGCCATGGCATTATGGGGAAGGCCCCCAAGGACAACTATAGGCATTTCAACCCCCGCAACAGTAATTTTCTGGTCTGGGAAGTAAGTCCCTTCCTGCAGCTGCTCAAACAGACCAGAGTCCCTGAAGATGCGAACATCATGCACTTTTTCCGGACGTCCCACATTAATGTCAATGAAACATCCCTTGTGATCCACCAGTGCTTGCAGCGCCAGGAAAAAGTATCCCTTGCGGTTTAAGTACTGGCTGTCCCGGTGTTCCGGTGCCAAGATAGAGATATGAGTTCCATCTATTGCCCCACCGCAGTTAGAGAATCCCAGCACCTTAAAGCCATCCACAATGGTCTGCATATTTCCCAGAATCATTACCCTTGATAGCAGCTAGCCAATGATTGCGTTGGCTACTTGCAGTACAGCAGCCCCCACAGTAGATTTGCCCACTCCCAACTGATTTCCAACAGATTGGTAGCTGTCGGGTGTTGCAAGATTCCACAGGGCTATGACCACTCGCTTCTCAACTGTGAGGAATGCTCTCATTTTGATGGCTTGTGCTTCACAGCAGGGGACAAGAAGTAACAAAGTTCCATGAAAGTGGCCTGCGCATGCAAAAGTTTCGCAGCCACTGGGAATCATCCCATACCTGCAACACTATGTGGTCCCACCAGTCTGTGCTTGTTTCCCAGATCCAGAGTTGGCATTCCACGGCATGAACCTGGCCCAATGTCACCAGGATGTCCCAATTGCCACATGGCTTTCTTGTAAGGTCGTCTATGTCCATGTCCTCATCACTATTGTGATCGCACTGTTGTCGCTTCCTCAGCTGGTTTTGAAGGTTCTGCAAATACTTCTGGATAATGAGAGAGGTATATACAATGGTCACAACTGCAACAGTGAGCTGAGCGGGCTCCATGCTTTCTGTGACATGGCGCGAAACGATTGTCTGCCGTACTTTGCATGGAGGGAGGGGTGACTGATGAGATGCGCCCAAGAAAACCCACAAGAATCTTTTTGCCCCATCATGCACTGGAAGCTAAACCCAGAATTCTAATGGGCAGCAGAGACTGTGGGATAGCTACCCACAGTACACCGCTCCGAGAGTCGATGGTAGCCTCGGTACTGTGAATGCACTCACTGACTTAGTGCATTTAGTGGGGACACACACAATAGAATGTATATAATCTGTTCAGAAAAATCAACTTCTACAAATTCGATATAATTTCATACTGTAGACGTACCCTAAGGTGCCATAAGTACTCCTCATTCTTTTTATGGATGAAAACAAAATCTCAGAATCAGGTTAGAGGAAAATCCTAAATTTCTGTGGTAAAACTAGTTTGGAGAGTATAGATGGACTCCAAAGCCTCTGAAAGGTCTGTAACATAAACTTTCCACCAAATGCTCTCTACACAGAGTGAGGGAAAGGTCCCTAAGCCCCAAGGTTCCATGGAAACATTGGATGACAAACAAGATCCACTCCAATTTAAGCTTAAACTGTTTCTTGTATCTTTTATTTTGTAGGTTTTAAGTCAGTGCTATTATCACCTCTGAGTTATATATACATGCAAAAAGAGATATCTCAGGGAAAATAATTGCTCGAGTTACCTTTCCTGGGGAGAAGGTGACATTTTTCAAATATCTGGTATCTGCTATGTTCTTCCTAGAGGTGGATTAGGGGTTTGTGAGGCATAGGGGCAGAGCAAGTGAGGGCCACTCCCCACCCTTTCTACTCAGAGTCCACCCTCTCTCCCTCCTCGCACTCCAGGAGTGGGTCAGGGTGTGGGGGTATCCTTTTTTCCAGGTGCCCTCTCAATGGGCCGGGGGCCCTGGGCATGGTCCCCATTGGCCCAATGGCTAATCCACTACTCATTCTCCCCATGTGTTTTCTACACTTTCTTGTTGTTAGTCACAATATTTTATATCTTGTTCCATGACTTTACTCAGACTCAGTTATTAAGTTACCTCATCTATGTACCTATCCATGCTAAACCCCTGACTACACATTTTTTATGCATAAATCACAATAACTAACAGAAACGGAGACATTTTTGCTTATCCTACTAAAACTTAATTTTATCTGTGTACTTCTATCATCTGTTCTCGGCTGTTAATCCCACCAGTTCCTTCCAGTTATATTTATTTTACTGCTCTGTTTTTTGGCCGTGGGCTTTTGCTTGTCTTGGGGGGCACCTGATGTTAAAATTCCCTCATGACACTGTTTCACCCTGCAATTTACATGGACCAAGGTAAGAGACACAAACCAGGTTTCATGATTTATACAACCCTGAAGCTGTTTTAGCTAAGTTCTGGAGTGCTGCATCAGCAGACACACATGCAGATGCAAAAATTCCTTTATTGTTTTCTATAATATATGTATATGTAATATTCATCTTGCTAACTTTGTTTAATATATGCATTTAAATAATACAATTCATTACAAAGTTTTCCAACAGAATAAAATAAGCCCAAACCAATCTCAGGGCAACCCTCTTGAGGGCCTGTCCCTCCACCGTGTTCTCCAGTCTTTCCTTCCCCACCAGGCAACGTCCTCAGGAATCAGGCTGCCATTAGTCACTTCTGTAGCCTAACTACTCCCACCTCACCACCCCTTCCCCTCCCCAAAAAAATAAACTTCGTAGTGGCATTAGCCTTATCTAGCCAAAAAGCTCCAAAAGGTTCGTGGGCAAAGTGGAGTATAAAGTAGCTGCTCCATGGCTCTGCCTCTCACCCATAAAACCACAAACTCCCTAACCACAGTGTCGGTTTGGAGAGTCTTACATAAGTTCCCCTTATTTCTTTCACTTTCTCTGCTTCCCTTTGCTCTGTGGAAGGGAGCACAGAGCCCTTAGAAATGTCTCCTTTTAGCTTTGTAATTATGTTTTCCTTTAATGTAGATTCCAGGCCCCTACAATATAATGTGTTTAACAAGGAATGCTTGATTTTGGTGATTCATATGTCTAGCCTCCACTTTTATTTTGTGCTCTAATTTGTAGGTTTACCTGTATATCAGTCTGTTTTATCAGCAATCTGTTTCTTCTGGAATGAAAATTGGCCCTGAAGCGTAAAGTGTACTGCCGATAGCAGCAGTACAATTTAGCACTCTGGTGCATATTTGTAGTCTCTATGGGAGAGGCTTCTGTGCGTTAGCAGCTGACATTACTCTGCAGGAATAAGCTAAGAGTCAGGGTTGAGTAAGGCACAAACTCGAGAACAAGGGGACATCAGAAGTAGGGAAACAGAGCAGGAATTGTGGAGGGAAATTACACACACACAAAATGAAGTAGCAATTCCTTTTCAAAGCAATTTTCTGTCAGGTGGCTATGGTTACACATTTTCTTTGTAGGAGAGAACCGATCCTATTGATCAAGAAGACGGCTCTGCAGGTGAAGACAGTAAAAGTGTGCCAGTTGGTTTACTGAGAGACTTTTGAGCCGGTGTGACTTGGGAGTCTGTGGTGAAGGTTGCAGATAATATAAAGGGGTGCTGGAGTCTGAAAGAATGGAACAGAAGAATGGTAGGGATTTATGCTAAAGAGGACAAATTATAATTCTCATCTATTTTATTGACTCCAAAGTGCATAAAACTCTCCAACTAAAATGTAAAAATTCAAGTTTATATTAAGATGCTTTGCCCCAGACTGGGCGTGATAGCTCTGCAATGATAAATTTCCCACTCCTCACTCTCCAGTGTAGTGGTGATTGCTAACATTTTGTTTTAAAACAATATTAGACTAAGCAACTGCTGGCATCCCAAGCTCCAGCAATAATGCCAGCATTACTACAGCAGTGTGGGTATCCATTGAGACCAGAGATCTATGTTTTAATGTGTTTACAAAATGTGTGAGTCTTTTGCTTTTACTTGCAGGCAGAGCCAGTGGCCGTGTAAGAGACTTGATGTACTAAGTTATGTTTCCAACAAAACAGAGCTGTATGTGTTGCACTGGGGCAGCAGGGTTTGGGGTTGTGTTGCTTGGATGTCATGGGCTGAGGAAAGGATCGATGTATCAGGTATGAATTTACACTAGCTGAGTCTCTGTCAGCATGTGTTGTTAGCATTCCTGCTGTTCAGTATCTGATGAAGGGCTCCTTCCATTCAGACCAAACAGCAAGATTATCAAACTACAAACCTGGCTGACGACTGAAGTTTGGTATTTTCTTTTCTTACTTATGCTGTTTAAAATAAGTCAGCTTCTGACATCATTTCAGGTTTCTACCAAAAGTGGAGGTTAAACAATGTCTGTTAAAGGATGACAGACAATCAATTTCTTCTATCACTGAACATGGGACTTTAATAGAATGAAGAAAACAATACTAAAGCCACCCCTCTTTCTTTATATGAAGACCTGCAGAGTAGAACCTTCCACACTCCCTATCCTGTCTGGCTTCCAGATACCATTTGAAAGCCACAATTCACATATTCTCAAAAATACAGTACAGGGTTATTCATTCTTTGAATGAACAGGTTAGGATCAAATGTATTTTGATAGTAATAAGTAGAGAAAAAGAGACAACTAGGTGAGGGGGGGGGGTTGGCGTGGGGGGTTATTTGTTTTTGTTAAAACAATCACAACAAAGTCCATCCTGTAACACTGGGTATCCATTTCACTGGCAGTTTTATACAGCCAATGACACTCATGCTATCACTAACATTTGCAAATCCACACCTTCCACATCAGCATCTACCTCTGAAATACAGAATAATGAAAAAAAAAAGTATAACTAGGTACTGCTTCAATTAAACAATAGCACATGAAAGTATATCCATTACTTTTGCACTCAGGTTTAGATAGAAGTGGGAGCCTCTGGGTAAGGATACCAGCGGTGAAAACACATGGGTGATATTATGGTAGAACAACCTAACCAGGAACGAGGTGGATGAGACTTTTTTAAAAACAATTAACAAAATCACCCAATACACAGGATTTCATGGTGATGGGGGACTTCAACTACCAGGACATCTGTTGGGAAAATAATACAGCTAGGCCACAAATTGTCCAATGAGTTTGTGGAATGTATTGCAGACAACCTTTTATAACAGAAGGTCGAGAAAGCAACTAATGTAAAGGCTAATCTGGATTTGATTCCAGTGAACAGGGAGGAACTAATTGAGAATCTGAAGGTGGAAGGCAGTTTAGGTAAAAGTGAACTTGAAATGACTGAGTTCATGACTCAAGGAATGGTAGGAGGAAAAACTGCAGGATAAAGACAATGGACTCCAAGAAGGCAAACTTTAGTATACTCAGAAACTTTGTAGGTAAGATCCCATGGGAAGCAAGTCTAAGGGGAAAAAGAGTTCAGGAGAGTTTGCAGCTTTTTTAAAAGACTTTATTAAAGACACAAGATAAAACTATACCATTGTATAGGAAAGATAGGAGCTTTTCAATTACCTGAAACAGAAAAAAAAAAGCCATACGAGAAGTGGAAACAAGGTCAAATTTCAAAGGATGAATTTTTATATATATATAAAGCAGCATCTGAATGAACATTCCTCAGACAGTGACAAAGAGTCCTGTGGCACCTTAAAGACTAACTAAAAGTATTAAAACATAAGCTTTTGTGGGCTAATACCCACTTCATCGGATGCATGCAGTGGAAGTATCCAGGGGCAGGTATAAATAGGTAGGCAAGAACCAGGTTAAAGATAACAGGGTGGGACTAAAGAGGCTGAACCAGCTGTTATCTCTAATCAGGGAGGGTGGGGTATTCCTCTAGCAGCTGAACTGGAGGTGTGAACAGCGAGAGAAGAGAAACTGCTCTTGTAGTTAGCTAGCCATTCAAAATCTCTATTCAGTCCCAAACTAATTGTGTCAAATTTGCAAATGAATTGCAACTCTGCAGTTTCTCTTTGCAGTTTGGTCTTAAAGTTTTTTTGCTGCAGAATGCTGACCTTTAAGTCTTTCATGGTGTGTGCAGGGAGATCAGGGAATAGTATATCTGATGATGAGACAGCACAAGTGGTTGCTAAGCTCTGTGACTTTATCCTCACACACAATTATTTCAAATTTGGTGACAATATATTCCTCCAGACCAGTGGCACCGCTATGGGCACCCGCATGGCCCCACAATATGCCAACATTTTTATGGCTGACCTGGAACAACGCTTCCTCAACTCTTATTCACTCACGCCCCTTCTCTATCTACGCTACATTGATGACATCTTCATCATCTGGACCCATGGGAAAGAAACTCTGGAAAAATTCCACCATGATTTCAACAGCCTCCACCCATCTCAGCCTGGACCAGTCTATACGAGAGGTCCACTTCCTAGACACCACGGTGCAAATTAATGATGGCCACATCAACACCACCCTATACCGAAAACCTACTGACAGCTATGCCTACCTTCATGCCACCAGCTTCCATCACAGACACACCACACGATCCATTGTCTACAGCCAAGCACTGAGGTACAATCGTATTTGCTCCAACCCCTCAGACAGAGACCAACACCTACAAGATCTTCACCAAGCTTTCTCAAAACTACAATACCCGCACAAGGAAATAAGGACACAGATCAACAGAGCCAGACGTGTACCTAGAAGCCTGCTGCTGCAAGACAAGCCCAAGAAAGAAAACAACAGAACACCACTGGTCATCACCTACAGTCCTCAGTTGAAACCTCTCCAACGCATCATGAGTGATCTACAATCCATCCTGGACAACAATCCCTCTGTTTCACAGGCCTTGGGAGGCAGGCCAGTCCTGGCCCACAGACAACCCACCAACCTCAAGCATATTCTCACCAGCTACAGCACACTGTGCCATAACTCCTCTAACTCAGGAACCAATCCATGCAACAAACCTCGATGCCAACTCTGCCCACATATCTACACCAGCAATACCATCACAGGACCTAACCAGATCAGTCATACCATCACTGGTTCATTCACCTGCACATCTACCAATGTAATATATGCCATTATGTGCCAGCAATGCCCCTCTGCTATGTACATCGGTCAAACTGGACAGTCCCTACGAAAAAGGATAAATGGACACAAATCAGATATCAGGAATGGCAATATACAAAAACCTGTAGGAGAAGACTTCAATCCTATACAATGGTATAGTTTTATCTTGTGTCTTTAATAAAGTCTTTTTAAAAAGCTGCAAACTTTCCTGAACTCTTTTTCCCCTTAGACTTGCTTCCCATGGGATCTTACCTAAATTTTTTCTGAGTGCTCAGGGGAGGAGGCAGAGCAGAGGTGAGCTCGGGGGCACAGAAAGTAACCGGGGGGAGGGGCGTAGAGGAACCGCTCCCCGCCCCAGCTCACCTCCGCTCTACCTGCACCTCCTCCCCCAAATGCACTGCTGCTCTGCTTCTCCCCACTTCCCAGGCTTGCTGCGCCAAACAGCTGATTCACAGCAAGCCTTGGAGGGACATATTATCTATCTGTGAAAAAGAGGGAGTGGGAAGAAGCAGAGCAGCTGTGGCATGCTCAGGAGAGGAGGCGGAGGAGGAGCAGAGGTGAGCTGGGGCCTGGGGGTGGGGCAGGGAGCTGCTGGTGGGTGCTCTGTGCCCACCAATTTTTCTCCGTGTGTGCTTCAACCCTGGAGGGAAAGATAATTACAGAAAATGAAGCAATGGCTGAAGTGTTAAGTGAATCTAATGACTGAAGAGATCTCTGAGCCGTTATTAATTATCTTTGAGAACTTGTGGAGGATGGGAGAGATCCCAGAGGACTGGAAAAGGGAAAACATATTACCTATCTGTAAAAAAGGAGAATAAGAATAACCCTGGTAATTACAGACCAGTCAGCTGAACTTCAGTACCCAGAAGGATAATGGTGTAAATAATTCAAAAATCAATTTAGAAACACCTAAAAGAAAGTAAGGTAGTAAGTAGCGAACAGTCAACATGGTTTTGTCAAAACAAATCATGTCAAGACAGCCTAGTATCTTTCTTTGATATGGGAAGAAGCCTTGTGGATCGGAGGAAAGAGGTAGATGTCTTGTATGTCAACTTTAGTAAGGCTTTTGATACTGTCTCACATTAGCGTCTCAAAAACAAATAAGAAAAGTATAGCCTAGATTAACCTCCTATAAGGTGGGTGCACAACTGTCTGGAAAACTATACTCAGAGAGTAGTTATCAATGGGTCACAATCGATCTGGAAGAGAATATTGAATGGGATTCGGCAGGGACCTGTGCTGGGTGCAGATCTATTCAATATCTTCATAAATTATTTGGATCATAGCATAGTCAGTGAGTATACTTTTAAAGTATGCTGACAGTACCAAGCTGTAAGTGATTGAAAGTGCTTTGAAGGACAAGATTAGTATGAAAAATGACCCTGAGAAATGGGAGAAATGGCCTGAATTAAATAGGATTATATTCAATAAGGTCAAATGCAAGGTACTATACTCAGGAAGAAACAATCAATTGCACAAATACAAAATGAGAAATGACTGTCCAGGAAGGAGTACTGCAGAAAAGGATCAGACAGTTATAATGGATCACAAACTAAATATGGATCAACAATGTAATACTCTTGCAAAAAAAAAAACCCCAAAACAAACATCTTTCTGAGATGTATAACAGGAGTGTTGTAAGCAAGGCACAAGAAGTGTTTCTTCTGCTCTACTCAGCACTGGAGACTTGTGTCCAGTTCTGGGTGTCACACTTCAGGAAAGATGTGGACAAATGTAGAGAACATCCAGAGAACATAAATAAAAATGAATAAACATCCAGAAAACATGACCTAGGAAGCAAGACTGAAAAACCTGGGTTTATTTAGTCTGGAGAAGAAAAAAATGGGAACGGGCATGGTAACAGTAAAATGTTACTGCGCTGCTTCCCGCAGCCCCCATTAGACCGGGATGGCGAACCACGGGCAGTGGGAGACACGGTCGGCGAACTGACAAGTAAACAAACCAGCAGGGCCCGCTAACGGTGCTTACCCTGCGTTCCCACGTACCAAGGCTGACCTTCCCTGGTCTACAGATATTGTCTTTGGATAAGATATGAGATACCAGTTGGTCTGGGACAAGTGACTGGTCTCTTGGGGCTGGAAACAACCTGAATATTTTGTGATTTTGAATATAAGTGATCATTTATAACTAAGTCCAGCTTGTATGGGTGGCACGATGGACTGGAGAGTCCAAGGGGACTGTCTGTGACTCCCTGGTGAGACTGTTACAGTGATCCAGGAGTTCACATTTGCGACTGGGTTGGTGAAATCTAAGTATAGAACACAGCATAGTTTTGGGTAACTGCCCCACTTTTGACAATCTGCCCTGAAATAGGCATTCACCATCATAAGCCACTCCAGACAGTGTGACACTGGCATATGCAGGTTTCCTATTGATGGATATCACCATGAGAGCTGTATATCTGATGCTGTGAATTTATTAAAATATTACTTACCCCATCTTATGTGTTTGTGGGTGGAAATTACTTTTCTCTCAAGATCTATTTGCAAAATAAGTCTGAGAATTTCTTTCCTATCTACTGGGGAAATTGCTTATTTGTTGATAAGCTATTGAGCAACCCTGGATTTTTAACTCAAATATATGATTTAGAAAGACTGCCTGCATCCTGGTTATTGAAAAGCATGTTTAGTGAACCGGATATTAATTACTTCATTTTACACATATTCAAATACTTTCAGAGATTATATTGTGCTGTTTCTAAACATCACACGCTGTCAGAATAAGCACTTTCAAGGGTTGGCTACCGTGTTCTGTCTCTGTAACAAACCTTCACTGTTTTATTATTAGTTGAGCTCATTCTTCTCAGGCAGATGCAATAATGAATTGCTGTTAAAATCATCTATTTCTGTGTTAGTTAACAGGAAGTCATTGTTTCACCCCCAACGTTGATTATGACATTGTCAGTTGAATGGAACACATATTCTTGCTTAAAAGGACTTTGGTCCAGATCATTAAAGGAATGTAACTTTTATGGGAGTTAGGTGCTGAAGTACTTTTATGGATCTGGGGCATTCTTCTTCCTCTTTACTTCACCTCATCCCCATCCTATCTTATCTCTGTAAGATGCTTACACCTATGCTTATATCTTGTGTGACAAAAATGAAGGGATCCTGAAACAGTGGTGTAAGTTAGCTGTAATTATATCTGTAAGATGCTGCTCACAAATCTCACCTAATAAGCAGGCACCCTTTTACAAAAGCCCACAGCAATCATTTTAATGAAGGCTTTTAATAAGTTTGGTTGCACCCTGTCAGTTTGACCCACAGCTTTGGGAAATCTTGCTTGGTGCAGTGCTTTCTCACTCTGGTCAGTGTGCTGATGAAACCCATGCCTTCCAACAGAGCTACATGAAATGTGCTTACTCTTGGAGGACTGAGGGAACAGCAGGGATAAAAAACAGCCACTGTAAACAGTTTTGCACATCTTAGTGTGACATTGCTGCATCTCTAGAAGTGTATTTCTGACACTGCTGAAAACTGAGCACTGTTCTTAATATAGATGTTCCTCAGAGAAATCTTTTAACTTGAACATAATCAAATCAATAATCTCCTTTCTGTCTTTCTAGATAAACCAGAGGGAAAAGGCTTATTGAGGATGCAATATTCTCAAGGGCCCTACATTTACTGAGGCTTTTTTTAAGAAATAGAAAGGACTACAAAATACATAGGAACATGCTGCTTGATTACATTTTTAACATTTCATCTGTGTTCTTCAATGATTTATATTTTTTCAATATCTGACCTTTCAGAAATTATAGTTTCTATCGTTTGTGTTCTTGCTCTCCTCTTTCCACAGTCCTTTTGAGATTTTGTCTCATTATATTGAAGTTCTGTCACAGACATGAAATAGAGAAAGGAAGGTCAATTAAGAACAGTGCCTGATAATCACAGAGACATGGTCTTCATTTCCTCTGTAGCTAGGTCTGTTCATATATTCATGTAACATAGGCTAGCGAGACCTACCTGGTGGAAAAAATGCTGTTAGCAGTACTTTTTTTTTATGCTCATAATCCCATGGCTTTTCACAGCTGAGAGTGATGAATTACTATCAACCCAAGACAGCTTTTTGATGTGTCCTCTTGTACATGAGAAACTGGGCTGAGACCACCTGAACTCATTTCTCTTGGGATTTTGAGCAACTATAAAAAATGGTTTTGTTTTGGACTCGGTAGGCTTCAGAAATGAAAATGCCAGTATATCGAGGACAACACATCAATCTAATTTGCTACCTGGGTTCCCAATCCTATCCTTCTCCTCATGAAATTTCTGAGCAATATGTGATACAATATCAGCCCTGCTCCACTATTAAGCCATATTTTTTTCTAGGAAGTGACCATTTTATCTTTCTGAAATTGCTTGGAATCTAATCAGCTCTAGGTGCAAATAATTTGAGAGATATTGGTTTATTAATTTTCAAGTAGTTTGAAGAAGCTACTTAATTACAGGAGAGATGCTTAATGAGGAGGATTACAGTTAAACCATCTAACAGCACAGAAGACTGGCACTTTGAAACTCTATTCTGACGAAGAGCACACTCTTTTATAAGGTGATTATCATGTATTGTTATTTTCCTACATAATAATAATAAACAAATAAATGAAGGCAAATATTCAAAGGAGGGGGTTTTTTTCCTTGGAGAAGAGTTTTGAGGTTGCTGAGATTATAGGTAAGTGCTATTTTCCCTGCTTAATCAACTGAGTTGAAGAGCAAGAACAGTTTCTGATGCATTCTTCATCTTTACTGGTCTTGCCAGAAATATCATATTGCAAACTGCAGTCAATTAAAATGAAGAATTTCTAAAATGCTGAAAAAGTTTCTAGATTTCTCACTGCAATATGAAGATATTCCCTCCCACTCACCCCTGCAAAAATAAACAAAAAAAATCTCATAGATTTGTGTTCTGTGAGAATTTGTGCAAAATATACATTTTTTTAAATTCCCAGCC
This sequence comes from Dermatemys mawii, assembly GCA_007922305.1. NCBI lineage: Eukaryota > Metazoa > Chordata > Testudines > Dermatemydidae > Dermatemys > Dermatemys mawii. The sequence goes on along the minus strand of ML677348.1, from coordinate 33,298,478 downwards.
AGTGTTTTCAAGTACACAGTAGCGTCCATCATTAGACTGGGTAGTAGAGCAATGGAATGATCTATTCAGCAATTGTGTTTTGTGTTTATTTCCTTATTCCCAGGTTTCTTTTTCCATGCCTTCATTACATTACAGTTCCCTCATCTGTAAGGGAGAAGAAAGATGAAGGTCCTTAAATAAACTGGGTGTGCAAGTGTGTGCATGTACTCTGTTTATATACACAAATCATGTGTGTCTCTGTGTGTATAAACTCTATCTTTGGGAATAGATCCTGAGCTGGTATAAATTGATATGGCTCCACTGAAGTCAACGGAGTTATGTCAGTTTGTTACCTGAGAATCTGCCCTAAATGCACAAACAATCATAGGAACTGGGATCTGGGTCATTGAACCCAGTCATCTGAGGCAACTCTGTCATAGGCAAAGGCTACAATTTGAAAATATCCCTTCAAGGCCCAAATTCTCAAGCTTTAAGTGACTCACTTTAGGCACTTGAGTCTTTCCTTTAGGCACCTAACTATGGCTTGATTATAAAAGGTGCTAAACAAGTGTTCCTAGGACCTCTGAAAATCAGGTCACTTTTTGTAGGGGTGGGGGTGGGATGGACCTAAGTATGGTTTGAGGTGCCTAACTTAAGCATCTAAGTTTAAAAAATTTAAATTTGGACTTCTGGTGATAATAAGACCACACACTCTCTGCTATTTATTTCTTGGGACTGACAAGGCTATTTTCACAGATATCACAACTGATGGGCAGCGGGCCCAATTCTGCTACCCTTTCGGATTAACTCCATTAGTCCTCTAGCGTAAGTAAAGTTTTGTCTCCATTAGCACTTTTGTCAGTAAAACTTTTGTCGGTCAGGAGTGTAAAGTGAAAAAACACATCCCTGACAGACATAAGTGTCACTGATAACAGCACTATGTCAGTGGGAAAGTTTCTCCCAGCAACATAGCTACCACCGCTCATTTGGGGTGGTTTAATTCTGCTTGCAGGAAAGCTCTCTCCCATCGGCACAGAGTGGCTACACAGGAGACATTATAGCAGGACAGCTGCAGTTGTACAGCTGTGCTGCTGTAAGGTCTGTAGTGTAGACATAGCCTAAGAGTTGCAAAAATTTTGCCCAGAATAAGATAAATTCAGACCAAATCACTTGTATGGGATCCATGCATTGAGTTAGATAATCAAAAGTGTTGAGATGAACATCAAGGTTTATTATCCTCAAAGGTAAATATTGATTTAGTTACCCCCCCCCAAATATTTCTTGATATTTCCTGAAATAAAATATCTATATGCAGCTAAGTTTAATTACAAGCATTCTAAGGATTAATTGCTGTCCATGGTGGAACTGCTTAGTGTAGCATAGCAGAAATAATGGCAGATGGGTCCATTGCAACATGTATCCCCGAACCTAGAGTAGGATTTGTTATGGTGGGCTTCAGGCATGTGCTAGCCAATGTACTTTGATGTTCCTCTGAGCAGAAGCAAAATGCAAACTATTGATCAGCCAATAAATTAAGCAAAGATTTGCCCATGTCATTTGTCTTATCTGCAGTGAGCAACAGCTTTAACTGATTTCATTTGCAGCTGATCAGGATGTAAATTCAATCGGCTGCAAAATCCGAGTATATTAAGGATAAACAGCTCATCACAACAATATTTCCAGCTCATCATCTGCCAGGATTTCCCTTTTAAACTGAACATTACATTTCCAGTTAGCAGATGCTCATCGAAGTTAAATCAAAGTTAAATATAATTGTATATGTAGGTTTTCTACACTTGCTAGATTGAATGGGCCACATCTTCACCTGGTGTAAATGCTGTTACATTTACAATACTTACAGATGACACAAAACAAAACTGCAGTAAAAGAAAGTTAGGTGGAAAAGACAAGTACTATTATTAGAAGTAACTACCTATGTATCCTAATTTCTGTCCCCAGGTGCCTCCATGCTGTGCTCCATCTCTTGGCCAAGGACTAGCCACAATAAGGCTGGAGAGAAAAATTACTGCTGCATACTGGCAGTGGCAGTAGCACTAGCTTCCCCAAATGAGCAGAGTGAGAATACGTCTATGATCCTACATCCTTTTAAACCAGTGATTAGAGATGGCTAGTTAGAGGATGGAGAGGTCAGTGTATATTGTGCACCCACTGAAAAAATATGCTGCTGCTGCTACAAGCAATGCCCTGAGAATCCCAGGAAGAATTCTGGCTGTGTCATTCAGGATAAATCTTGGTACTTCCTGCTGAAATATGTATCTCCAGCCCTGCTAAAGCAGGGCTGTGACCTCAAGGCACAATCTTTCCCATAAAGTATCTTAGGAGTAACTTCTCCTGACACATCACCTTTCTGGTCAGAGTATGAGTAGCAGCTCAGTCCATCATTATATCATGTAGATGTGTGGCCTATTTAACTTTTTGTGTAAAATAGAGGGACTTTGACATACTGCTACCTACCATGTTTGTTTATTTTTCCACTTCATCAAATTTGTATTTAGTCCATCAATCCTTCCCTCTCTTGAGGAGTACTGTAATTATTGCTAATGCTGGAAGCCATGCAAAACACTATGGATTTCATCATTCACCCAACATGGTCAATAGCAAAAGACCCATTGACTTCGACAGATGTAAGAGCAACCCATATATGCACATATATTATTACACAATTAGGGACTGATCCTCTGATATGGTGTGTGCCCCATAAGAGCTGTTGAGTAGCAGTGACATCACTGGGAGTGGAAAATATTGAGCAGCTGACAAGAGTTACTCAGAAACTTTCTGGATAAGGCCCCAGGTTAGATGTTCAACAAAATCTCAGTTGCACAAACAATTGGTTGGTTGTGCTAAAGGTGTATGTGTGAGTGAAAACAAATAACTTTGCATGCAAAACAAGCTGTTTGCTTTTGCATAATTGAGAAAGGAACATATTGTACATGCAAGCACCACTTTGCATGGATAGTGGTTTACTTTATTCTCACACTAAAACTCTTTGACTGAAATAGGCCATGGCTTGAGTGAAAGAATGTGTTTCTTTGTATGGTATTTCAAATTTCTTTTGTGAAGATAGATAATCTAGTTATCTGATTTACTAGTACATTATTCATTTGCTCAAACTACTATCTGCTTAATGGTATACATAATAAATTTATAGACAGACACACATCTTCACAGCTCACTGAATTCACATTTTGCATTCATAACCAATTTATCATTTGAACCTAGACATGTGTCAGAATTATTATGTGTGCATCCTTTCTTTGCAATGTACCGTGAAGTAACTAGATTTGTACAATTCTGACAATTATGGTTTTGTGTTTCTTGTCACATGTCATAGAACAAAATAAAGGACAGAGACAAAGACCAATAAATAATTATAATAATCATATTCACAACAAATTTCAGTCTCGATCTCATTCAGCCTGCAGCATGGAAACTTCTTTCCTCTGTACAGATAATATTCTACATCAGCCGTTCTCAGCATCTAATTGTTCCATAAAAATTGTCTTCAAGTCAATAAGTGTTCTAGTGTTAATATTTCTAGCCCTTCTGGTTGCAAAGGCAGGCCCAAAGTAGGCCCATTCACCAGTCTTTAGTCACGTAAGCAGACCTGTTGAAATCAATGGAACTGTGTGCATGGCCTAACAGACATCTGCCTTGTACCTTGGCTGGCATGCACAAAGCAGATAATTCAGCTGACAATATGGTAGACATAGTATCCCAGCTCCTAATATGGAATTGTAATGGAGCATTCTGCCTCTTTTCAGTGGCAGAGTGCTTGGGGAGCACCCAGCACTGTTGCAGAGGGAGCTCAGAAGGCAGTTCCTGGGAATCATCTGACCCAGCAGGGCAATGTCAGATTGTGTGTGATGACAACCAGCTATGTTATAGAGATGAGGGGCCCAGTTCCATGGGACAGGGGATGGGCTGGAATAAGTGAATTATGTATCTGAAAGAACACTATCCTGTAACTGCAATTCAGGTTGCAGGCAATGCAGAAGAGAACTTCGAGGGGACAGGAGGCCCTGCAGACATCCCTAGGCTGCTTGGAAACCTGATCACTAAGCTGCCAGAGGTCAGGGAGTCCACAACTGATGTTAGGAATGGGACTGTTACCTTATAGTATCACTCCATTGTAGCCCTGTGAATAATGAAACTTAAAGTTTCCACAATTATGATGTTGATTGATAATCACGCACTTCTCTTACAAATGTTTTGCTTCCATTGCAGGTTTGGAGTGATTTGTGAGCTATATATAATTAACTATATCCTTACAGAAAAACCCTATATTTCTACTTGTTAATATAATGCAATCATATCAAAATACATACTCAGCAAAAACTTTATGCCAGAAATGTATCATAGCATATTTACAATGCTTAGAAGAAATAAAGAGATGAATACAAAGTTGTGGAGCACCTCAGAAGGACAGAGGTCTACCTGACATTAGTTCTAGAACCTGAAAAGCTCCCAGAAAAAGAGAAACTGAATAGTATCTTTTGAACCCTTCCTTTGTACATAAGAACATAAGACTGGCCGTTCTGGGTCAGACCAAAGGTCCATCCAGCCCAGTATCCTGTCTACCGACAGTGGCCAATGCCACGTGCCCTGGAGCGAGTGAACCTCTTCTTCCATTCATCGTCCTCCTTGGACAAACAGAGTTAGGGACACCATTCCTTACCCATCCTGGCTGACAGCCATTAATGGAATTAATCTCCCTGAATTTATCTAGTTCTCTTTTAAACCCTGTTATATTCCTAGCCTTCACAACCTCCTCAGGCAAGGAGTTCCACAGGTTGACTGTGTGCTATGTGAAGAAGTTCCTTGTCTTTGTTTTAAACCTGTGGCCCATTAATTTCAACGGGTGGCCCCTAGTTCTTATACTATGGGAACAAATAAATAACTTTTCCTTAGTGACTTTCTCCACACCACTCATAATATATATACCTCTATCATATCCCCCCCTTAGTCTCCTCTTTTCCAAGCTGAAAAGTGCTACCCTTTTAATCTCTCCTTATATGGGACCTGTTCCAAACCCCTAATCACTTTAGTTGCCCTTCTCTGAAACTTTTCTAATGCCAGTATATCATTTTTGAGATGAGGAGACCACATCTGTATGCAGTATTCAAGATGTGGGTGCACCATGGATTTATATAAGCACAATAAGATATTCTCCGTCTTATTCTCTAGCCCCTTTGTAAATGATTCCTAACATCCTGTTTGCTTTTTTGACTGCCACTGCACGCTGCATAGATGTCTTTAGAGAACCATCCAAGATGACTCCAAGATCTTTTTCCTGATTAGTTGTAGCTAAATTAGCCCCAGTCATATTGTATGTATAGTTGGGGATATTTTTTCCAATATGCATTACTTTACTTTTACCCACATTCAATTTCACTTGCCATTTTGTTGCACAGTGACTTAGTTTTGTGGCCAGTGGGAGCTGCGATCAATGAACCACCAGGTAAACAAATCAGCGGGGCCCGCTAAGGGTGCTTACCCTGTGGTCCTGCATGCCGAGGTTGCCGATCCTTGATCTTAACTATCTTCAGCTGTTTAGTATTGTCTGCAAACTTTACCACCTCACTGTTTACCTCTTCCTCCAAATCTGTGAATGAATTTCACAGACTCATCATAATGTTTAATCAATTTCCATGACCATAACAACATTAACATGCCATTTATTGGGGCCAGCTACTCTGTGACACATAATAAATATGAAAAATGGTGTGACAATGACTCTTATGCCTAATGAATTTGTTTGACTTCAGTGGCATTGGATTAAAACACTATCCTGTCATCTCATCTTCTTTCCCTTTCTTGTTCCTTCCGAACTTCTACTCCTTCCTATCCCAACTTTCTGCTGGCAAAATGTGAAGGTGCCATATTTATGTAAGATAATTCACTTAAGCTCTTGGCATTTAACTATAATGGACTTTATGGGATGTTGAAAGCAGAGCTGGTTGAGAATTTTTCAGTAAAACAGATTTTCATCTGAAAATTCCAAATAATCAAAACTGAAACTTTTCATGGAACTGGATCAGTTTTGACAAAACTTTCATCTGGAACCTTTTTCAAGCCCAGGTAGAATTCTGAGGGAGTAAGGGGGTTGAATGGGGGGGGTGTGGGGAGGGGGGTAAGCCATACAACTGGGATATGGGAAAAATAGATTCAAGCCCCTTCTCTGTCTGATTCAGGCAGGGCCTTAACTACCAGGCAATAGTGTCAGCCTATTTTCTGGGCAATGCATATTTAATCATTGTACATAGTAGAACAGTTCCAACAGGAGAGTTTGAGAGACTGGCTCTATATTCTGGTGATTAGGACACTCACTCAATTAGGCAGAGCAGAAAATTAAACTAGGGTCTCCTCTATCCCAGCTATATATTCAGACTATTGGCTATTCTGAGGTGGGAACTCTTGCTCTGAAAATGTCTCCACTTCATTCTGCTGTGGAAGGAAAACAAATTTTAAAATCGTGAATTTCATCACAATTTTTTTGTTTCCTAGCCAGTCAGTTATTTTGTCCTAAATATCTTCAGTCAGAAAAGTAAAACAGAACAAATATTTAATGTGTCAATACAACATAGGCATAGAATTATAATTTGAAAGGGCCATCCAAACTCTTAATACCCTAAAGATAATCCGCTGTAGTGGAAATCTGAAGGTAGTTTTTTCCAGTTAGAATGAGAGCACCACAGGTAATTATGTAGACAATCTCCATGGCTGAGATTATTTTAACATATTGGATGCTTGAATTAGTACTGCATAAAACAATTTGGATGAAATCCAAGCAGAGAAACAAAGCAGGTTTATGGGAAATTTAGCTCTGAAAACTGATGCCCTAAAATTAACAAAACAAGTTCAGATCTTGTAAAAATGAGAGAGAGAGAGAGAGAGAGAGAGAATACAAGTTTTCAGCCTTCTAAATACATATCAATCAATCAATCAAAAAAATATTCAGGTATGATTAAATAGTTTGAACATATTTCTTGAGATGAAAAAAACAACTTGCAATTAAACACATTTCCTGTACATTCTATTGAGAGTGAATCTTACAAGCAAATGAACTCTAGTTTATTTGGTAAGGACCTTTCATTTCGTTTGTACAGTATTGTGTAAGTAGTGATTCAATTAGAAGCTTAAATAAAAGAAAGCTAAGAAAGTTCTTTAAGAAAAAAAACCCTTGATAATGGAAAGGATATGAGTGATTAAATAGCTAAAGCACTAGGTTTTCTCTTTTGGAGTCTTGGTCCCACGGGTGCCCAAATGAAATGAGGGTTTTATATATATATATTTCATTTAGGCCACCCTAGGGACCAAGACTCCAAAAGAGAAACGCTGGTACTTTAGCTGTTTAGCTATACGTATATATGTATATATATATATATATATATATCAATCCTTGTGGCTGATTGGACATATCATAAAATCAGCATAAATAATTTCAGAACTGAAATCCTCTGATTAAGAGAGGTGTATGACTATGCTAGCAGTCTTTCCACTCCAAGGAAGATCTTCCCTCCATGTTCAGGTAGGTAGAAGAAATTATTCATTATTATGTTATATTATATTATATTATATTATATTATACTGATAAATAGAAAAATTCAGTTTCCAAGGCACTTTTGCTCTAATGACATTTCACAGTCACAAATAACATCCCTTTTTCACATTTATTGAAATAGCCTTGCCCTATACTTTGCATTTTTACAATGTATTAATCCAGATTTTGTTTTCAATTTAGCAGGAGTAAATCCGGACTAAAATAAATTCAATGGTCTTATTTTAGATTTACACTGATGAAACTCAGAGGTGAATATAAACAATTTATATTAATAAAATTATACAATTGCAATTAGCCTCACGTTCTTACCAAGAGCTCTGTATAACATGACTTAAAATTCAATATAAGTGTAATAGATATATTTTAGATTATGATCAATCATTTCTCATTTTACAAAAGATAATTTTGAGACATAGCTTCCTGGCCTAATTCAACAACTACTCACATATCTTTACAGACAATTTATTGGGAAAGTATATAAAACTAATGTTGAAGATTAGGAGTATCTTAAGAATTCTATTTCACTTCCGAGAATTTGTGTGTTCTGCTATTTAAAGGTGCAGAATGAAGAGGAATTCTGGAGGCCAGATTCTGCCCTAAGACATATGTACTAATATCTCAGTTGCGTTAATGGACAATATGCAGAAATTCCTGAAGGCAGAGTTTGGACGTTAAAGTATTCTGACTATCCTCCAAACATATGTAATGACTGATATTTCACAAGCAAAATCAAGCTAGTACTTGAGATGTAGAGGCACAGTCTATTCACTTTAACTCTCTGGTATCCATGTCAAAAGAAATACAGTACCTTGCAGGATAAAGGATGTACCACAATGCATATGCATATGGGAGGCAAATTAAGGTTTCATGGGCAAACTTCAATCTGGCATTTCCTAACATGAGAGTGTTTGACTTTGAAACTTTTAAATCCTTTAATTCAAATTTCATAGTGTTTTATGGTTTAATTAATTGATGAGCGCAACCTTAACTAACATTAAATGAAATTATTTTTGGTTGTGAAGTATTATTTACATTGCAGCAGAGTCTAAAATGTGCCAGGTGCAGCAGATACATAGCAAGGCCCAGTGCCTGACCCAAAGAGTTTACAATAACCTAATGTCCCAATTCTGCAAACACAAACTTGAATAACAGTATACGTGTGAGTGGTCTCAATAGATTCAGCGAAACTATTCACATGTGGTAGTGTTTGAAAGATAGATACATAAAGGGTGGGATTCAAGTTAGGCATCTAACTCCCACTGATTTAATAGGAGTTAGGCAGTTACGTCCCTTTTATGAATCCCACCTAAAGTCCCAATCCTGCTTTGAACACCATGTTGACACATCTCTGTGCTTATTGAATGCCTATTAAAGTCCACTGGGCTCCATACAGTTGATTGCTGGTGCGAAACTCATTGCAGGGTCAGGATCTTAGAGGCAAACAGATGAATGATGGGGGAAAGGAATGCAACATTCAAACAAAGAAGTCAGAATGATGTCTGGTGCAAGTCTTGTTAGTTCTATGTTCTTTACTTTGTTCTAAACGATTTAATATCTCAGCAGTGTTCATTCCATAATCCAGGGATGTAAAACTCCACAGTTTGTGAGTCATGGGCATAAAACACATTTTTTCCATCTTAAAAAAATAAAATAAACCACCATCTGCCACTAAATTATATAATCCCACTTATATATGTATAGTAGAAATAGGGGTTCATTGCTTTTGTTATTGCGGCTCACTTAGATTTTGGTTTTTATTTTGTTTGACACAAATTATCAGTTTGTATTTACCACAATTAATATTGATTTGCAACAGCCTTGTGCCCTCTAATTCATAACATATTTTAATTGTTAAATGATTCCAAGTGCCAGGCTGATCATTTTGCTCTAATATGGATTAGTTTAAAAACCCAATTAGAACAAGGCATCACATGCATCTCTAAAATAATTGCTATTGTTTTCCATTTATTCTTAACATTTCAATATTTAATTGTGACTTCACAATTAATCTAGAAGGCAGATGTGATCAGCTAAATATGAAGGTCAGTGCAAATTCAGATTGTGGTCTCAGTGCAAATCCAGAGTAACTCAATTTGTATCAACTGGTACCAGAATCTGACCCACTACATATAATATTTTAAAAATCCTTGATATTGGCTTTACTCACTCAAATCTCACAGCAGGGAAAAAAAATTGTCAAACACCTGGATGTGAATGCTGTAAACCAATAATCACAAGGCCCTTTATTTAAGGGCCAGATTGCACATTATACCAGTGGAAATGGGGAGGAATTAGGGCCATGTCCCTTTTCCCATTCATCCTTGCAGCCGACTCAATCACAGCAGTGACAGTTTGCTACTCCCTCTGTTGGGATGTAGCATCTAGTGCGTTTCCCTTGCTTGCCAGGGAACTCTGCAAGAAATTCTACTTCTGAGACTAGGTGGTGTGCACAATGCATAACAGACATATATGTAAATAAGGATTATTCATGTAATAGGGTTTTCGGGACAGCATCAGCACAAAGTGGGATGGATTCATCATTACCTGCTACAAAGCAGCCATCAATCCAGTTTAGTTAGCCAGTCACACCAGGTTTACATCTGTGCTAGAGGGGCATAAAGCATGCAGACTGAACCGTGAATCTAACTCATAAATTGCCCCCTTTAATTCGTAAGTTTTTATTGCAAATCATGACAGCTTGCTGGCTGTCTCAGCTTATGGATTTGTTAACTCATGTAATTATATTGTATTGTGAAGTAATAACTATAGTTTGTGTATGTCATTTGTATACGTTTATTTTGTTGGGAAATGAAGATGAAATTGAACATTGTTTAATATTCAGGTTATCGTATTAACTAGAATCTGAAGTGCAGAGATGCAGACATACAGTGTTTCTGTTGAAAACTTTTTCTGAGGCACAGTGGTAAACCTGGATTGATTACTGTTTATAATGGCAATAATCCCAACAAAATCAGTCATTAGCACAGTTAACAACTAATTTGTTGGAGGTTTAACAGCCCTTGGCTTTGCCTCAAGCTGTTAGAATACTGGTCATCAACTGCTGGTTACATTGATTTCTTGGGGCCCTATTTAACAGAAATTTGATTTCAATTCAGCACCCACAGAGCCTAATCTTGGTTCAGTAAACACAAATTTCTCTCTCACTTGACTGCAGATCTCTTATTCTTTATTTCTCTTCACATCCCTTTCACTATTGTGGAATACAAATCCCTGAAGACTGTACCAGTGGAATAAGGATGCATCTTTGACCACATCATTTCTCTCTCTGCATCCATCTAGTGGATACCCATCATTCTCCATATCAAACCCAAACTGTGAGGCAAGATCTACATTATACTCTTACTTATATATATACACATTATATATCTTACTTCGATATAGCTATATTGCTTAGGGGTATGAAATACCCACATCCCTGAGTAACCAGTTATACCAACCATAATCCCTTATGGAGACAGCACTAGGTTGGCGGGATTGCTTCTCACACTGACATAGATACCGCCTCTCACCAAGGTGGAGTTATTAAGCCAAGACAGGAGAGCTCTCTCCAATCTTCTAAGAACATCTTCACCAGAAGCACTACAGCAGTATAGCTGCACCAATGTAAATTTGTAATGTAGACCTGTCCTGAATCTTCACTTTTAAGGCCTCCCATGACCTAGCCACACCCTACATGTCATCTCTGAAACACTATGGAGATGCCAGGTCCTACCTCCACCCTGCCTATGATGCCCACCTTTGCCATTCCTTTGTTAAATGTACAAACAGTTTTGTGCTTTCTCCTGCACCACACTTTAAGTATGGAAGAACTCCCTATAAACACTCTCAAAGCCACCTCCTTGTCTTCTTTCCCATCCCTCCTTAAAATTCTTCTCTGTTGTGATGCCTAGAGAAAACTTGAGAATGGTTAGGCTGTGGGTGTTCTGTGGCCACTGCATTTCATGCTGACCAGTACTGTCTCATATTTCCTTGCACTATCCCCATTTATCTATTGTATTCACCTGTTGTATCTTATCCTATACTTGCACTGCAAGGTCTTCGAGGCAGGGAGTGTCTATTTGTTGTGTTTGTATCGGGTCTAACATTAGGGACATTTATCTATGATTGGGACCCTTTGGTGTTATCTGAATACAAATACTAAATAATAGTTTTCCACTTGTAAAATACAAAGGTGGAACAAGACAAACGTAAAAGAGGACACTTGTAAAATTTATAAACCCCACTACATGTCCAGTCAATATTGTTCTAAAATTCCTTTATTTTAACAAAATCTAAGACCAATAGAAATTCTTTCATGATTTTTTTGTTTATTTTTAAATTCTCATCAAACATTTCTAAAAGTAAACATTTAATTTAAAACCAGGCATTTGTACTATTATGCTAGTACATAAGAACTGGAATGAAATTGACCGAAAACTGGCTGAAAATTAAAGTGGACAAGACATAACAGTGAACAGAGGACAGGCAAACAGAAGGAGTTTGTTTGGGAGTTGGCCTGCAGGGAGTTCACCCAGAGTTTCTGCCTTTCAGGCTCTTTTGGGCAGTACATACAATATCTGAGGAGCCTCTTAGAAGGAAGACATGGATAATGAGCAATCAGCTGTTGTGTTCCTCTCAGAATGTGCCATGTTTGTCTTTCTCCCAGAGGACAGAGTCTGTCCAAAGTGCAAGCTGGTCTGCGTATTGAAAGAGAAGAGGACTAGAGAACCAGGTATCAACCCTGCATTGCATCCGAGAAAATGAAGATTTTCTGGCTAGAAGTCAATGTTTGGTTCTGGAAGCAAAACATGATGAAGAATCAGACAGTGTGATGCAGAACAGGGAAGAGTAGTAGCAGCAGCTGACCTCCAGAATAAGAAAGAGGAGAACCTATGTATCCCCAATACAGACAGAGGCGCAAAACTGTTTTGATGTTCTTTCCATAAGTACTATTGTGCAGAAGGATTTGGAAGAACCCTCTAGGAGAAGGCATCAGAAAGAGATTGCATGGGCCAGAAGGCATGGGATGCATTGTCCTAGGGATGGGGGCTCCATAACCACCACTCCCAAGAAAAGGAGATGGATTGTGGTCAGGAACTTCCTCCTAAGGAGGACAGAGTCATCCATCTGCTGACCAAACTGGGAGACTTGAGAAGAGTGCTGCTTACCTGGAGCTAGAATCCAGGATGTGACGGAGTGTTTGCCGAGACTCATCAAGACCTCGGAGTGCTACACCTTTCCACTTGTCCATGTGGGCACCAATAATATTGCCAAGAATGACCTTGAGTGGATCACTGCAGATTACATGACTCTGGGAAGAAGGATAAAAGAGTTGGAAGTGAAAGTCGTGTTTTTGTCCATCTTTCCTGTTGAAGGAAAGGCCCAGGTAAGGACCATCGAATTATGGAGGTAAATATGTGATTATGCAGATGATGTCAGAGAGAGGGCTTTGGATTCTTTGATCATGGGATGTTGTTCTGGGAGGAAGGATTACTAGGAAGAGTTGGGATCCACCTAAAAAAGAGAGGGAAGAGCATCTTCACAGGCAGGCTTGCTAACTTAGTGAGGAGGGCTTTAAACTAGGATCACCAAGGGATGGTGACCTAAGCCCAGTGGTAAGTGGGGGAGTGGGATACCAGAAGGAAATACAAAGAGGAGGATACAAGACAGGAAGCCTCCAGATTCATACTGAGAAAGTAGGGCAATTGTCTTGTTTTCTTAGGTGCATATACACAAATGCAAGAAGCCTGGGAAACAGACAGGAAGAACTGGAAGTCCTGGCACAATCAAAGAACTATAATGTGATTGGAATAACACAAACTTGGTGGGGCATTTCACATGACTGGAGCATTGTCAAGGATGGGTATAAATTGTTCAGGAAAGACAGGTACAGGAGGAAAGGTGGAGGAGTTGTAGTTCATGTAAGAGAGTGGTATGGTTGCTCAGAGCTCCAGTTTGAAACTGGAGAAAAGCCTCTTGAGATTCTGTGGGTTAAGTTTAGAGGTGAGAGCAACGAGGGTTGGGGTAGGGGGTGCTACGGATCACCACATCGGAAGGATGAGGTAGACAAGGCTTTCCTCAGACAACTAACTGAAGTCTCCAGATCACAGGCCCTGGTTCTAATGGAAGACTTCAATTACCCTGACATCTGCTGAGAGAGCAATACAGCAGTGCACAAACAATCCAAGAAGTTTTTGGAGAGTGTTGTGGACAACTTCCTGGTACAAGTGCTGGAGGAACTGACTAGGGACCATGGTCCTCTTGGCCTGCTGCTTACAAACAGGGAAGATTTAATAGGGGAAGTAGAAGTGAGTGGCAACCTAGGCAGCAGTGTCCATGAGATGGTTGAGTTCAGGATTCTGAAAAAAGAAAGGAAGAAAGGAGAGTAGCAAAATACAGACCCTGCATTTCAGAAAAGCAGACTTATACTCCCATAGGGAAATGATGGGCAGGATAACCTGGGAGGCTAATATGAGGGGGCAAGAAGTCCAGGAGAGCTAGCTGTATTTTAAAGAAGCTCTACTGAGGGCACAGAAACAAACCATCCTGAAGTGCAGAAAGAATAGCAAATATGGCAGGTGACCAGCTTGGCTTAACAGAGAAATCTTCATTGAGTTTAAACTCAAAAAGGAAGCTTACAAGAAGGGGAAATTTGGACAGATGACTAAGAAGGAGTATAAAAAATATTGCTAGTGCATGCAGAGGTGTAAGCTGGTGCGGGAGAGAGAGGTAGATATGATGGAGGGTAGTGATAGGGTCCAGAATGACCTAGAGAAATTGGAGGATTGGGCCAAAAGAATTCTGATGAGGTTCAACAATGACAAGTGCAGAGTTCTGCACTTAAGAAGGAAGAATGCCATGCACCACAATAGGCTGGGGGGCAACTGGCTAAGGAGCAGTTCTGCAGAAAAGGACCTGGGGATTACTGTGGATGAGAAGCTGGATACGTGTCAGCAGTGTGCCTTTCTTGCCACGAAGGCCAATGGCATATTAGGCTGAATTAGTAGGAGCATTGCCAGCAGATCAAGGGAAAGTGATTATTTCCCTCTATTCAGCATTGATGAGCCCACACCTGGTTTACTGAGTCCAGTTTTGGTCCCCTTACTACAGAAGGGATGGGAACAAATTGGAGAAAGTCCAGCAAATGCAATGAAAATGATTAGGGAGCTGGTACACAAGATTTATGAGGACAGGCTGAGGGAACTGCCATTATTTAGTCTGCAGAAGGGAAGAGTGAGGGGGGATTTGAAAGCAGCCTTAAATTACCTGAAGGGAGGTTCCAAAGAGGATGGAGATAGGCTGTTCTCAGTGGTGGCTGATGACAGAACAAGAAGCAATAGTGTCAAGTTGCAGTGGGGAAGGTCTAGAATGGATATTAGGAAACACTATTTCACTAGGAAGGTGATGAAGCACTAGAATGGGTTACCTAGGGAGGTGGTGGAATATCCATCCTTAAAGGTTTTTAAGGCCCAGCTTGACAAAGCCTTGGCTGGAATGATTTAGTTGGTGTTGGTCCTGATTTGAGAAGGTGATTGGACCAGATGACCTCCTGAGGTCTCTTCCAGCCCTAATGTTCTATAATTCTATGGAACTGACTAGTCTTTGGCTACCAGAGGCTGATTGACAACATTACTATGGATGGAAGCCTTTAGTTTCAAGACAAACAGACTGAAATTATCTCATGTGTACTTGAGCTCTGATAATAGGATTTCAAAGCATATAATACTCAAAGCTACATCTTGCAAAGCTGTATAGTTTTTTCTTCCACACTAACTCTAAAAATCTCTCCCTCCCTTTATGGTCCTACTCGCTAAAATCCTAGTCTATACCTTAGATATATCTTGCCATCATCATTTTAACCTCCTCTTCTCCAGCCTTCCTACCTTTCTGTTTTCTACTCTAGTCAAAGAATGCGAGATAAAATCATCCTCATTTCCTGAAAATCCAAACCTGCCTCTTCCACAACCTTCACTACTTGCCAAATTCAGGTTCACCATTCTCCTCTTTAAAGTCTCTGTCAGGGTTCCTTTCCAACTCTGAACTGTAGGATACAGATGTAGGGACCTACATGTAGATCCCCTAAGCTTATTTCTAGTAGCTTAGGTTAAAACTCCCCCAAATTCCTTCTCCTTGAGCAGTATTGCTGCCACCGCCAAGTGATTTAGACAAAGAATCAGGGAAAGGACCACTTGGGGTTCCTATTCCCCCAAAATACCCTGCAAGCCCTACACCCCTTTCCTGGGAGGCTTGAGAATAATACCCTCACCAACTGTTACAGGTGAGCCAGATCCAAACTCCTTGATCTTTAAAATGATGGAAAAAAACGGAGTTTTAAAAGAAGGATTTTATTTAAAGAAAAGGTAAAAAAAAAATCACCTGTGTAACATCAGGATGGTAGATAACTTTACAGAGTAACAAAAGATTCAAAAAACAAAACCCACAGAGGAACCCCCTCTAGCCTTAGTTCAAAGTTACAGGAAAAACAAAACAGAGATAAACCTCCCTCTATCAAAGGGAAAATTCACAGGTGAAAAACAAAAGATAACTAACACGCCTTGCCTGGCTGTACTTACAATTTTTGTAATATGAAGGGCTGGTTCAGAATTATTTGGAGGAAATGAATTGCTGTCTGGTCCCTCTCAGTCCCAAGAGCGAGTGAACACACAAACAAAGAGCCCAAACAAAGCCTCTCCTTCCCACCCTCACTCCTCCGATTTGAAAGTATCTTTTGTCCCCATTGGTTCTTTTGGTCAGATGCCAAGCAGGTTATCAATGTGACCTCATACTCAGCTGGGGTCTCTAGATACTTCCAAAGTGAAAACATTCATAATAGCTAATGGTTTGTAGAGCTAAATGTCTGGTAGATTCTTCCCATCATTCACCCAAGATATTATCTATGAGGCACCTGTAGACTCCATGACTTAACTGAAATTGTTTGAGGTTAAGAGAATAACCCCTCAAACTGTGCAGACACCTGTGTATAATTAATGTTGAATAGGGCCCTTGAAGACTATTGTTCAATTAATTAGTCTTCAAATATAATACAACTTATATAAAACGAATTAGTGCAGTGCATATTGCTTGGAAGTGGGGGTGGAAAGCTACTATAAAGCGGAAACTACTAGTTATTCCAGCAAACAGCTGGCATTATTATTCTTACTGAAACAGGCAGAAATGTAATTCTTCTTGTGCAGGTCATCCTACAGTGCTGGTGAGTTACGTATAATTGGCCTCATAAATGTTGTTTGTTTTTTTTTCCATTTGACTAGCTCTTCTTAATTCCACAGGAGATTAGTTAATGATCCCAGGCAGGAGAAGGAATAATGGTCAAGTTAACATTTCACATATGTTCAAAAATCACCTTAGTAAACTAAGTAAATAAAATATAATCAGCCTTTTTATCCTGGTATGAAAAACAGTAAAAAACCACTGAATTTTTACAAAGGTGTTTAGTGAGTAGATGCTGGGATGAGCCGGAAAACACACAAAAGGAAGCAGGTCTTTCCTATTGAAAGCCCCATTCTCACTATGTACCCCACAGTGACCCCAGAGTGCTGAGGTGAGCTGGATGAGAAGGTTTTATGTCAGTCTAGGGGAATGGCCTGATTGCTCAACCATTCTGAACATTCTCCCATTTGAAACAGTTAGGGGTAAAATGGCATGTATCAGAAAGTCATGAAGATTGATGTCATCTGCAGCTTCCAAATGTATCCTGTCTGCATGCAAACCACTTGACACATGAACTGATGGAAAACAAAAGCTGCTTGCCCAGGAAAAGTGCTTCAGCAGTCTTAATTTTCATAGCCCATTTACGCAGCAAAAGCATGATCTAATAGGTCCCAGAGAAATCAGCCAGGCCATGATAAGAATTCAAAGCCACAAAACTAAATAGAAAGAGATTATTAGCTACATTGCAGTAGACAAACAGTAAAGTCTTAAGTGATCAATACTTGACAAGAGACATGCCACAAACATCGCATATAGGTCAGGCACACAAAGAGGAGGGTTTTTTTATTTTTTTTAAATAAATCGACTGGCTCGTGGACAAGGCACATAAAATGTCACTTTTTATCTTTCAGTTGATATTTTTCTCCAAGAGGAAAAATACTCTAGCTATTCACCTCCCTGAGAGATTTGATCTAAAAGATAGTCACTCCTGATATAAGGTTTAAGAGGAAAAACTGCAATCAAGTGGAAATTTTTGTCAGTACCTTAATCTCTGATTTGTAGAAGGTTGTGCTTTGGGATATTTGGTATGTCTGAGGATTGCCACCAAAGAGCCCTTCTGTTCTTTAATGGCGGCACTAAATCTTAACAAACGTGAGCATGAAAACTATTGTGCTGCACTTGTGAAGCATATATCAAAGTTATATTTTTTTAATGCTCGGAAAGGCAGTTGAATCATGCATGCACTTTATGGAGCTCTGATCAGACTGATAAAGGCAGTTCACCTTCAATAAATGCTTTTTAAGTGAATGTTTTGGAAAGTGACTAGGAAATTCAAAGCTCAAACTGTTGCCAAACTGCTCCCATAGCACTTTGATCACTTTGCTACTGACATTTTGTTGAAAATGTCTTGTTTTTATTAAAATGTTGGCATCTGGGGACTCAGAAATTTAACTATAGTCACTGAAGATATAATATACAGTAAAACTCTGTGGGACATAACTTATTAAGGACTTCGTACACATTTCATAAAAAGAAAACTTTTTCCCTGTGGGGTCAAACACAGCTTTGCACTTCTCTGAAAAAAAAGTTCATATTGTTAAAAGCAAGACGAGTGCAGAAGATAAATCAAACACAAGTACTTTGCCTGAGGTGAAAAACCCTGAAGTTATAAGGGTTTACTGTCAAAAAAAGAATAGGAATCTAATCATTTAAAAATTAATAAAAATATAAATACAAGCATTAAATATAGACCATGAATCTTCAGTGCCATATTTTTCTTTAAAAATATTGATATTGAGATATTTTCATTTGAAGGACACAGAGGGGAAACTGTGGTAGCCTCCCACTTTTCACAGTATACAAAGCATGCATGTATATTCTGTGATACAAGGGTTCCTTCATTCTTATTTATTATAGCTTGTTTAACTTTGCAAGCAACTGACAATTTTGGATGTGTCTGCCCTCTGACGTGTGAGCCTAGACAAGTTATGTACGAGAGCTTTAGGTGCTTTTTACAAGATAAGTAGCACTGAATACCCATAGGTCTAAAGTAAGACTGAAGCCATCTGTATCAAACTTACTCAAAAGCAGGTATATTAAAAAGGCACCAGATCTCAGCATGAAATGGCTCAATTCCAGTGAGGAGAGGGGTGTAGCCACTTTATTTGAAACAGACACAGAAATGTAGTGCAGGTTATTTTCCTCTTTATTCTAGGTGAATACACAGACCAAAGGCATCCTCAGCCTGTTTGACACTATGGTAGCTGATACTTTTTACCTGTAGCGGTCACTGGCCTTATACTTCTGAGGCTGGGGATTACTGTTTTATGGGCCTACCAATCTGATAGCCCTAGAGATCTAATCACATTGGAAAATAACAAAAACAATGGCTAGATTTTTTTTTTTCAAATCAAGATTGTACAAACCTCATTAAAAAGAAATCTGCAGTAAAAATCCCAGGGAATTGATTATTTTAGAGCCACACAACAGTTACCATCATTGTGTTGTCATGTAGGACAGTCATGACTCTGCAAAAAGTGTGTTTCCTCAAACCAAATTTATGTTTACTTTATTGTGTTTTAAGGATGATTCTAAATAACACAATTTTCCACCAACAGTTTCAAAGTACTTTTCAGTCATGGATTAAGCTTCACATTTGCTGAAGTGAGGAGGTATACTTCTTATACTTCACATGTGGTGAAAGGTTAGGAACAAAGAATTGTGACTTGCCCATAGTTCTCAAAATATGCCAGTCGAAGAGCTGTGAATGGGACACACACAGACACTCAGGAATTGCCAAACTGGATTGGACTCAAAGCCCATCTAGTGCAGTATCCCTTCTCTAACAGTGTCCAGCACCAGACACTTCAGAGGCAAGATGTAGCAATACACTAGTAGGCAGAGAAGGGATAGTTTGCCCCCCACGAAGGTCTCATCTAAATCCCTAATAGTCAGAGATTGATTTAAGCTATGAAGTATGATTTGTGTAAGCATTAACTGTTATAACTGTGGATATTCTTGTTATCTATTTAAATACCCAGTCCCTTTTTCAATCTTGTTAAGGTTTTGGCTTCATCATTCTCTGGCAAAGAGTTTCACAGTTTAATCACACATCGCGTGAAAAGGTATTTCTTTCAATCATTTTGACATTGACATTTTTCTGTGTTCCCTTATTCTTGTCTTCTGAGTCAGAGAGAACAGGTGCTCCCTATCTTTCTCTTTTATACCATTTATTATTGTATATACTTTTAACATATCCCCTTTTATTTATCTCCTTTCTAAAGTAAACAATTAGAATAATTTCATGACATTTGCTGTCACTTCTATGTCCTCTATTCTAACCATCAGGTAAAACTTCTTCTCTTCATGCATATTGCAATATAACAGTGTCATTTGTATCAGCCCTGCATTTGATGTTGCTACCATTATCTGTTTTGGGTAGCAGTGATAACAAAAGACTCCACAGACTTTAGTGGTGTTCACCATCATGTGTAAGTCCTCACAGGCAAGAGGTGCACAAAATTTGGTCCAGTGATCAGTATCTATCAGCACTTTTGGTTACACACTCCAGGTTAGAAGAAGGTTGTTTTATATTCTATTTTATTTATCCTATTTCTTCTAGATGGATAAGCAGCAAAACTAGACCATAGAAGGCATTTATTTCAGAAAATGGAATTTTGCCTCTTTCATATGTACAATGTGGTTTTAAAAATTTGTTATCTAATATTTCATATGACTACTAATATGGAGGCCAGATATGTATATAGATTGAGTTTCTTTACTTTCTCCATGTAAGGCAGATTTTCAAGACATCAGATCGCTCTTTCATCTCTTTTCTGAACCTTATCCAATTGATCAACATCCTTCATAAAGTGTTGACAACAGAACTGGTCACAATATGCCTGTAAATGTCTCGCTAATTCTTTGTACAGTGGTAATAACATCCCGACATGTCTTTAAATAGGCCTTAAATTAGAGGAACCATTGTGGATGGTTGGGTAAATCAAACACATTGTAATACATTTTTCAATATAGTAGATGTAACAACCTAGATTCCTGCACCAACACACAGTTTCTAAAATATATGTATTTGGAAATTTATATCGGTGCTTACCTCTAGGGCCCATGAGCACATTAGAGGAAAGAAAATTATAAAAATGTACATTAGCCTTTAAACGTAAAGGCTTAAAAATAAAATGACCAGCGTTCAGTCATAATGACACTGTTCTCTACTCCCAACTATTCAACTGATCCACAGGTCAATCAAGAGTTTGGGTAGCAATATTATCTTATTTCTTATTTGTTTTGCAATTTCATTATATTTTTTAAAAAATCTTAAATTATACTAGAATAACATTAAGCATGTCACAGAACTTTTCATCTACAAAGCAATATTTCAAATGTGAACTGCAGGGGTGTGCTTTGTAAACATTAATTTTGGGAAAAGGGGAGGAAAAGGCAAAAATGAAGGCCCTGTTCCTTCCACATAGAGCAAACTCATTGAGTATGTCTACACAGCCCACAGCAGGCAGCCTCCCAATTCAGGTCAATAGGCTTGGTTTAGCAGGGGTCATACTAGCACTCTAAACATAGCTGTGTAGACAGTACTTTGAAGGTGTGGCTTGGGCTGAAGCTCAGAATCTGTAGCGTAGGGGTGGGGCCCTAGCTCAACCTGCAATTTCAAAGCACTGTCTACACAGATATTTTTAGAGCACTAACAGAAGTCCGGCTAGCCCAAGTCTACTGATCTGGGCTGGGACACATGCTTCTGCAGGCTGTATAGACATACCCACTGTGGTGCAGACTGTGGCCTTAGATCCATGTATGACTATCCCCGCCCTGGGCAGAATGTGTGCTCTGCTGCCTACACAGCACCACAATCCCTGCTTCCGACTCTAGAGCTCTGTGGGTGTTGGGATGCGAAAAAAGGGAGGGTGCAGAAGTGAGTTGACTATGGTGGGAAGATTTGCAGAGGTTCCATGAAACTGATAACCAAAGGCTGTACTATCTTTTTCCACAGAGTCTTGCCCCCTCCCCACACCTATATCTCAGACTGCTGTGGGTAGAGGGAGTCCCTAGGAGTGTGGGAGGAATGCGTAGGAGGGTGGGAACCTCGTGAAGAGGCCTTCTTCCCACATACAATGGGATGACAGGAGAAATTTCTCAGAGAGGCTCCACATAGAAATTTCCTTCCACAGAGTCTTCTTCCTTGGATTTTACCAATGGAGGAGATGATCTGAGCCTCTGAATTTGCACTCATGGAATTTCCTTACTATGTCTCTGTTGGTTTTGCAGAACAGGAGAATGATTCAGGCAAGAGCTGCCAACCTCCCCATGGATTCAGATCTGCGTGGAGATGGGGAGTAGGCCTCCTAATCTGGATGCACTAGCTTTTATAGTCCTTCCCCTCCTCCGTGTGGTGGGGGGAGCAGTAGGGCCTAAATAACAAAAATCAGTGTAAAAATGAATTATGGCGCCTGACATTGGCAATCTGTGGCATGTGCTGTACATTGAGAAATTAGCTGTTATGGCTTTTGTGAGTTTGTTAGTTCCTGGCTATATTTTTAAAATTGTTTAATCCTTATTAGACAGCAGACTGATTTTTTTATTAGGAAAAAGTGATTATCTCATGTTGTGTAATTTTCTTGGCTAGCAATTTATTTCTTGCATTTAATTCATGAGTCACTGAAGAATAGAAATACAAAAAGCAGTGGAGTGAAGTCTTCCTTATTAGGGAGATAATATTTTATACCACTGGTGTGTTTTTTTTTATTTATCTTCCTGTGAAAACTGTAGGTGCCTTTGCATAGCCTTGGATTTCGCCTTCTCACTGGTTCAGCTGAACAGTTTCTTAATCTTTGTTCTTACTTTGTTTTACAGCAGCACTCCAGAGTGTCTGTAGAAATTAATGAATGCAGTTTCCACTGAATTTTAAAAGTTAAAAAAAAAAGGCATAATACTCTCTAACAATCTTGGTCTTGCTCTGTTAATTAAAGGAATGTATTAAATTAAAAGAACAGAGATAGAGAGACAAACACACACACATTTTATATTTTGGCGATAAAGCTCGAATTAAGGTGCTTTCTCAATGTTTAAAGGGTCAATCCTGTGGTTATGAAATACCCATCTTCAGCATATCTCCAACATTGTTCTCGAATATGGACATAAAATTATCTTGTGAGACTAAGGGGTCAATCCTGCTCTCTGATACACACAGCACAATTTACACAATCCCGCTACTGTGCATGCATCTGCAAGAGCAATAGCTAATTTTACATGAGAGGTGGCACTGTAGCCCTGCATATCAAAGAGCAGGATCCAGCTATAAAAGCCAACAATAAGGAATACCTATTCCACATTTTGCTCTGAAAAAGCAACATACTTTTTTTCCCTCTATGCTTTGAGGGAGTTCTCAGAATAATAGGTGAAATGTCAGGAATAATTAAGAAAAATGATGGTGTTATACTGCAGCACAAGAAATATATCTTTTCTGCACTGATCTTCCTGCCCACCTTTTCGTCTGCTTTCAAATGTCATCTCTGTTCTCAAATTATTTAGGAGAGCCATTGAAAGAGGATAGAATAATTTTTAGGTAATTTGGCAAGTTCCTTAGGTAGAATTCCTGATTGTCTAGCTCCCTCTGCATCCCTCCAGTTAAGATGCTGCCCTCACTTCTCTTTTTGACTTACGGTGTCCAAATGTAACACAATAAATGGAGGTACTTTACTTTCTATAGGACAGAACAAATCTTTTTATTAAGGTGTTCTAAACCCCAAATCACTTCTTGCCATCGTCCTCTCATAAGAATAGTGAGTTTGTTGTCCCTTAACACCTCCATTTGCTTCACTATGCAAAACCTTAGCCAAATCTAGGGATCTTCTTGAGGGCCTAAGGGCCTGATTCTCTCCTTGCTACACCAATGTAAAGCAGAAGTAATTCACTGAAGTGAGTAGAATTACACCAGGGCGAGACTGATGTGAAGAGATCAGAACTCAGGCCTGCCTTGGTTTCTCATCAGAAATCTGAAGAAGTGCAGGTGACTGATAAATATTTATGATTGCTTGTATCATCCACAGTTTTCATGATTTTTTTGGTTTTCTGATTAGTTTCTTTTAATAAGTGTATTTTCTCCTTCTTGATCAGTTTCTGCAATATGAAAACTTGATAGAAAAACATTTTCACTCTCATAAATGGGCCTATTTATTTGGTGTTGAATATGAAGGGTTTGGAGAGAGAGAGAGAGAGCAGAACTAGCAAATAGCTACCTGCCACTTCTAAGGACCAGTGAATGTCTGGAACAGGAAAATGATGTGGAAAAGGAGGCTGGCATTTCCTTATCCATTTCCTTATCATAGCTGGTATTACAGGTAAGGCATAGGATGACAGTGGAAAGAGGATTCTATGCAATGTATACTGTACATGAAGGCAGCTTGTAATATCATGGGCTAAAATCACTAGTTTGCTCTGGCTACTTTGCATCACTTTATCAACACCAAGTCATCAAACCAGTTTAATTATGTGATTAAACTGATTTTTTGCCTGCTTTGCAAGCTTTGCAAGCCAAAATGTACCACTGAGTCTATCTAGTAATCTTTATATCAGAAATAAATAATGTCCTTTCAATTACTGCAAGTGTCTTTATTTGTAAAAGGCAAATATAAGTCCCATTTGGAGGTGCATAAGTAACAGAAAGGGGCTATTTACTCCTCTTGTGCCTGCCTCTATTCTCTATTCATGAAACCAGGTGCGAAGAAATGGGTTTCCTCTCTCAAACATTGTCAAAGCAAATTTATGGGCAAAAATTCAGGACTAAAACAAATACTTAGGGCTTAATTCTGCCCTCACCTATACAGCTGCATCTCCTATTAAAGTCAATAGAAACTGCATTGGCAGAAATGGGTCTTTAAAATCTCTTTAACCCTGTATAAAAAGTGTCTTATACTTCTTTATTAATAATGGAATCATTTTAATAACTGTGTAGTGTTAGGGTTGGATACTTTGTTGGTAGCAGACATTATGTTGTAAAACAAATGAAGGATAGGGAAACTGAAATGTGTAGTCTCAGATAATTAGTCTTTATGGCAAGGTTTCACAAAGGTACTTAGGTGACCAAACTCCAAATTTAGCCACTTAAGTCTTAGTTGAGGAACCTAAATACCTCGTTTGGCACCTGAGTTTCTGCTACTGGGCATGCTCACTGCTGCTTCACTTTAGAATTCCAGATGCCCATCTCTTGCCTAAGCTCCAGAGAGATTCAAAAAAGGGAATGATAGGCTTTCATCCACCTAACTTGTGTGCGGAGACTGATCCAGTCAGCAAGCTCAGAGACCCCTTCCACATCAGGTCCCATTGAGTATCTGGCTGCCAAATGAGGACGAGGTGGCACCAAAGTCCTCCTTATAACTTTTAGCCCAGTGGTTTGAGCACTTATCTCAGATGTGGAAGACGTGTGTTCCATTCCTTCACTCTGCTTCATAGGGGGAAAGGATTTGAACGAGGGCCTCCCACCTCTCAGACCAGGGAACAATGGGATATTTCATTGTGAGGATCCCTGAATCTCTCCTGTTGAAGTTTTTCCAAATTAGATAAATAATTACAGAGTGATTGGAGAAGGAGGCCTGAGCCTTGGATCTCCCCTGTGGGTGCCCTAACCACCAGGTTACAGAGTCATTTTCTCTCTTGTCCATTCTCTTGCCCAGTGACACTTTAAGTATGCTGGGTTTAAACACATAAAGCATCATTGGATAAGAGCAAGAGTATGTATGTCTCTGTAGTCCAGTGGTTAGGGCACCCACCTGAGACATGACAGATCTAGGAGCCCATTCTCTTGTTCCAGTCACTATTTATTCAAACTCAAACAACTTCAATAGGAGAAATTCAGGGAGGCTCCACATCACAGTATCTCATAATTCTCACTCATTAGAGCAGGGATCGGCAATCTTTGGCATGTGGCCACCAGGGTAAGCCCTTTTGCCAGTGGGAACTGTGATTGGCCAAACCTGTGACTGGCCCATCCCACCAGGGGGCTTACCTTGACGAGCTGCGTGCCAAAGGTTGCTGATCCCTG